>NW_019091385.1:1908912-1942442 GCF_001949145.1 Acanthaster planci | reverse complement strand
TGTGACTGTATCTTCTTGTAGTGACCCGATATCCAGTTAGTTAGTTATAGAGTTCTGTTGCTCATTCACTCGACTGGGACCCCACAAATACTGCGAAAATTGATTTAGGCTCTTGGACATATGCTTTTTGTGTGATGTATAAAGTCATAGTGGTACATTGTACACTAATGTCAATTTTTAACGCCCCATTATCATTTTTTTTATTTGCGTAATTTTTATTCCTTTTTTCGAATTGAATATCCTTGAGAGTGCTCTTAATTTTTTTACAAGTCATGGGCACCAGATGACATGACTGTTTTTCCATGACGTCATGACACCGACAGCGCATGCTGGGATATAATTCAATATGGCCGATCAACATTGTGATCCTTGATGACTGTACTCGCCGAATAAATCAGTGTTTAGTGTTAATTGTGAACTAATAATTGCATCCTGTGAAGTTATCGGAACCTGAAAGTGTGTAGCGACCTTTACACCCTTTGTCATAAATCATGTCTCCTTAACACTTCTGTGGGTTTGCGTCGCCGGGCATTATGCCTAATATGTACCATTTTTTTATTCACACACACCATAATACTGAATTAGTTTTACCAATATAAAAAAATATTGTTACCCCCAAATTCCACACAAAGGGAATATCCACCAAGCTTTAAACAAACTCAACTTTGAGTGCCTGCTGCAAACCCCAGAACCTATTTTTAAGAGCAGCAATCACCGATTCCATCTCTGACTGATTGTATTTTTTATTAATAGGTGAATGGGCCGGCCATACGTGCTTGGCAAACTTAGGGGGCGAGTTGGCTATGGGGCGAGTCGGTCAGGAGGCGAATCGTTGGGGGGCGAGTCGGTAAGGAGGGCGAGTCGGCTAGGGGGCGAGTTGGCTAGGGGGCGAGTCGGTCAGGGGGCGAGTTGGTCAAGGGGCGAGCTGGTAAGGGGCGAGTTGATCTACAATCCAAATCAACCTGTGGGTTGGGGGCGGGGAAGGGATACCGATATTAATTTATAATCAGTCTCCTTCTTTGTGGTACACATTTGTGTTAATGTTGAAATGTTTGCGTTCAAAAGAAGACATTTTTGGATGTATGTCACCTGCATCAATTACAGTCTATTCCTCAAGCTCATCCACCGGATGGCTTGTCGTACTTGCCGACTATCTGATTTCTAGCTTTTCGCACTTCACCGCTAACATTTTTAATTGTTCAAATGAACCTTGTAACTTGTGTTAAAAGTGACATATGGTGGAAAATGTTGAATCTATTCTTCATGCTGTTGTGGTGGGTGTGGAAGGGTATAATACAGCAATGAAAAAATAAACAACCGTGCTTGCTAGCTGCGCCCAGGAGTCAAAACATCGAAGTCGACGTACGGGTACTAGATTAAGACCGGGGCGCTACATGTTTAATCTTTGATTAAGATTAGCCATTGATTTCAATCAACGGCGCAAGCGCAAAGCCTAGCCAGCGTCAGCACCCAAACTGTACTGATACTGTACATGTACAGTGCGTACGGGCCGGTGTGCATGGAATGTACAGTACACGTACAGTGTACATGTTGTACATGTACATGTGTGTACAATGTATGTGTGCGCATCATATTATGGAGGTGGGCCGGGTGCACGCGCGCATGCCCTGAGCTGCAATATTCCCGCATCGCATGCATGACCGGTACCCATGTCACGGTGATTAAGACGCGTCTTCCGGTGAGTAGACCTGCCAAATTTTGTCTTGAATTGGGGGGAAAAATTACGATTTTGTCCACGTTGGAAAAATTAGGAGGCATCCAAGAAAGAACGTTTCATTCTAGCTCACGTTTTCATCATCTCAGTGAGGTCAATCATGCAGAAAATCTAAATCGGGGACTGAGAAAAATTTCCAATTTTGTTTGAATTTTTGTTGACTGCCTTAAACTTTGCGCACAATATTTAGTTTTTGTGTCTTACATGTCTTACAGGGTTACAAGACTTAGTGTTTACGTGTTTTCTTGTCTGTGTCATAATTATTGTATTGTTCGTAATAATGTGTTTTATTCCTAATGGGAGCCCAAGCTACTCGACAAGCACTGCTTTTATGGGACCCCATCCACAACCATTTTCCTTCCTGTGATATCTTTACTGCATATAATTAAGTGGAAATAATGAATGAATGGATGGATGAAGTGGAGTTGTGGGATTGAATTTCATATACGGATGCCTCTCATGTTGCCCTTCCGTACTGTTACCTATTTGCCATAAGTTAATTTGGTAGGGAAAATCTTGAGGTATTCATGATGTAGGCTACCCAGGTACCATAGAAATTACAGGCCTAGCCTATTCCAGAAACGTGGACCTACTACTAGGCCTATCGCCCGACCATGTCCAAATGTTTTAAAAGGTGCTTTGTAGAGTCCAAGTTACTCGGACTAGGCCTAGCCTAGGTTGGAGTTGTCTTCATTTACATCACGAGTCACAACTGACGTCCAGTGTGTAAAGTCTTCCTGCCATAGCGAAAATTTTATCAATTTTTTTTCTCAATCTCACATTTTGCTTGGCGGAGACAGCTCAAATGTCGTTCACAATTGCCTTGTATCCCGAATTCTATAAATGCTGTGTTGAAATTACTAAATATGCCCGTGGATGGCGTATTTTGCAGGAAATTAGCACAACTCCACGCTTTCCGTCTTGATTAAAGAATGATCTACGTTCTTCTACTGAACTAGTAGTACGCATTTGCACATATATGCTAAATGCATAGCATCTGACCCCCTTAGCTGTGGGTGTGACTAAGTCATAGATAGGCCTAACTGACAGAATGTTGACCAAGTTTTAAAGTCATTGAAAATTGGCAGTTTTGGGGCCGATTTTTCTTCCCACTTACATGTACCTGTTTGAGTATGGCACCATGTCGTCCACACATGCGTAAGGGGCTGTCGGTAGCTACAGTATGCATTTCATAATGTGCAAATGAGCTACAAGACAAACGTAGATCACGCATGAATCACGCCGGAAAGTGTGGAGTTGTGCTAAATTTGCTGCAAAATACATGTACGTTGTCCGTGGGCACGTTTAGTCATTTATGGAATTCGGTATAAAAGGCACTTGTGAATGACATTTTAGCTGCCTGTGGAAGGTAAAAATGTGACAAAAAAAGTTGAAAAAAATTTTGGCAGGAGGACTTTCTACCCTGGATGTTAATCGCAGTGCAATGTCGACGACGTCCACTTTGCTAACCCAGGCCCAGATTTTTCAGACCAGTCTCATGGGTTTGTGTGGAGGGTGTACTCCCAGAACTGTGGGGTCCAACATCCACCCACGTAGGAGCAGGGCGGATGTTGGACCCCACGGTTCTGGGGTACACAGGGTGTAGGCCTGGGCCTATAATTTAAGCTCACTAAGTTTGCCACAGTCATAACAATTTTCATGAGGCATTGGCCTGTAACGAGTAAACAAGACTGTAAAGTAAGAGAACAGAACAGTGCGGGTATTTCCATGCATATGTTACATTTGAGGTTTCCAACCTAAGGGTGACTTCTCTTCAACAGTTTACAAAAGTGGTGGACATGTGCTTAAGCTTTTTAGGCCAGCACTAGCTGAACATATTTTGGGGGCTCAGAAATTTACAATAACTCTTTGTCTGATTGCATGCTTACATTGCCACTGTGAATCTGTGTTTACGAGATGGAATTCAGACCAATTTTAATTTTTAACTTTATTTCCGTGGAAAAAAAAAAGAACACCTCCAAAGCTACAAACACCCGGTATGATAAATCTTGAAAGAAAGTGAAATATCCTGCAAGCTAATGTAAGATTCAATTTGAAACAGCAAAAGAATGATTTGTGACATTTTGGGGGTAGGAAACACCAAAATACAAAAGTAACCGTGGTTTCAAACCCACTCCCCCTTGGTGAAAAAATTGAAGGGTGAAATTTTTCTTTGATGCGTGAGAGCCCATTTTCTTGCACATAGTCGAGGGATAACCAAATATGGTGACAGAAAATGGTGTGAAGTGCGGCGTCCGCTTGGTATTTCAGTCACTACATGTAGCTCCCCACAATAATGGTAGCAATATACCGGTAGGAAGAAAGGATTGTATGAAAAGGAAGTAATCAACCATACCAGCCAGTTAGTGACATCATGTAGGTGCATATTATTATTGAGACTACTGAAGCCAGAATATGCCACATGTTTGTCAGCACTGTATCCTTGAAAAAAGGACTACATTTGCCGTTCATTGTCCTGTTGCAGAGTTTCTCTGCTCTGAGTATAAACATTCCTTCAGAAAAACACTCGGCTTCTTTATTTTTCTTTCTTTTTGGAATATGTTTATGACTTTTTGTCTTCATGGGCACTTACATGTAATTCATGTAAATGAGTCTTTCTGTATTGCATGTTTTCAACGCCTCATGTTTTTAGAGTGTCATGCACCGCAGGCCTTTTAACGGTGCCAAATTTGTAGACAAAAGAAATGTTTGGGCATGATATCATTGGATGATTTCCTCCATTGGTTGATTGCACTGTATCACTGGTTGATCTTGTAGTCAGCTTTTAGTACAGTATGTACTTCCTCAATGCAAATGGCTTTGTAATAAAGTGAAATATGCCCTTTGGTCTCTACAAAGAGCACAGTTATGACCAGCAATAAACGATGAAAGATATGTATATATGTACAGGACATATACACATATGTTGAAACCAGGCTAGCAAGCTTTTTTATTTTTAAAAAATACAGGATTTGTCATATTTAAATCAGATTTTTTTAAAATAAAAATTGGAAATAAGTTGGCTCAAGTACATGTATCTGGTCTAAAGCAAGCACATTAGGTACATGTGTATTAATTTTCAGAAATTTATCTCACTTATTACAAAATTTAACAAACTCGGATTCAAATTTTAAAATTTAAATCAAGTAATTTAATTAAAATCACAAACCACCTTAACCCTAACACTCCTCAGTCCTCCAACAGGTGAAGGATTGAGGAGTGGTAGGATTAAATATTGTCTAAGCCCAGTTGTAATGCATGCAGTACTTGTACCTGCAGCGAAGACAGTTCCTTCAGTATGTACATGTACCAAGGATAAAGTGCATTCCAGAACAGAACTCTGAGTTTTGCCAAGACATGAGTTTTGTTAATAGGGTACTCATACACATGTCAAATAACTAATGAGTGAAAAATATGCCATCAACCACATTTACATACATGAATATGTATTTATTTTACATGCTATACATGCACATGCATGTAAACTGCTGGTATTTTACCTTGCTCTAATGTGTGCAAAAAGCAGTCTGGTTTTGTTTGTGATCCAGCTCCATAGAGCAATTACTTTGGCTTGATTAAAAATCACTTATTAAGAGCATGATGTTACTGGTTTTAGTTTCACTGCATAATGACCAACATTTCTAATCTCAATAAAATACATGTACATTTAAAAATATAAACATTTTAAAAAATAAATAAATGAATAAATACATGTATGTTGATTTAAATTAGTGATTAAAAAAATCCTTTGATTTAAATCAAGGTGATGTAAATCAGCCAACCCTGGTTGAAACTACTGCACCCTGTAGTATGCATACGTGTACATGTAGAGTGTGAAGTGTGGTACATGTAATGTACATGTACATTACATGTACCAGTACAGGGACAGTTTTTACTGTGTACCACGTTTACATGTACAATGTACATGTACATGTATACAGGTAACTTATGTGGAGTACACCTAATGTGTACCATCATTGTACCACACCAATCCTTCAGTTATCTTGCAACGCATAAATCACACCCCTCCCCCACCAGCAATAATCCAAACTCATGAGCAATACCCAGACACCATTCATCCCAAATCCTCTAAAATCCTTCACTGCTTTATCTGCCATTCTGCCCCAATCCTCTAAATTCCTTCACTGCTTTATATGCCATTCTGCCCCAATCCTCTAAATTCCTTCACTACTTTATATGCCATTCTGCCCCAATCCTCTAAAATCCTTCACTGCTTTATATGCCATTCAGCCCCAATCCTTTAAAATCCTTCACAGCTTTATATACCATTCAGCCCCAATCCTCTAAAATCCTTCACTGCTTTATGTGCCATTCTGCCCCAATCCTCTAAAATCCTTCAGTACTTCAAATACATGTACTTCATGTATTCAGCCTCATTCCTCTAAAATCCTCCAAAATCACCCGGCTAGTTTTGGAGGAATTAGGATGGTCAGGATTAAATGTGCAGTGAATCTGTTTTTAAAAAATGACCGAACCTTTCTCCATTTGTGACATATGGAGAATATTTTTCAGGATGGGGTTAGAAATATTGATGCAGTATTTTTTATCCAGTTCATTTAGATTGCAAGGAATTTCTCATTTGGTGTTGTTTTTTAAACATGGTGTTGATTTACATTAGTAGAAAAGCAATGATGCACAGGACATTAGAAATGAGCAGATGTTGCAGGTGCTGGTTCAAAGGCTGTCAAGAAGATCTTTGAGCTTTACACATACTGTCCACATGGAAATGAAGCGTTGCACTGGGTTATCATTACATGCCCACTGCATGCAGCTCATCTGTCTGCTCACCCTGTCTGTCCCCTGGTAGGGACTTGTACTGTACTGTTCGCCTTTATTACTGCATGCGTTATGCCCTACAGGGGGCTTGCATCATATTATGATTATTCAAAATAGTGTGATCATGGTTCGTGCTGCATTTTGAACATGTTACATTGTTAAATAAGAAATGGTACAGCTGGTATTCCATTCATGCATTTCTAAGGATACTTGGCACAAATGCCAATGACATTTTGTATTACCCACATTAACCCAGTTGTCTGACCCTCCAAGGTTGCACTGCCATTTTGTTCCAAATTTAAGCTTCCAAGTAGAACATGTACATGTACTATTATGAATTGACTTCTGTCGTAAGTTTGTGAAACTATTAGGTCATTTAATGTTTATGTTTCTACATTTACGGTAGATGTCACATTCAGGGAAAATGCATGGCTTCTGTGCATAAGCGCATGCAGGAACACGTACATGTATGTACTGCATGTGGAACATTGTACATGTACATGTACTCGTACATGCAGGAAAATCATGCACCATATTCAGCTTACGCTGTGTCCAGATTTCTGTCTGGTGCCATGTTTTGAACTCAGACATATATGTACAGTGTCCGTTTGTCATTGTTTTTTTAACACAATTTTTTTAGAAGATGTTAAGTACTGCACATATACAAGTACTAGTACTTCTTCATGTTGATTAGAGGCAACTTGATTACCACAAGTTCAATGTTTTCAGTACATTTTTTCTCTATTCATTGTACATTCCACAGCATCCTCACGAATACCAACCACATCTCTTTGTCAACCAGTAAAAGCATTCGGGTTGGTGCACTTGTTTATGAAGCTTGATGGAAACAAGAAGCAGTTTGGTGCAGTCATTGAAAATTACCAGTGCATGTATTGTCCATAATAGTAAGTGCTACATGTACATGTATACCAGTTTAGAATGGGCATTTAATTGTGGTCCAACATTAAGAATCATGGGGAAAAATGGCGTTTCTAATACTGACAGGATGGAGTGAGTATGCATGTGCAGTGCTTGATTTCTGAAACAAGATGCAGATATACATGTTACATGTCATCAAACAGTCACGCATGCTGCATTTGATGTGGGTCTGTCCATACTAAGAGACACATAATTTGCATGACATTCAACACAAATTTCCAACTGTAAAATTGTGCCATTATTTTTTGCTGACATGTCTTTACTGTTTCTGATTGTTGCCCCGGAAAGGTAAAGATAAATTGAGCAGTATTTGAGACATTACAGAAGTTTATTCTTGAGGAGTTAACATTTGTCACATGGACAGACACTTTGTTTCTTATATATGAAAATTAAATTCAAAACACAATTGAAAATTACCTGCAATGTATCAAATACTCTTTTTAGTTTACCTAAGTTAGAAACCATCATTATCTTTTAAAACCAATTCCAGTGTACTGTAGATAACACTGAAATTTATTTCAAGAAAAATATGTAACATTTGTCACTGGACAGACATCACATTTGTCACATGGAAAGACATTTTTCTGGTGTTTGAATTAGAGCGTGAAAACAGAATTGTTCACAAACGAACCTTGTTTGTTTTGCAGTTTCCAAAATCATTTTTGTCAAAAAACTATTAAACTTCAGCTAAAATGAACACTATTCCCCCGTTTATAAGTTTTTCTCAATGCGTAATGTTTGTTACATGGACAGATGTAACATTTGTCACATCTCATAATCTGGGGACAGACAGCCTTCTCACTTTCATTTCAGCAAATGAACCAACCTTTTCTTACAAAGTTTTCATTATTTTATTTGGTTTTGTAATGTATGTACTCATAAGATAAGTCTTCTAAGATTTTTACATTTAGAGGGAAAAATAGCTGTGACAAATTTCACAAAATAGTGGACAGACATTTGCAATTCCTAAAATCAAATCTTAGTTTTGTTGTCTGATAGAAAAAAACACTAATATGATGCAAATTGTTATTGTAAAAATTTTTCTCAGGAAGATATATATTTTTGTTGAGGTTATCTGCTCAAGAAATTGCAAAATCAGCCTGTTACATGTTTGTCACTCTGTGGACAGACACCATGAACGTATCTTATTCCTTAATCAGCTCGCCTTAAATTCCTGTTTAAGATAACTTTAAACAAATAAAAGCCATAGATTTTGACACATATCTCAACTGTTATACCTGTAGCACCCATGTTTTAACAGATGAATTGCTTTTCTCTATAAGAGAGGTATTTTAGATAACCTGGAAAACATGAGTTGACATAGTTATGTGCATGTCCCACTGGTAAGCTGGAAATTTTCATCAAATTCCTGATTATTTTAACAACAAACAACCAAATGCTATTAAACTGTGTAAACTATATCTCTACAATTATACAAATATCAGTAAAATTGTTAAAGTTCATTTGTGACGCACAACACTGTTAAAAAAAAGAGATGATTTTGGTTATGTGCAAATGTGTCTGTTAGTGTGGACAGACACAGATGTGTCTATTTCTAAAGGAATAAATATGTGCTTGGCTGGTCTTAATCGTGCATTTAAGACCAGCTCACCAACAGAATAGATGCGACTAATATATGATTAATATCCAAGGATTTAGTTCAAGCATTTTACTTTCATTTTCTCAAACAACCCCATCCATTTTATGGTGTATTCCTTGTGCAAATAGTCCAGAAGAGTCTTCTTATATGGACTTGGTGTAACAAATGACAACTTAAATAATATAATTTAATAAGTTTAATCCATTCCTTTTGGTCAAAAGTCTGTGCGTACTGCAGTACACACAGACTTTTGACCAAAAGGAATGGATTAAACTTATTAAATTATATTATTTAAGTTGTCATTTGTTATCAACTCATCTGGTTTTGCATAATGCATGTTTCAGTGGGTATTATTATCTATCAGAAAAATCTAAACAAAGAAAATGATTTTTCTGTATCGTCAAGACCAATACCGGTATATTGAAATGCCTCGGATCATGGTTTAACAATGTGCTTGGATGACTTAAAAACCAGTTGCAAGATTGTTCACAGATATTGCTTTGGAAGAAAAGAATGTAGTGATTCAAACTCAAGGTATTCCTTTACTTTGAATGACCTGAATTCAACAGTGCAGATTACCAGAATATCCTGTGTAGTGTAGACCTACTGGTATGTGAAGTACTTACATGTATGTAATGTGCGTGCACAGGAAAATACACCAGGGATTTTTACCTCACCCCAAACGATCCCAGAATTCGTGTTCACAATGGAGTGCGGCACTGAAGATTTACCCTGCTGGTTCCCCTCGCTTCCATCTTTGTGGCCTGTCATTGCCGTAATGAGTCACTGTTGTTAAATTTCAGATTTTTTTTGTGTATGGTCGTGATATAGATTGAATTTTTCACCAGGGGGAATTTTTGCATACTGCACAGTATTGTGAACATGTTTAGAACTTAAAAAAAAATGGATGAAATGCAGAAAACCTATTGTGCGGAAAACAACTTCAATTGTAAAGACAAGGTTTATAAAAGTCAAACGTAAATGAAATTGTTCATATTCTTGATCTTTCTCCATTTGAACATTGATTTTAACATGCCATGGACTAATTCTCTAAGCAAGTTTGTGTATTGATTAACAGCTGGGAGGAAGTTGGTTAACCACATTTGGAACAAACTCACAATGAATGAGTGCAGGAAGGTACTTTGACCAGTCTTGGGACAAGCCTTGTCCTTAATTATTGCTGATGGTCAACTGTAACACACTGCATAGGTTGGAGCCAGGGTCATGAAGAGTTTTTAATTTGATGGCTATGGTTTCAATCAGAGCCCATTGGCACTGTGTTGTTACCCCAAAAGCCTAACACTCTTACTGAAGAATTCTTTGGTACAGGTACATGTTGGTTGTTCTTTGTCCAAATTTAGTTCTCCAAGTCCCAAGTTCAAGTTCCAGCTTCCATGCTTTCAAATCATAATAATAGTAGTGTTCACGTGAGTGTGAGTAGAATATGGAATGTACAGTGTATGTAATGTGTCTGTGTTCCATATTTTGTAGTGGTACCACATGGCCAAAGGCTGAGTGGATATGAGACATAGACACACTGCATTGTTCCAAGTACTGGTACCATCATGAGACGAGCCCAAGCACGGTAATGAATTGTAAAGATGGAATATACATGTCTACATGAAACAAATGCGCATTCAAGCACATGGGATGATCAGCATGGACGCTAATGCACCACTTTTGAATTTACAGTGAATTCTGCAGAGGTCCGTTTTGCATTAGCATAAAATTGCACAGAAATAAAGAATATGTAAATCTTAGAAAAAAGGCAACTTGCAGTTGGAGAGCATGGACACATTGTCAAGCTGTAACGGCTTGTAGAAAATATGAATTATGAAGTTACATTGACAAATGTTAAGGAAGAACACAGACGACTCATCGCAAACTTGACTTGTTGGTATTGATGACATTTTACTGGGAGTTTTTTTTTTATTTCTTATTTCAGGGTCTGTGTTAAGTTTGATAAGATGAGGTAGTGCCAAGTTAAGGTCTTTGCTGGTGAACTTATGTCAGCGATGGTGGCCCCATTATGGCAACCAGATGGCTGCCCAGAAACAGGTGCTTGGTAAGTAGCCTAATTGACTGAACCCCTACCACAATAGGTTGGGCTTACATGTATAAACCTAATGTTATATATAAATTTGCATAAAAATGTAAATACACATAAATTTACTCAGCTGTTGCATAGATACAGTGTATGGACCCATTTCTTTTACTACTGACCAACATCAATGGTTAGTAGTAATAAAAATGGGTGCATCAAATTGAATGCACTTAAAAAATTTTGGAATATATTTACATGTATATCCAAATTCATCTGGCAAATATTTACTTGTTAATTGACAGTACTAACTTGGATGGTATCATTACGTATATTGTAACTTGTAGGCTTTATACTGTACCGGTATGTTTTAAAAAAGACAAAGACATTGATTACGGAATTATTAGGTACCGGTAGTGTCTTGAGCAGTTTTCTTCAGATGGGCTAAAACACTAACCTCTGTGTAACCCTCTAACAGACTTGTTTACTGGTTATGGTCTATCTGCTCTTTTTGTTATAGCCATTTTGTCCATCTATTTGTGTGACTAGTCTGTCGGCCTATCTGCCCACGAGCTCCTCCCCTCCCCGTTCTCTGGCCATTCCAAGTACCTCCTTGCCTCCCTCAACCTGCCTGTGCATGCATGCCTGCTTTGTTATCCTGCCTGCATTATTGCCTTGCCTGTTCCCCCGCACTACCCAGATGCTGACAGTCCCTTCTCGCAAGCGAGCCATTCCTCTCACAAAACACTACCTCCTGTTGTACTCGCCTAATTTGCATGTGACAGAGAGCTAAACCTTCACCTGAACTCTAGTCCTGCTGCACATCGAGGATTTTTGCAAGTCCTTCCCTCTCTGAATGAGGCTGTTTTAATCTCTCCCCTGTAACTGCCCACTTGATGTATGTGTGGAACGTGTTAATTTTTGATCTCCGAAACATGAAGGTATGTAGTGTGCGTATGAATATTTCACAAAAAGAAGGTTTCCTCTTTCTCTGAAGGACCCTGCATTTGATTTTTGGAAGCTCAAAGAGATTAAGCGAGTTGCATTGAACCAGCATTTCTCCCGGCACATCTTGACATCTCACTTGTTACAGTAGCGCCAACATTGGTACACATGCATGATGAAAACTTTTCCACCTGTGGCATGATTGAATTTGCTTTCAAAACTGTTACATACATGTACATGTCAGCCAGCCTACCTCAGGCAGACTGTGATGTCTAAGATTTGATCCATTTAATGGTTACATTTCTTGGCTTTACTTGTCATTGTAAAGGATGATCTCACACTGGTTGATGAAGGAATGTAATCGACATACCTTTTGCATTCAGATGTCCACTGCTTCATCATTGTTGATGCTACTCTAACAATTGAGGTGTCAAAATGTGCTTAAGGAAATGCTGGTTCAGTCCTACTAGATTATTTCTTGTTCTAAAATTATGCCAGGTCCCACAAAATACCGATACTTTCTGTTTACAGTGTGTTTACATGTAAAAAAAATGCTGTTTCTAGTCATGAAGGTTAATTTTTCTGTGATTGTGTTTGACTTCCATTAGACTAAATCTATTAGATATGCATATTCATAAATTGTACTTAATGATATTATTTCTGAATAGCAGATGAGAAAAAAAACTGGAAAAAAAATGATTTATTTATTGTTCTCCTATTAATTTAGACATGTTGGGTTTGTAAAACAGGCAAAAAGTTCACTTCTGTCAAAAGTTCATTTCCTGCCAAAGTAGAGAATCAAAAGCCCAGCCTAAATAAATATTCAAGATGGTATCTGTAAAAATCCACTTTACCTGGCTGGATGGAAATGTAGGGAAATCTCATTAGCTTGTGTTCCAGTATGCAACAGTGTGTGTTCTTCTGACTCAGACTCGGCCATCAAATGTGCTTAGTAGGGCTGTGCTGATTATCCAAATTTTTGATCGATTATAGAATATTCAAATATTATTTTCCAAATTTGAATAGTTGATTACAAAATTCCTAAAAAGGAAGGGAGAATTTTCTTTTGTTTGAAATGAGAAAAGCTGCACTATGGAAGCTTTTCTCAAGCAGTTTTAAATGAAAAGTGACAGAAATCCTACGATTCAAAAAGTAAATGATTCATTTAAAAAATCTAAAAGGAATAGAAATTTTCAAATATAAAGAAGTATTGTTTTACTCTTAAATTTTGCTAAATTGTGGCTAGAGATACCCCTACAAGTGAGAAGATATTATAGGGATTATGATGTACAATTGTGTGTGTTGTTGCAACTGATTTTATATATTGTTTCTTCAATAATTTGCTGGTTGGTCAGTTGGTATGACTGAATGCTCAGATATTCAACTGAATTGAAGGTTGCATATTCGAGTGAATTATTCGAATTGACTCAGTCCCAGTGCTTAGTGTTTTATTCCCAGCAAGTGGGCCTTTGTAAAATAGAATTAAAAAGAGTTGCCTTACAGGTATTGCTTGATCAGCAAAGAAACTTAAGACTCAACTTCAGTTTTTCCCCCTCTTCTCAATTTTAACATTTCCCCAAAGAACCGACTTGAAGCATGTATAAAATGCCATCGGGCAAGATGGTACCTGTACATGTACTTAATGTGGTTTTGAATCTGGAAAGCTTTTCCAGCCCATTAAATTCCCTGGAACCTTTCACTGGAATTGAAACATGCCCCTCTAGTTAGGATTTGTGTCTGTCAGTCTGCCGACAAGTTGTCATGGTGCTTCTTTGCCCGAGGTTGGTAGAATGGTCTATTGTACAGCATACATGTACATGTACGATACATGCTTTTAGTCATCAGTGGAATTGCTGTGTTGATAAAGACCCAAAACATGCATGAGAAAAGTCAGGGGCTCAATGCATTTCAAAGAAGCTGTAACTTGAAAATGTTATTCCCCTCTGAAGTCATTACACACATCTTCTGTGTAAAATCATGTAATGTACATTGTTGTACATCTACATGTTACCTTTTGGTATTCAGCCTTTTGTTTTTTTAAAGGCCAATTTGGGATACATTTATTGCATGGGAAAGGAAGCTCTTTTAGATACCGAAAGTGTCAAGGATGGGCAGAACATACTGTATCGTGTGTGTTGCCCAAAATGTTGGGTTTTGGAGTTCTTTGTTGGACCTCACCAACTCACGGAACAGATCTGTCATTTGATGTAACCACCAGTTTACATGTATATATGCAGGCAGTTTCTTGGCAGCCAAATGGGCCGATCCCTAGATGCTGCTTATGTAATTGCATGCTTATTGAAAACGATCCAATACAGAAACCCATTGTACTAAGAATCGTCAGAACAATTTATGCTGTTGGTTTTCAAAATCATGTTTTGACCCACCAACCATACACGTGTACATTGTACATGTAATTGTGAAGGATTACACCTATGGGTATATTTCATACTTATCTATTCTCCCATTGACTCGCTGCATATTCAGAAATTTGTTGGTTGTGACCTTTGACCTTACAGACACCGCACAGGTTTCTGCTGTTTGCATTGTGCTACTCTGTGGCCTGCCTTGTCTGCATGACGCTGTTCTTTGACGGCGAGGGCAGCACACAGGTCAAGGTCAGGTCAAAGAGTGGGACAACAGTCCGACCAAGCAGAGGCTCAGACAGGGGTAGTGACAGCAATAATGGGATGTCAGCGAAGGCTGGACGTTTACATGTTAATTGGCGACAAGAAAGGACCAAAGATTTGTTTCTCAGGAAAGGACCGGATTTGGCCTTGGAAGATTATCAAACCCTTATAGGAAACAAGGTAACCCTTTAAAATGTCTGTCTTTTCAGCACCATTTCCTTTTGTTTAAATAGTGTCACTACATATATGTGATCAAGACGCAGTTGATGAAAGACTGATGACCCCTTGGTCATTCTGTACATGATATAGCAAAATGTACATGAAGGTGAAGTAGGTCTATATGCTCCAGATCAGGAATGACGTGATTTGTGGTCTGTTGAGGCTACAGGCAATCCCTTCTGCAGCTTAGTTGGATTGGAGTCCACTTAGAGTGTACTCATAAGTGAGATTAGTTCTGTCTGTTAGACTTTTCAAATTTTGTTTTGAATATGGAATGTGGTGTGATTTTGTTTTCAAAGGTACGTTTCTGAATGAATAGAACCCCCTTTTTTTTCTTGTCTGAAGTTATAGGGTATCGTAAGTGTATTTCTTGGAGTTCATGTCTTGTCTTTTCTTTAACTTTCGCTGTCTGGGTTTCCTTCTCTTTCAGAGTGTCAAATTTCAGTGTAATCAGTGTGCAATAGTCACCAGCTCAGGCCAGCTTTTAGGCACGGGCGCTGGCCGCCAAATTGACAGTAATGATTGCGTCATCCGCATGAACAATGCCCCCACCAAAGGTTTTGAAAGCGACGTGGGTAGCCGGACCACAGTCCGGGTCATTGGACACGTCAACCTCCGCAGGATTTTTGCCAATCACCCGGAGGCCCAGGAGGAGTTTCTGGTGAATGCCTCCACGAGGACGGACAAAATTTTTATGCACTGGTCCTTCCTGACGGACATTGACAGGGATCCCCCGCAGGAGTATGCCCTGGCCCTACAACTTGCCAAAGCCTACCGCAATGTCTCCTTTAACATGTTCACCCCACAGAAGATGGTTTATGCAGAGAAGCTCTTCCAGCATGAAACCGGGCTGAGCAGGTGAGAGCTGTAAGGGCCCAGTTCATCTTTCACTAGCCCAATGGTGATGTGAGATAAATTGTTAATGTCAACAAATACCTGTAACCTATGGATCCCACCAAGGTGATGTTCACTCAAGTGTAGTCAAATTCTCACTGTACTTTATCAAAATGTTAAATTTTCTTCATTTTCGTATCTACATTGTAGTCCCCTCCCAAAGTAATGGTGCAGCAAATACCGTCTGTTTTAAACATCAAATATCAACTAGTTTTATTTGTAACTTACATGGTTTTAAAAGAGGACACTGGCTTGATTATGCTTTTTATTTCATCTTGTTTACTTTTGCCGATCCAGAGGTTTGTCCCATTGAACAGTGGTACTGTTATCAACAACAGCATAAACAATGGGCATCATTATATACCCATACAAATGTCAAAGGTGGGCTCTGCTTGTGACCGTTTGGATAGAACTAAGATTTTGACAGGGTCCGTCAGACTTCTTACATACGAGAGACTAAGCTTCTAAGCAGGAGAAAACAGTGGATACAAATTGGCTTATCACTTCAGTCATCTTAGCTTCACTTAAAATACACACAGGAATCTTTCTTTATTCAAATAATGTATGAGCACATGTTGCTTGCTAGTGAAACTTTATGTCGCTGAGTGAAATGTTCAGTGGAGTAGCCAAGGGAACTCAGAGGGAAAGCACACCGGCTTTGAAGAGTAATTGATTGTAAATCTTTTTGCTGGTCCACAGGTCTCAAGCAAAGACGTGGCTGTCAACGGGATGGTACACCATTCTCTTAGCCATTGACTCCTGCAAGCAAATAAATGTTTTCGGAATGATCTATGAAGACTACTGCACGTAAGTCTTTCCTCCGCCGTTGCCCACTGGCTGTTATTACACCATTCCTTTCTTCTTGAATCTTTTCACAAATAAAACTTCAAGTCTTACTGGTTGTGTGGAATACAGTTGTAATGATTCTCTTTAGGAAATGCTTGTCGTAAACTGTCACTGGCAGTTGCACATTTTACATTTCTCAGTACAAATTTTCTTTTAGCTTCACCAGTAGTCCAGCTCTGGGAGTCCGCTTATACAATAGCCATATACTTCTTGCAGCAGGCATGTAATTTCCCAGATATCAGAATGTTTGACCCCCCAAATATTGGATTCCTAGAAACTTACATATTCCACTTTTGGTACTTCTTTCACTTTGTACCGTACAAGATGCAGGATTCGCATAGTCGTAGCTCTACATGAATGAACTCGTGCCTTGATTACTAATTAAAAGCCTTGAACAAAAATCATGGGTACATGTACCTGTGTACCCGGCACAGGCCTAATTGTTACCATGGTTACATCCTGCTGCTGCATGTGTTATCTGTTCATCCATAATCTCACCTCATATACAGGAGCTTTAGATGATTCTCTATGGCCTACTCTAGAGATGCAATGTGTGTATGAAATGGCGGATGTGTCTTGGAATGCATCTGACCAATTTTTGTCTTAACGTCCACAGTCTTGTATTGGGGTAATGGCATTTCACATTTCTGTTAATCCCTCCTTCACACTATGGAGGGAGTACCAGAGTACCCATGCACACTAACATCTGTATCATGCACAGAGATGCCTTTCAGCATTGTAATGTAGAAAACAAAGTCCTCTGAGGTGAGATTATATGTACATTAACTAGAGCACTGTCTTCTGCCTGTACCCACTGGTATTATTGACAAAATATACACCCTCTTACATTGTGGTTGTCAAAGCCAGTTCTGTGTATATATTATTTGTGGTTTATGCTTGTCCCATCATGGCTTGATACTGAGACCGTACATGTATAAGTACTGGTCATTTCAAACCGGTAACAGTGTGCTTGAATAGTTTCAAACGTGTGTGCTGTAAAACTGGCGTAGTGGTGTGGATACCATATTAACTTTGAATTCAGTGGACTGACTCATTTTCTCCAAAATGATTGGAGTTGACTCGGACATGGACTAGGGGTTTGTTCAGGCTGCCAAGGTGGCTTTACTCGGTTCTTACAGGGAGTCACATACATGTAGCACCCTCAGTTCTTGTAAATAACAAATGTGCAGCACACAAGGCTTCTGCGGTTTGAGGCAAAATGTTTAATCTGGTTGTCACAAAGATGGGACAGCTTTGCAGAGTCTGTAGTAGGCTGTTGGGCCTTAGGTTCAGATTAAGAGATTCCTACTTAAAACGTATTGAAGTGGCTGTGGAAGTCTGTTTGTACAAAACCATTTATATCATTTTGACTTCTAACATTTCTTACTAAGAACCGCCCTCTCCATTGAAATGTGAAATATGAAGAGATAAGGGTGCATTTCGTTTAATTCTTGTATATTCTGCTGTGTATAATGCTGTGTTTACAGCACCCAATGTCACCAAACTATCGATTCTCTGTTCCACCTTTTCTTTGTCTCACAGGGAGTATCCCAATAAGAAAATCCCCTACCACTACTACAATCCCTCTTTCAAGACAGAGTGTCAGTACTACCACGTCAGTGAGGTCCGGTTGACCAGCGGCCACCTCTTCATCACGGAGAAGGCCATCTTTGGCCGTTGGGCCAATATTCACAACATCCACTTCCATTACCCACGCTGGCCAGCCCGCAGCCTGAGGCTGGGCAGCCAGGGTGTGCTGACACCATTCATCCAGCGCTACCAGATCTCCCAGAATCGCTTCTTCTCCAAGTTGCCCTACTGGAAGCTCATTTTCCACTTCTCTGGTTTGTTTTACCCACTGGTCCATTGATGATTGCTGTTTTTAGATCGATTTTCTGACACTTTTCATTGCTGACTTACCCCACTGTAAGATCCTTCCAAATCCATCCGGAGACTTAGGAGGGTTTTGCAGGATTGAGGAAGGTAGAGCACAGCCGCCATCACTTTACATGAGACTTGATGCATCTTGAGAGTATTGGTGAGAAAGAAAGTGCCATTTGTATTCTGCACAGTGGAGGCTTGCGGGGGATTCAGAAGGGTTCCGAGCAAAAGACGCTTGGAGGACGAGGGTGTATCTACCAGGTAATGAACTGCAACTTAGCACAGAGGTCAAATCGAAGACGTTGTGCTTGCCATTTTGCAACTTTTCATAGGTATTGGTCTCAAACACACTTTAGGACAACAAAAGGCTGGTGTTATGTCCATGTTGTATAATGTATTTCACATTTGTTCGCAGGTACAAGCTAATTATATATTGTGATTGTTGAAAATACCTTGGGGGTTATCTCAAAGGCCTTATCTTGGTAAAGTGGTGCATTCAAAGGTAGACCACACTTGAAGTTTTATTGGTGTATCAGCTGTTTGGATATTTCACAAGCAGGACAGTTACTAAAGGATGGCATGGAGGCTCACCATGCCCCCCTGGGGAGCAGCTGGCCCCCAGTGGCCAAAACCATTAGCACTAAAAATGCCCATTGCTCTTGTAATGTGCCCTCATAGCTGATGCTGTGGTCACCCTTCCCCGAATGCACCAAGCAGGTGACAGGGATGTTCATAGGTAAAGCTCTCTGTGACTCTTTGTAGCTTTCATTTTACATGGAGCAGGCTACAACATACTGCACCTAGTTTTGTGTACTGTAATACACTGAATCACATCAATGCATTACAAGATTGCAAGACAGCAGTGTGCCACATACACAGCTTCACTGTGCACTGTACCAGGTCATGCCACTTGTGTTTTAAAAATGTCTGACAGCATGTAAAATTCGGCATGTGACTTAATCTTACTGCAGATTATCTTGCTGGCATTGTGAAACATAGCATTACTTATCAAATTATGTATGAGGTGTATACAAAAATAGGCTGCAAAAGTTGTTTCAAGCCTTTTCTGCTGTATGACCTACGCAGAGGATAGAGCACTCAGCATTGCCGTATCACTTAAAAGCAGAGTTGAATAAAGGAAATGGTCGTGTTCCTGTTGCGTTTTTTTAAATGTGAGCAATTGCAATGCAGGTCCTTTCACTTTTGCACAATACTGTAGATGAGATGTAAGGATTGCATGAGGCAAAGATCGACAGATACAGCACAATAGAGCCGTGGAATATCACATTATTGAGTTGTGGTGGTTCTAACAATTTGTAAAAATTGCCATTTTGGACAGTATGCACTTCTCGCCCCTTTGTTTTCTTTGCATGAGAGACAGCATGTTTGAAGAGTTGAGTTCTTTTCAGAGTAATGAAACATGCAGCAGGATTTAGCTGCAGACTTGTCTGAAATGAAGATGATGGTCCAAATGAATAGTGGAAGTTGTCCAGTTTGTTTCTGCACACTTCTTTGTACAGTTTGCTATCAAGTTGTTGAAAATATAATACTGAAAATGTAAATCTGAAATTGTAGGTGTACTATGTATGCCATTGCAACGGGGAAGAAAATTAGAGGAAATTCTCATTGCTGCTCTCCAAAGTTTTTCCGGTTTATTCAAAGTGGTCCTTGCCATTGAAGAGAAGTAATGTGTAGAGAGATAAAGAAATATGTGACTTTGGAGGCATTATGCAGGAGTTTTGATTTTTTTTTAAACAAAAAAAGTTTTCCCCATCCCACAATCGTTTGCCTGAAATACCTTTTGTATGTATTAGCCATAAATAGATCCAAACGAAATATGTCCCACCTTCATTTTTGTCATTCAAAATGTCCTTAGTTTTTCCCCCTTTTTCAATGCCCTCCATCCATTTTGAGGGTTGATCCACAATTTGACGAAAAATACATGTATAATTGTGATTCAGGAGGTTACATCAGTGTTGGCATTTGATTTCACTTGTCATCACTCTTTCAGTTGTTCACTTATCACACTTCATGTAGATCCTGTGATAGTCTCATTAATCTTTGTGCTTATTGTACATCCAGACCATAGTGTGCTGTTGAGTGTGCCTCTCCTATCTTTGCTTATTTAGGGAAATGACAACTTAGCTTACACATGAGTAAAATATCTTGTCATTATGTATGCATTCTTTATGTGTGAATGTACAATTGTACTCGTATGTGTGTCATGTGACAGCGATGTCACAACACTCGCTTTTTGTATGTGATTTGAGTTGTTTGAAATTTGATATTCTCTTCAATTTTTGCCACTTTTCGTACATTTTCACAGTGTGTGTTATTATGAAGGAAATAAAAATGTGATGGGCCTTTTTAATTCAGTACGTTTAAAACCAGATACTGACCTCTAGATGATAACAGACAGCACCAAAGGTGAAACAGTAAAAACTGAGTTGAATACTCATATTTTTAACAGTGTTGTTCATCAATTCATCAAAGATTTAAGAAACACCCCTCTAGCTGTATCTATGGTATGTGCCTCCTTTGCACAGTACAAAGATCTGCTTGTATGGAAATTTGGGGCTTGTAGCACATTCTACGTGATATCATAAAGAATGCAGCTGAGCTGGTGTGGAGGTAAAATCAGACTTTGGAAAATAGACTCATTGGTTGTATTGTGCATCCCTGCATAATGATTATGATTGTCACATTTGAGTGTTAGAGTCCACAAAATAGGGGTCAAAACTTGATATGAAATTGGGACATCGGTAAAAACCAGTTGTACTTTTATCCTGTTAGAAACCGCCTACATTATTGGCTTCTGACCAATAGAAATTGGTAAATGAGGCATTATGAGTCAACAGCAAACGTACATGTAGATTAATATCTTTTTTTTTTCCATCTTGGATGACTAAGGGAATGAAACAACGAATTATATATACTTATATATTGTCATGTCAGTACTCACATGTATGTGCTGTCTTTGTATTTGGTTGTACGTAAAGCTTAATGTGGGTCAGGTGGCAACAGTGCTTTAATATCAATACAGGCGATTCGCAATAGTGCACTACCAAGAGTGTGGAACGCGTTGGTCAATCACAACCCACAAAATCTATCGATCCTTTCCAATACGGTGCAAACTCGTGGTGTCGCACAATGGCCGCATTTGATTATGCTTTTACGTGAAAATCAATTACAAACATTGTTTCTGGACTTGACAGCAACTCATCTGAGTCCATTGTTGCAAATTTTCACATCTACACTATAATTATTGCAAATAACAAATACAGCCAACTTGATGTCAGTTACAAGCATTTCATAGCAGTGGCATATCCCGTTAGATTTATTGCATAATGAGGATACAATGCCACGGACACCCTTGTAAATTTTAAAATGTAGAGCAGTATGTACTTCCATTTATCTTGTCTCCTTGAATTCTTTCCCTCTGACAGTATGCTGGATTTCCTTTGTTCCCACTCCCTCTACTAAAAGCATCTAAAACGTGAATTTCCTCTAAACAGAAGAGCTTTAAATTGACATTTTTACATGAAGTGTATTTTGTAATGGCCACATTACACCAGATACCCTACTTTTGTACCGCAGTAAGGTTTGGATATTTGTTACAGAATTGAACGGATCAGGTGTTACCCAACTGCCAAATGATGTTCAGTTTCTGTTGATGGAGTCTGTTTTAATGCTAGAAATTCTGGAGTAAATAGTTGTAATTGCCTCTTTTCTAAGATGTTCATCTTTCTAACTGAGGAATGCTAAATAGACAGGAATTTCTTGTATTCACACTTTTTTCATCATTACGTCTAGATTTCAATTTGTCACACCAGAGTAAACGTGATTGAAACATGTTTCACTGTGCACGGTTTGCATAATAGATCTGTAGTGGAGATGTCACTGCATTGTTGACATACTGTGGATTTTTGTAGCTAACCATGGAATAATATTCCAAGCAAAGCAATACAAGTGGTTTCATTTGATCAGAAAAAAACTCAAACTCTGAAAGCGCGTAATCACAACTTGGTCATCAAATTCAAAATTTAAAAGTGACAGATTCCACCATCATTCTGTATGTGCCCCAGTAACCCATGATTTACAACAGTAAATTATTGAAACTAAGCAGAAAGTCTAATCTCAAACAAGATCTGGTGGTTTGCTGGAATTTTAGGAATAAATGTATATGCAAGTGGGTGTGATCTTTTCACCTGTCATTTGTGGTCACCCTCCTAGTCTGGTTACCTCTATTGTGCTTTTCTTCCACCCAAGCTACCACTGTATTGTGGCCACTGCTAAACTGAAGTCACCTTAAACCTTTCCCATGGTGGTACCAGTCTATTGTGGCCACTAGGCTTGTACGTTGTTTCTTCATACATTTTTTTGGCTACCTGTCTCTCTTCTGACATTAGGCCATGTCCAAAAAGGCCTTCCAGAGCTATGCCTAGGTCTATTAAATGTGTGTCTCCATGTATTCTCAATGATCTAGCTCTGGACAACAGATTCGGATACACCCTTAATAACAGTTCTGGCATTGTACCAGTTGTGACTGCTTGCCCATTGTGATGACCTGTTCATTTTGTGGACACCTGTCTGTCTGACCCATTACAGAAGTGGTTGGTCATCTACCTCAGTCCTGTTATTGTATTCATATGAATTTCCAGTTAGCAAATTGATAGGTGTAGATTTTTTTAATGCCACCATTTGTTTTAACTGTTCTGTGGCTTCCAATGGTCAAATTATTATGTGCTTAAAATCTTGTCAATAACTTTACCCAGGAGTGTTGTCTTAATAACTATTGTCAGAAAGCACAGTGAATTCTAGCCAGAAAAGCAGTTGCAACATGATGTTGGAAATGAAAGATCTGAGACACTCCTTCACCATTTAACAGGGTAACACTTTCAAATGAACTGTATTAGTAATTTTGAAATGCACGAGATTTTGTGAAGTGCTCTGTAGACAGCTGTAAAGAATGTGTACAGACAATGGCATTTTGTACTGTAAGAAAAATTGAAAGTTTTCAGCTTCATTTTTCATTGAAATATACCAAGCAGTATTATGGTTGTAGGAAATGCTTCCAAATGGGAAATTGTACAAGCTTGAATGGATATGTCTAATGCAAGTGGCAATGTGGAATCATTGCATGTTGTTACAGTACAAGGAAATAAAAAAGGCTGAACTTTATCGCCGCTTTTGTGGTATGTAATTCATGAACATTCCCAGGTTGTATGTAGTATTATTTTTAGTACATTTTGTTTTCATCCATTTAAAGGTTTTTTTTGGGGGGGTGGTTACATATGCAACTCCGTAACCAAATTTGCTGGGGGGGGGAAATTTTGGGTGGGCTGTAGAAAAATGTTACCTTCAACATTAGCCTGTTCTTGAGAACAGGCTAAATTTGGGGTTTTTAATGTGTTTGTTATATTTAGTAAACAGAGTGGGGAATGCCGTGCTGGGTGTCTGAAATTGGATTTGAAGATCTGCTTTTTTAAAATCTTGCACTTTCATTGAGATTTGTTCTCAAAACCGTGTCTAACAAATGACCAGGAAATGCATGGGCATAAATCCAGGGAGGTGGGGTGGGGGGTATATATCTCCCACACACTTTTGATGGGGGTAACTTATGGACATAAGAAGCGACTGGAAAAAAGGCCAAGGGATCTAACTCTTCAAAAGAAAAAGAGGGTGGCACCGGCTGCGCCTCCCCCAGTTCCGCTATTTGGCATTGCATGCGAGTTTAAATTCTTCCAAATATTTGCCCCTCATGAAATTTTCAGCTTTATCACAGTTATGTTCTTTACTAAGTTTTGGCAATCTCTTGTTAACACGCAAAAGAGAAAAACAACATGGAAATAAATGTATAGATTTCGAGATAAGTGTACGACTCGACAAGTCTATGGATCCGGTTCGAACCGGCTAGGCTCGATTGCGTCAAATTTGTCTTCCCGCCAAACGCAGTGTCTTTTCGTCTGCCACAATCTATTTAAATAACAGGTGTTTGAACCCAATCAAATTGATCAAACTGTCACCCTGCAAACTTGTGACCAATTGCAATCGTTTATTTGGATTACGTCACCTGTCTCGGATATTGCCTCTCATTACAGAAAAGTAGGGCCCTAATGTTTAATTTAAAAATGAGTACTTTCACCGTTATTTGTGAGGATTGATTCATTGCATTCTTAATAATATCGCAAATTTTATTCAAGTGTATGTCGTAAAAAAAACAAATTTTACAGAGAGACAATCACAGAAATAGTTTGAGCGGAGAAATAACATCCGGTTAACAAACACGAAAGCGCCATTATGCACTTGCAAAATTAAAACCTGCCGCCGCTTTACTCCTATCTCATTCCGCGATGGAACTTCAGAGGTAAAACATCTCTGGAATTTTGCGCCCCGTTGGCTTTGCACGCACATAATTTTGGGGGCATCATTTTGAAATTACTTTTGAAACTAAAGTCGCCTTTAAACGTCAGTATATTCATGTACGTTTGCGATACCCACTTCTCCCAGCTTTTGTTTACTAAATGACTGAATTCCCAAAACAACCGGACCCCGCTCATTTGTTCTTCGCCAGCCATAGCCCGCGTACACTGGAAGTACCGCCTTTGGACTGCCTGGACATCGAGCGTTTTTTCAACTTGTTGGATGCTTCTACTGAAATTTGACTGGACTCAAAATGACATTGGCCAACTGAACACTTGTGCCTCATATTATGCTGAATTTCGCTGAGTGGTAAAACTTGAAAGTATCGTCACTATAGGCAAGTTGACATCAGTGATCTTTGTGAAGATGATGAACGCATTGCATATTTTCAAGATTTTTGGACCCATGGACCTGTGACCAGGCAACTGCTTGCGCCGAAAATGGAGTCATAGTGCAAGAATTAAACATGTTAAACTTCAAGGAGAAGTCGAGAAATGGCAGGTGGTAAGTTTATTTTTATCAGACCAAAGCAAAGGTGAGTGACCATGCATGCAAGCTGTACCTACTGAAAAATGTTTGGCCTAAATATTTTAAATCTTGCTTTGTGAATCTGTAGGCCTAAATCAGTATAGGTAGGCCTACATGTAAAAGGTGGTAAAAGGAAATGGTTGAATTCAACTCACAGAAGGTCTAGCCAAATTTGCCGTTTTCCCTTAGCTAAGATAGAGAATTTGGTAACACTGAGTGATAGGCCTATTATTATTAGATATAACCAGTCAGTGTTCCCGACGTTCCTTATCTCACATGGTTAAGAATCAAAGCACGGACTCATAGAATAGTAAAGAACTTTTTTGAGTTGCACCACTGCTTCGAACAATAATAAATTCACTTGTATCTTCGTTGAGCTTGTGTATGCATGATAATTATATACGTCGGAGCTTAAGTCTAGTTAGTGGAGTCCACAGGTTATTTGCTAACGTGACATTGCCACGCGTATACATGTGGCGTTGGCATTCATGACACTGTATTGTTGTTACAAGTAAACAAGAGTAGGCGTGGCTATGGATACCTTTAATCCTGTTGTATAATCCTAAGCCGGCCAGGTGGTAACTTAGTTCAAATAGTTAAATTTCCTGACTTCTTTTATCTAAGAGAGAATTTTTATCTACACTTTGAAAGAGAAATTTGTCATGAAATACAGAGGACTCCTTTTTGTCAGTTGTCTGTTAAATAACATTGCCTTGTATGGGAGGAAAACCACTTATTATTAGTTTTAAAAACTAATATGTAAAGAACTAAAATATGGTGTCATTTTTGTGCCAGTATGAATTTGGCAATGTTGCTAATGGGGTAGTGTTCCAGTGGAAATCCAATGCACTTTTTTCAAGTTGTCTTTGAAGTCCTAATTAAAAGGGAATATAATCAGAATGTACACCAGTACTCTCAGGTTACTAATTAAAATTTATGACAGAGAGACAGTAAGTTTGAAAATAATAATGACAATAAATGATCTAAACAATATAATTTTTCATTATGTCTGTGACTACATTGCCTGCACTGTCACATTTACTTTCTGTTGTTACCTATGATCGGTAGCCAAGACAATCATTAATCTAAGACACTCCAGCCATGGTCAAATATTAGTGCATTTCAAAAATGGCATAGCTTCAGTGAACATGGAAGAACATACACCTACTATTTAGATAACTCATTCTTCACCTGTTAGCATACTAAGGACACCAATTAGCATAGGGGAGCAACTGCCCGCAGCTCATGTACATTAAGCAGCAGCAGCACAGCAGCGGCAGCAGCAGCACTGAGTGTTTGTGGGTGAGAGGTTGGTATATGCATTCAAGCTAGGGTTAGATTTGTTAGATTACTTAGGGCAGGTACGTGCGATTCATTCGTGCCGCGCGTGTTCGTATCCTAGGTCTATTTAATTTGCAAGTCAGTCTTAAATGGCAGGTCAAGGGTAGCAGGTCACGTCTGGTCAAGCACAAGTTAAAGTCCAAGTGGTATATGGTCAAGGAGTCAATTATCAAAGACGGCGAAACTTATAATCGTGTACTCACGTTATACAGACAGTTAACGGCTATTGAATGTAGGTGTAGGGCCTAGATAATGTGTGAGAAAATGTAGGATAAATGTGTGAGTTAAAAGTAGGGTGAAAGAGCTGCTGCGAGCATGCAATGCTGAGCGCAGATGCATAGTGCTGGGGTGGTGTGGAGAAGGGGATACGATGATAGTCTGTAAATAGGATACTGTAGTAATTACCTCTAAGGACGAGTTCTAGATGAAGGCATTACGAACAGACGTCAGTTCTGTTCAAGTACCAAACTTTTGATTTTTTTTGTCGTACAAATAGCACATCTTAGACACTTTATTGAATTCTGGAGAATGTAAGCCCAGAAGGTGCTGTGTCTGCACACAAAGACTTGGATATTTGTTAACATTGACAGGGGATAGTCTCAGAAGTTTTCTGAAACTGAACAATAAGATTTAAATAAGAAAATATGCAATGACTGAAGTAAATGTTGAGAATGGCTGGCAATCTTCAGTGCCAAAAATACTGCATTTAACAATATGTGGGAAGTACTGGTTTTCCTTCATAATTTTGGGAAACATTTCATAAAATTTCAACAAATGTCCACTGGAATACTGCCCTAGCCTAACAATGATGGATTTTGCAAACTTATTTTGAATAACCTTTAAAAATGTCGAAATTTATTAGATATTAATACTTGAAATTAGTTAAGACATAGACTTAATTAATAGCAAGTCAAAGAAACAACAGATATATGAAGATAGAGTGAACTACACCTTATGATGACCAAGCTCAGTTACAGGAGAAGATTACAAGCCCACTCCCTTATAATTGTATAAGATACAACGAAAATAAACAGATACACACTTGTATTTACAACTTGATTTCAAGAAATCACAATTCTGTGGGTAAGAGGTATGATGAAAAGTAATGTCACACAACAATCAATTTCATTCTTTTGAGAACCAATGATATAAATGCATCAGGAAAATAACAAAGAGCTCAGATGAATAGAGGTGGCAGCGCTTGATGCATTGTCCAACATCTCTGAAAACCAAATGATTATTCAAGTTGTCTGTTATATCACATATGCTTAAAGAAATTACTTAGTATGTCCCTTATAAATGTATAAGATATTTGGAAAGAGAGGCTGCAACATAAAATCTACTATGATACTGAGAGCTACAAAAGCAAAAGGATGACAATGAAGATCTCTGATGACTTACGTGAAAATACCTGGTACATAATTGTCCAACATCTCAAAAAACTTGACAGTAAGTAAGAGGCAATTATCATCATATCTCACACTCAGCTTGAGCAAACTAAGGGCGGAAATCACTTGAATTGTACAAGATTACGGAAAAGTAGTTTCAAATGCATGAAAACTACAGTAAAGGCTTCGATGATGAACAGCAATGACAGTGCCTGGTACACTGTCCAGCAATGATTTAAATTCGTTATTGTTGTATTAAATTATGCTCAACACTAGTATTGAGAAAAGTATGGATGTAATTTAAACGATTATGTTATGATTATATGATAAATGTTTGATGGAAGCAATCATACATTTAATTACTGAAAGTACAAATGCACATGAAAAATGACAGAGAGCTCAGATGGATGGAGAGACAGCACCTGGTGCGTTGTCCAGAAGTGATTTGAATTTGTTACAATGGTACAGTGTCTAACTTTGGAAGAGTGACAATGCCTGGTACTTTGTCACAGATGAGGGCAGCATCTTGGCTTATACAACCATGCATCTCTGATATCCGTGAGGCCCCTTCCTGCAGAAGACATCTTGATTTAGTTCAGGATAAGTTAAAATTTCCACAGTCCCCAGCGATTCTTATCAGAAAGGTTACTCCACTAGTGGTCATAAGTTGACATTGGGTGAATAACTTAATTTTCAAAGGAGTTCTCTGTGAAAGTGACAGCTTTAACGAGTTTTAGAAGTAGAACAGGAAAAACACTAATCTTGGGTTAATGGTATCTGTAAAAGCGCCGAGCAATGACTAAAGGATCAGAATGCTTGTGAACTAACACTTTTTACGTGCACTTTAATTTTGCTCTATAATTGTGTAAAGACTATTGCAACGAGATAAATTACCAAGGAGAAGCTCTTTTAAACCTGAATGATAATGCCTGGTATGGTTTCTTCCATTTTAAAGCGATCAAGTGCAACTAACAGAATACTTCAGTGAAGTCATAATTGTATTAGAGTCTTCTTGATGCATGTATTTATGTTAAGAAATTTTTTTTGGCAAGAATAAGGTGTAAAGATTTCTTCCTTTTATTCTTTTGTTCAGTAAAGAGTGAAAAATATTTTCAGAATTGCATGAACAAATTGGAATTTTAGATTAACTCTGTGTAATATTCACTTACCCAAGCTCAACAATATTGGATTTAATTGGTATAATTTGCATCAGTTGTGTAAATTGTTTGATGTTATGAAATTGCTTTTGCGAGGTGTCCCAGTGATATCACACACACAAAAAAAAGAGGAACCATCACGGATAAAGCACAGTAGATTTATCTCAATCAGAGTTGAGGTATTATCTGAGATTAAGACATTGTCAGTTCACTTAAGTCAAGTGACAGTTTATAATGTTATAAGATTTAAATTCAAAATGAATGTACTTACAGAACAGGCACTCATCAGAAAGAAGAGAGTACGAATTCAACTGTGTTTAATATTGTGTAAGAAGTTGTACTGGGAAGCAATTTTGTATGACAAATTGACAGAGTACAGCAGTAGTGAAAGGAGTCAGTGTTGTTTTTTCTGTGGCTGCATCAACTCATTGGAAAAGGCAACCTCACAAAAGGCGTAAATAACAGAGTAAACTACAGCAGTTGTAAAATAAAGTAATAAAATCTGCATATTTTGGAAATGGCAACTCCTCTGACCTCTCAACAAAATTGAAAATGAAAGTAACCAAATGTACAGCAAATATGCAGCAGAAAACTTACTCTTACAATCAGTGTTTTCTTCTTTGCAGTAACTACGACTCAATCCAGCAGCAACACAAATTACGGAAAAATCGAAACGGTAGCAAACAAATCTAACTAAAAAAAAGCTAAAAAATTTGGAAAATCCCATTCAGTACCAGTAAAAGAAATTGGTACCTGAGATCATGTTTATACACTTTAAATTACCTTTTGATAGTCATGTGAGAATAATCCTGTGCAAGCAATAATTATGTAATTATTGTAATATATATGTCAAGATATCAGACAAGTTTATTTGCAGCATCATTTCTCTCAGAAATTGTTGTTGCCTTATTTTAAATATTTGACCCCTTCAAAATGTTGTCATTTTGGTTGTCCTTTTTCCACGTTGTTCTGTATGAAATATTATTTTATCAATAACATGGTGTTTTTTATGAAAATCATCAGTGCGGCCAAGAAGAATGAAATGCACATAATTTATACAAAATAGTTAAGATGTTATACTTCGAACATTTATCCTGCCACTCCACATCACTAATATTCATCTGATATTCAAAGATTGGTAGGGACACCATAACATTACATTGCCTTCAAAAGTAATTTGTTTAACTTCATGTCAAATTTTAAATATGTGTGATCTTTAAAGTTCAGCTGGAACTCCTTGTGTATTTTACCAGCAACAGAAAAAATTTTCTCAGCCTTGTTATAATGCATTAAAAATGAGTAAGTCCGATCTGCAACAATTGCCACGAGACACTGGTTCTTTGTTGCATCCAGAAGAAATGTTTACATTCACATCCTGAATTGGAAGAAAGTTTGATCATTAATGATCGCAAGGGATTGGTAGTTTTTTCTATCTGTACACGACGTCACATTTACATAGCGAGTCCGATATTCAAACATTGGTAGGTAATGCTGTGTCGCTTTGCCACCATCGCAAGTAATTTTCACAAGCCTATTTTGAAATTGGAAAAAACGTAAGTCTGACACCTGTATGTCACATACTTTTTTAATAAAAGAGTTTCACTCTGTGTGATCTGTTTTACACTGGGGTTTTGTCTACACACGGACATTGTTCACACAGGTTCTTAGTGTGGTCTGATGAGTTAAGAAAATTGGTGAGTCCAATGTAGAAAGATTGGCAGAGACACTGTGAAAGTATATTGCCTTCGAAAGTATGTCACATAGTCTTGTCTTTGATTTCAATGTTGTGACATTTTGCCACTATTGTAGGTAATTTCAATAATGTTATATTTCATTGAAAACCTAAGTTTGATCTGCATTAATAAATAGGAACACTGTGCCTCCCCTTGGATTGTAAAACAGTAAGTCCGGTCCGGAGAGACTGGCAGGAATTTATTGTATGTTGTATAATTTCTTATGTTGTATTTAAACAAATAAGTCCAGTCTACTATGGTTGTAAGAGACACTGACTTTATTTTGTTTTCAAGAGCAATTTTTGGCACCCCAACTTTTGATCATAATTTAATTAAAGCCAAAAGTGTAATCTGTAATGATCACTAGGGTGACTTGAGTATATTAAGTTATGTTATTTACTTCCATTAAAAAGAGTAAGTCTAATCTGAATTCTTCTTTCATTATGCTGCCATGGCAGGTTATGTTGCATTATGTACCAAATTATCATCTGCAGGGCACTGCGCCTTCTGTTGTATTTTAAAAGCAGTAAGTCCAATCTATAAAGTTTGGCAGGAATATTTCTCAATCTTTGTCACTGTGAAATTGAAAGTAAGCCATGTCTGCAGTAGTTTTAATCTAATTTTGGTCTTTAAAAAACACAGTAAGTCCGATCTTTAATGGTTCGCCTGGATGCTACATATCACCACTGCATTTTCCAGTCTTTAGTTTTACATTAAAAAAGTAAGTCCAATCTACAATGATTGGCATGTACATTGATGATACTATGTCACCCCCTTCTAGTGATCTCACAGCTTCATCTTCAAAGTTTAAATCCGATTTGCAACAGTCAGCAGGAATTCTTTTATTTGTAACTATCACATGTTATTTGTGTTACCATGTTTGGGATTAAATATGACGTGTAACATGATCAGTGGGGATTCTTAAATGTTGTCTCTGCATCACAAATCATGTGTACAGCCCAGCCGTAAAAGTATTAGGTCCAATCTGCCATGATGGACTTATATTTGTGACATCATTTCTTTTTCCCAAGTTGGTTTTTTATTTTTAAAGTATAGCAAGTCCAATCTGAAATGGTTGGCAGGGACAAAGACTTTATATGCTGTATCCAAAAGTAAATTTATAGCCATTCCTTCTGTTGGGTGCCTCCCCTTGGAAAAACAGTACGTCTGATCCATAGAGATTGGAAGGAATTTATTGTGTGTTGTTTTAGCATCACATGTTGCATGAAACAATTAAGTCCAATCTGCAATGGTTGACAGGGACACTAACTTTATATGCGTATTTCTGCAGTTGGGTGCCACCCCTTAGATTTTAAAACAGTAAGTCCGATCCATAGAAATCGGCAGGAATTTATTGTATGTTCTATGAACCGCTTATGTTGTATGAACAAATAAGTCCAGCGATCTGCAATGGTTGTAAGGGACACTGACTTTATTTTGTTTACAAGAGTAATTTTTTGCACCCCCAACTGGTGATCATAATTTAAAGACTAAAGTGCAATCTGTAATGATCACTAAGGACATGTGATTATATGAAATTATGTTATTTATTTCCATTGAAAAGAGTAAAGCTGATCTAAATGCCTTTTCATTATGCTGCCATGGCCGGTTATGTTGCGTTACGTACCAAATTATCATCTGCAGGGCACTGCGCCTTCTGTTGTATTTTAAAAGCAGTAAGTCCAATCTATAAAGTTTGGCAGGAATTTTTCTCAATCTTTGTCACCTTTTCATCATTTTGTTGGAATGTTTTTCAACGAAAGTAAGCCTGATCTGCGATGATTGACAGAGGCATTGATTGGTGTGTTATTCCCCATAGCTATTGTTAATGGCTTTATATTGAATTGAAATAGCGTAATATGTTTGATTGGTAGAGAGACACAGTGACGTTTTGAGACAATAAAAGAACTGTTTACACTCTGAACTGTGATTTTAGAAAGTAAGTCCAATCAATCTGATTGGCAGAGACACTTCATTAATTTGTTGTTTTCAAATTTAAATGCAGTAGTTGTATCCTAATTTTGGTCTTTAAAGGACACAGTAAGTCCGATCTTTAATGGTTCGCCTGGATGCTACATATCACCACTGCATTTTCCAGTCTTTATTTTTACATTAAAAAAGTAAGTCCATCTACAATGATTGGCATGCACATTGATGATACTATATCTCCCCCTTCCAGTGATCTCACAGCTTCATCTTCAAAGTTTAATTCCGATTTGCAATAGTCAGCAGGAAATATTCTATTTGTAACCATCCATGTTATTTGTGTTACCATGTTTGGGATTAAATATGACGTGTGAAATGAGCAGTGGGGATTCTGAAATGTTGTCTCTGCATCACAAATCATGTGTACAGCCCAGCCGTAAAAGTGTTAAGTCCAATCTGCCATGATGGACGTATATTTGTGACATCATTTCTTTTTCATAGTAATTT
>NW_019091385.1:1888937-1908887 GCF_001949145.1 Acanthaster planci | reverse complement strand
TGATTGACAGAGGCATTGATTGGTGTGTTATTCCCCAAAGCTATTGTTAATGGCTTTATGTTGAATTGAAATAGCGTAATATGTTTGATTGGTAGAGAGACACAGTGACGTTTTGAGACAATAAAAGAACTGTTTACGCTCTGAACTGTGATTTTAGAAAGTAAGTCCAATCAATCTGATTGGCAGAGACACTTCATTAATTTGTTGTCTTCAAATTTAAATGCAGTAGTTGTATCCTAATTTTGGTCTTTAAAGGACACAGTAAGTCCAATCTTTAATGGTTCGCCTGGATGCTACATATCACCACTGCATTTTCCAGTCTTTATTTTTACATTAAAAAAGTAAGTCCATCTACAATGATTGGCATGCACATTGATGATACTATATCACCCCCTTCCAGTGATCTCACAGCTTCATCTTCAAAGTTTAATTATGATTTGCAACAGTCAGCAGGAAATATTCTATTTGTAACCATCACATGTTATTTGTGTAACCCCGTTTGGGATTAAATATGACGTGTAAAATGATCAGTGAGGATTCTTAAATGTTGTCTCTGCATCACAAATCATGTGTACAGCCCAGCCGTAAAAGTGTCAAGTCCAATCTGCCATGATGGACTTATATTTGTGACATCATTTCTTTTTCATAGTAATTTTTCAAGTTGGTTTTTTGATTTTTAAAGTATAGTAAGTCCAATCTGAAATGGTTGGCAGGGACAATGACTTTATATGCTGTATCCAAAAGTAAATTTCTAGCCATTTCTTCAGTTGGGTGCCTCCCCTTGGGACAATGACTTTATATGCTGTATCCAAAGTAAATTTATAGCCATTTCTTCTGTTGGGTGCCTCCCCTTGGAAAAACAGTACATCTGATCCGTAGAGATTGGAAGGAATTTATTGTGTGTTGTTTTAGCATCACATGTTGCATGAGACAATTAAGTCCAATCTGCAATGGTTGACAGGGACACTGACTTTATATGCGTATTTCTTCAGTTGGGTGCCACCCCTTAGATTTTAAAACAGTAAGTCCGATCCATAGAAATCGGCAGGAATTTAATGTATGTTGTATGAACCGCTTATGTTGTATTAACAAATAAGTCCAGCAATCTACAATGGTTGTAAGGGACACTGACTTTATTTTGTTTACAAGAGCAATTTTTTGCCCCCTAACTGGTGATCATAATTTAAAGACTAAAGTGCAATCTGTAATGATCACTAAGGACATGTGATTGTATGAAATTATGTTATTTATTTCCATTGAAAAGAGTAAAGCTGATCTAAATGCCTTTTCATTATGCTGCCATGGCAGGTTATGTTGCATTATGTACCAAATTATCATCGGCAGGGCACTGCGCCTTCTGTTGTATTTTAAAATGCAGTAAGTCCAATCTATAAAGTTTGGCAGGAATTTTTCTCAATCTTTGTCACCTTTTCATCATTTTGTTGGAATGTTTTTCAACGAAAGTAAGCCTGATCTGCGATGATTGACAGAGGCATTGATTGGTGTGTTATTCCCCAAAGCTATTGTTAATGGCTTTATGTTGAATTGAAATAGCGTAATATGTTTGATTGGTAGAGAGACACAGTGGTTTTGAGACAGTAAAAGAACTGTTTACGCTCTGAACTGTGATTTTAGAAAGTAAGTCCAATCAATCTGATTGGCAGAGACACTTTATTAATTTGTTGTTTTCAAATTTAAATGCAGTAGTTGGAACCTCATTTTGGTCTTTAAAGGACACAGTAAGTCCGATCTTTAATGGTTCGCCTGGATGCTACATATCACCACTGCATTTTCCAGTGTTTAGTTTTACATTAAAATAGTAAGTCCAATCTACAATGATTGGCATGCACATTGATGATACTATGTCACCCCCTTCCAGTGATCTCACAGCTTCATCTTCAAAATTTAATTCCGATTTGCAACAGTCAGCAGGAATTCTTTTATTTGTAACCATCACATGTTATTTGTGTTACCCCGTTTGGGATTAAATATGACGTGTAAAATGATCAGTGAGGATTCTTAAATGTTGTCTCTGCATCACTAATCATGTGTACAGCCCAGCCGTAAAAGTGTTAAGTCCAATCTGCCATGATGGACGTATATTTGTGACATCATTTCTTTTTCATAGTAATTTCCCAAGTTGCTTGTTTATTTTTAAAGTATAGTAAGTCCAATCTGAAATGGTTGGCAGGGACAATGACTTTTTAGGCTGTATCCAAAGTAAATTTATAGCCATTTCTTCTGTTGGGTGCCTCCCCTTGACTTTATATGCGCAGTACAGTTGGGTGCCACCCCTTAGATTTAAAACAGTAAGTCCGATCCAATGAAATCGGCAGGAATTTATTGTATGTTGTATGAACCGCTTATGTTGTATTAACAAATAAGTCCAGCGATCTACAATGGTTGTAAGGGACACTGACTTTATTTTGTTTACAAGAGTAATTTTTTGCCCCCCCAACTTTTGATCATAATTTAAAGACTAAAGTGCAATCTGTAATGATCACTAAGGACATGTGATTGTATGAAATTATGTTATTTATTTCCATTGAAAAGAGTAAAGCTGATCTAAATGCCTTTTCATTATGCTGCCATGGCAGGTTATGTTGCATTATGTACCAAATTATCATCGGCAGGGCACTGCGCCTTCTGTTGTATTTTAAAATGCAGTAAGTCCAATCTATAAAGTTTGGCAGGAATTTTTCTCAATCTTTGTCACCTTTTCATCATTTTGTTGGAATGTTTTTCAATGAAAGTAAGCCTGATCTGCAATGATTGATTGGTGTGTTATTCCCCAAAGCTATTGTTAATGGCTTTATGTTGAATTGAAATAGCGTAAAATGTTTGATTGGTGGAGAGACACAGTGACGTTTTGAGACAATAAAAGAACTGTTTACGCTCTGAACTGTGATTTTAGAAAGTAAGTCCAATCAATCTGATTGGCAGAGACACCTCATTATTATGTTGTCTTCAAATATAAATGCAGTAGTAGTAACATTATTTTGGATTTTAAAGACACAGTAAATTCGACCTTTAATGGTTTGCCTGGATGCTTTACATCAAAACTGAACTTTCCAGCCTTATTTTGGTTTTTAAAAAGTAATCGTGATCTGCAGTGATTGGTGTGCACATATGTTCTGTACCCCCTGTTTCCTCACAGCTTAGTCTTCAATACTTGATTCCAATTTGCAACAGTAAGCAGGAAATATTCTGTTTGTAACCATCACATGTTATTTGTGTAATCATGTTTTGGATTAAGTATGACGTGTAAAATGATCAGTTGGGTTTCTTTGAAATGTTGTCTCTGCATCACAAATCATGTGTACAGCTCTAATCTGCCAGGATTAGCTTATATTTGTGACATCATTTCTTTTTCAGAGTAATTTCCCAAGTTGGTCTTTGATATTTTATGTAGTAAGTCCAATCTGAAATGGTTGGCAGGGACACTGGACACTGACTTTATATGCTGTATTAACTTTGTAGCCTTATCTTGAGTTAGGAAAACCTGTTAATCAATCTGCATTGGTTAACAGAAACACTGTGCCTCCCTTTGGATTTTAAAAACAGTAAGTCCGCTCTTTAGAGATTGGCAAAAATTTGTTGTGCATTGTATTAAAATCATGTGCTGTATAAATAAGTCCAATCTGCAACTATTGGCAGGGACGGTGCCTTCATTTTGCTTTGAAAAGTACGTTCTTGCACCCACAACCCTTGATCATAATTTAAATCATGAAGGCTGATGTGTTGTGATCACTAGGGACATTATTTATTTCCACTAAAAGGAGTATGTTTGATCTGAATTCTTTTTTTATTATGCCGCCATGGCAGGTTTTTTGGCATTCATCTTCAGGGACACTGTGGAATTCTTCTATTTGTAACCATCACATATTATTTGTGTTACCATGTTTTGGATTAAGTATGATGTGTACAGTGATCAATGAGGATTCTTTCAAATGTTGTCTCTGCATCATGAGTAATTTTTACAGCATAGCCTAGCTGTTTGTGACATCATTTCTTTTCCAGAGTAATTTCCCAAGTTGTTCTTGATTTGTAAAGTAGTAAGTCCAATCTGAAATGGTTGGCAGAAACACTGACTTTAAATGCTTTATCCAAAAGTGATGTTATAGCCTTTTCTTGAGTTGGGGGCCTCTCTTGGATTTTAAAATACAAAATTCAGTCGACAGGAATTCATTGTGTGCTGCTTTAACATTACATGTTGCATGAAACAATTAAGTCCAATCTGCAATGGTTGGCAGGGACGCTGACTTTATTTTTTTGCACGCTTAACCATTGACCACAATGTAAAGCACAGTGCAATCCGTAAGTCCGATCAATCTGATTGGCAGAAGCACTTCATTTTAATGTTGTTTTCGAATTTACATGCATAGTAGAAAACTAATTTTTGTACTTTAAGGACACAGTAAGTCCAAATTTTTATGGTTGGCACGGATGCATCATATCACCACTGCATTTTCCAGCCTTATTTTGCATTGCCCTTTGGTGATGTTACATGTAAGTTGACCTCCACTCCCAGTTATCTCACAACCTCATCTTAAAAACTTGATTCCGATGTGCAAAAGTTGACAGCAATTCTTATATTCTTGTAACCATTACATGTTATTTGGGTAACCATGTTTTGGATTAAATCTGATCTGTAGAATGATCCATGGGCATCACAGATCATCTGTAATCTTAAAAGTGTAAGTCCAATCTGCCATGATTGGCATGCACATTTGTGACATCATTTATTTTTCAGAGTAATTTCCTAATTTGTTCTTTTATTTTTAATGTACATGTAGTAAGTCCAATCTGAAATGGTTGGCATGGTATGCTGTATCCAAAATTAGTTTTATAGTCTCGTCTTGAATTGGGAAAAGCAATTCAGATCTATCTGATCAACAGGACACTGACACTATTTTTAAGGCATTTTGCCATCCTTTTATAATCTGTAGTGATTTGCAAAGACACAGTGATATTATAATTACCCTCCAAAGGAATATCTACACCACATCTTGGCTTGTAATTAAAACAGTAAATCTGAACTGCAATGACCGGCAAAGATGTTACTTATTATGTCATTCCCAAAAATAATTGTTACAGCCTGATTTCTAATGGGAAAAATGATCTGCAGAAGCATTGTGATCTATAATCTATGGTTTAAAAATGATTTTGATCCATGTGGTCAGCAGAGACAATTTGACACTGTGCTGCTTTCAAGATCAAACTAATTCTCCAACCTCATTTTGGATTATTATTGAAACAGTAAGTACAATGGGATCGGCAGAGACATTGTGCATTATATCACAATTTTATCATTAGCCTTAGTTTGTATGAAAGAAGTATGTCTGATCGTCATTGGCCCAGTGATCGGCATGCATTCTTGTGAGTTCAAGCCCCGTCATCTACTAGTCTCACCTTAAAATTTGATTCCAATTTTTCCAGTAGTCGGCAGGGAATGTTCTATTTCAGTTGTGTAACTATCCCACAAAATTTGTAAAGCCTTTTTTCCTTAAAATGTAATTCTAACCTGTAATAATCTGCAGGAATTCTTTATTCATTGTCTTCATAGTGAGCCATCTGTATAGCCTCATTTTCTTGTCCAATCTCTCAAGATTAGCATTCGTATTTGTGACATTTTGTCACTGAAGTAACTTTCAAGTTCAGTCTGAAATGATCAGCAGGGTAATTTAACACCACGCCTACTATGGATGCATTGGAATGCATGTGAATAATTTAAAGTATAACCTAGCTAGGCTAGGCCAAGGGTTTTGTATTACAGGTTCACTACACCAGGAATCTGAAGTTTTTGTCAACAAGAAGGATGACCTGAGAAAGAAGACTGACTGCTACCTTATCAAAGATGAAACCAAGGAACTGAAAGCAGGGAGGAGGACCAATGGATGACTGATGACTCTGCTTGCTGAGCATGCCCATACTCACTTTTGAGGTGAGTTCCTGGATAAAAATAGTTAATTTGAGACTGCCATTGAGTCTTTGATGAAAATGATATCTATACAGAGTCCTTGTACGGAATAGCCTCACCACACAATTGTATATATACAAACAGATGGAGATACACTTTTAAACTTTGGAATTTTTAAACTTTTGTTTTCTTTATTTGTTGTCTTTAACTTCAAGACCATGAAAGCCTAGATGAACTGGATAGATGAGAGAGAAACTGCCCTGCTTAGCTTGCCCCACGCAAATATAGAAACCTCAGGGACTGGAGACAAGGGGAAGACTGGTAATTCTGGCCTGTGTCTTGAACATGTCTTTCTTTTTCTTCAGGTAAACCCAATAAGATTGAGCAAAAATTATCTAGAAATCTCTCAGAATTGTTCCCATCAATGTGAGTTTCGTATAATTCTTCATGCTCGCACGAGTCGTCTAACCACCCGTGGCTCTTTGCAGATCTGTCTCTTGCTGGGTTTGACTGTGCTTTGATGTTTCAGGTTGATTACTCTGCAGATAGAATCATCATTTTGTTGAGCCTCCTTCAGACTGGAGCCTTGCAGACAACTTGTTCCACATCTGCCAGGGTCATCTGCCTCATCTGTTTTGCTCTAATCGAAGGGGCTCTCCTCACTACTGAGGTGGTTCTGGGACGTTTGCAAAAAAGACTTCACAATTCGGATGGTAGCAACATTACCGTTGGCCTGAACGGTGTCAGTTTATTGACGAGAGTATTGAATGAGGCCTGGCACTCTGGTGACCAAACAAAGAGTGGGTCTTTGGTGCCTCGCTTTCCTCCAGTTAACGCAAACAAGAGGGCTGCTATCTTGGAATAGTTCCGGACGAACCTCCTGTAGTAACCGGTGAGGCCAAAAAAATCCTCAAACATCACGCTTTGACTTGGGCATGGGCCAATTCTTGACAGCTGAAATCTTGTCCAGATCAGTAGCGATGCCATCTGCTGACACAACATGGCTGAGATATTTCACGCTGCTTCGGAGTAGGTGGCACGTTGATGGCTTTAACTTCAGATCGTGCTCACGCAACCATGAACACCTTAGATAGTTGACGTACATGCTCTTCCAACGTTGTGTTGAACACGATAATGTTGTCCAGGTAGAGCAAGACACTCAGTCAAAAGTCAAGTCGCTGAAAATTGTGGTCATCAACCTCTGAAATATGGCGAGTGCGTTTGTCAGGCCAAAGGGCATTCTCTTGAACTCATACAGTCCCATTGGTGAAAGAATGCTGTCTTTGGTTGATCCTTACTGGAAACTTAGACCTGATGATACCTTGAAGTAAGATCTAGACAAGAGAAGTATTTGGTATGACAGAGGGCATCTACTGCGTCAGTAGAACAGAGCACTTCTTCCCCAACATAACAATCTCCACGTCACTCACTGGCCCAACTAGGTCACCATTCTCTTTAATTGTCATCTCTTGGTGGTGTTGGTTCCCTCAAGGGTGTTTCTGAAGTGGAAAGAGGCGGGCTTGTAGAAAACTTACAAAAACCCACTGATCACCCTGCATCAGAGGGTCTCCCCAGTTTAATGGAGCTGAAGTTAAGACGTCGGCTGTGCTTGTCTCAGCTGTGGACATCTGCAGATGAAATGGCATAAGCTGTCACAGTTGTTGCAGGACTTTGGTTGGTCGCTGAATCTTGGTGCAGGATGGATGACTGCACCAGACTGCTGAGGTTTCCGTGGCGGCATCACCTGGGATCTTCTTTCCAACCTTTCGACACATTAGCCTAATTTATTGCATCTGATTCTCGAGAACTTGGTTCAGTGTAATGGTCTGCCTTTCCATCACCTTGGCAATATCAGCAAAGTTCACACCGGTGTCTCGTCTCTTCTGTGTGTTGTCAGGCTTGTTGGATGGAGGTGGCATCAAATTCTTGGAGATGTGTGCCCCGGTAGGGATTTGCATCATCAGCTGATAGTGCTGTCGCATTCGTTCCTCCTGTCAGTGCTTCTCCTCAGCAACATACGATCCTCAGCTCTGCCCAGAGTTCTTTAAAACTCATGTTGAGAGGCCACATGGGTGCAAGTCTCTGTCTGCATTGGTCGTCACAAAGCCCTTTCAGGAACTAGGTGGTGAGGATGCTGTCCCTGGAGTCACCAAACAGATTCTGGCAGCCTTACTGTCTCCCCTTCTCTTGATACGCCTCAAGAGCGATGGCATACTCGCTTGCTGATTCACCACCTTTCTAAACCCTCGCGTAAAATCGTGTCCTTGGTGAGAAGGTTAAGTTATCTTCCCAAACTCCTCCAAAATTCAGCAAAAGCTGCCCGCTCTGCTGTGACTTCAGAGGGACTACGGCTTTCAAGATTTAGCACATCGTGAACTCTCCCAGCTGTGTTACGCACCACCTCGTGGAACTGGACTCTTCCTTTGCTGCCCTTCACCTCTAGCAGGTAACACATGTCTCACATCCAATCTTCATCTTGAGTGCTCTTCTCACGTCCAGTGAATGTGGGGACTCCTTTCACTCGGTGTGTTGTGACAGTCCTCGATTAACCAGCCAGTGTGGGGTAAATGTCCATGGAGATGGGGTCGAAACCGATGATCTGTTGGGGTGTAAGCTGCCTGTGTGGTGGTGGCAGTGCCGTGCTTTGTTGTGTGGCGGTTGCTGAATGAGGCATTAACACCGGTGGAGTGTCTGACATTTGGAGTGTGAATCTTGATGGACTGGCTGGAGTCTCCAAATGCTTTGTTGGTTTGACCAGATTTGACTATTGACCACAGGAAAAAAAAGGATCCATTCCTATGCAAGAAAAAAAAAAGACCTGGCTAAGTTCCATAAAACAGCATCCCTACCCGGGTCTTCCACCCCCCCAAAAAAAAAGTAACAAGGAAAAATGGAACACTAATGAAAAAGACAACTCTGGGGGAAATCACTCGCACAAAATACTAACTAACTAGGGATCAATTAAGGACAAATTGCAAGGTCTTTCTAAAAAAACAATGAGACAGGACAGAAAGTGTTTGATCTCAGGAAAAAAATTCAAAAGAAAAAAAACTACTTTATTCAATAATGGAGAACCAATCTGGAAAACAAAATCTATAATCTGTAATTGACTTTTTAGCCAAATATGAACTTAAGGAAAACTACTCTTTTAGGAATTCAGCGGAAACTATACATGACCAAAAAATAAATAAAATGGAAAATTAAAGAAAAGCAACCCCCCAAAAAAAATGAATTGAAAATACCTCAGACCATAAATCTGAGACCTGGAATTTCAAATTTTAAACTTCACACAGTAGACCTTAACCTTTCAATAAAAGACTAACAATAAATCAGCATTTTTGTGTCCCTGTTACATCTGACCTTTGTTTGTTGTGAATTCATCACTCTTGCAAATTAGAAAATGTGTTTTACAAAATCATATGTCAGATGTGACAGGGACAGGAAAAAATGGACCCCTAATTTCTAGAATTACCCATTACCTTGAAAATCTTACCGATTTAACACATTAACCCAAGGTGGTTGAGAAGTTTTTATTTGACAGAAAGTGTGGCAGCTGAACTGTCAGTGCAGCCTGAAAACCTGGATAATGGATCATCAAGACAGCTCACTTCATGACGGACATGTGAGCAGGAAACCTGGAGATGATAACTTGCAGATTACTTGAGACCTGGATGCTTTCTCAGCTCCTGTTTTCTCAGTCTTGAGGTATGTTTGCCTGCTAAGCCTTTGAAGATCATTTGATTTGTTGTTCTTGATAACATCTCAGTTTCTTATGTTTTCCCCTCTCTTTTCTTTAGATGTTTAGGGGATTTGGACTGCCAAACCGGGATGTTTCTGACTGGATGATGACGAATTATCTACTCCCCATCAGGACAAAGAATATTTTGCCTCTTAATCCCATCATAGACAAAATAAAGGAGCCGGAAGCAGGGAGGAGGCCCAACCGATGAACTGATGACCCTGCTTGTTGAGCATGTCATTACTGATTCTCAAGGTGAATACTATAAATCAAACAATTAGTTTTACAATCATGTATCATCTGGTTCTAATTCTGAAATAGGACTGACAGTAGTTTGCCAAAGGCAAAACAAAATATTTATTTCTTGGGTGTGAATTAATTAGTTACTTGCTCTTTGCATTTCACATTCCTAATTACTGTTATTTGATCTTTGCATTTGATGTTCTTACAGATGACTGACAAATCACAAATAAAAAACAGATGACAAGCCAGCAGGCTGATGACAAAGCATTTTATTCTTTATGTTGATGGTTTAGAAGATGACATGACAAACATCAAATGTGGATAAGACTCACTGGATGAAGAAGAGGCTGCTTCCAATGCAGAAGGATGAATTACAATTTTTACTGTGAGTAAGCATAACAATGACTCTTTTGTTATCCACACAATGATTCCATTGGTTGATTCACTAAAACGTGGCAGATGATCAGAACCATGCTTGTCATGGTAAGGGGGTATTAATGTAAACCACCTGTCCACAGGTATTCTCCCCTCTGTTTATTTTCAGTTCAGCTAATCTCCAAATCCTAGTTTTTGATTTGTTCTTGACAAGTCTTGACTCTCTTGGATAGAGTTTAACCTAAAACCAAGACGATAGAAAATACTGTAAAAGTTTATGTAAATAAATTATGGTGGTGTGAAATTGTTGTTGATCTTCATGTATGACTTTGGTGTAAATCTAGACAGTGGGATTTAAAACTGTAGTATAATTACATTTGAAGGAAATGTTTCAGTGATATAAAAAAAAATCAGGATAAAGAGGAAGAAATCTCAAAGTTGTTTGTCAACCCCAAAGCATACTCAGTTTTGCTAGTCTGTCAACACTGTTGCTTTGTTGCAAATGAGTTGTAAGGTTAGTTTACGAGTTACGTTTCCTTTTGTCTTTTCTTTCTTTATAGATTCTGGAAGCAGTGAACTGGGATCAGTGGCAGTATCATTGGTGGTTAAGTGCTAATGCAGATTGTAAAAAAGGCAGTTTAAGTTTTAAAATGAGATGCCAACAGGGACCCATTTCTAATAAATAGAAGTCAACAATAATTCAGTTTGAAAAGATTAATTTTGCAAAAGATACTTTGAAAAGCAAGTTTCATTTTTAATAAACCTACAATATTACTGAAATTTTGAAGATTCCCATGTTTTTAGGTAGAATGAGCCATTTGTAGCTACCAAAACCAACCAAACAAAAAAGTTATTTTTAAAATCAAACTTGGTCTAAAGAAATGGTGCAAAATTCCAAATGAAGATATATAATGTAGCATGCTGTCACTTTCAGTTGTGCAACTGTTCCTTTGATCAGCTGAATTCCTCATTTTTTACTTCTCATGTTTGGCATTGCAAACTGAAACACATTGCAAAAAAATTTATGCAGTTGGGAAATTCCTTCCTTTTTATTTTCTAAAATTCTAGTCATACCTATATTTTGAATAACGTAATTTAAACAAGGTCACTTCATCTTTCGAAGGTGTTGAGAGAAGCACTTTTGGGGGGATTTTAATGAATCCCAATCTTAACCCGAGGTGCGCGCATCTTTCCAGATTGTTGTAAACACCCTAGTAATTTGTAAACAGGCTAGTAGCCAAAGAAGCACTTAATGTGTGGCTTTACAACCTATGTTTGAATTAACGTGTGTCAGGTGCACTTCAAAACATTACTTAGCAACTTCAGCCTCAACCCATTAAAGAAACCTAGAATTGCTTACGTTAACTCAAAAGACGTTGTATTTCTGGAGCAAAAATGGACTCTTCTTCAATAATTTAAGCAATTTTGTCTATTCAAATTTAGAATAACCAAAATAATAAATGATCAATTTTTCCTTAAGTTGAACAGCAAGTCCCCCTAAATTAAACTCTATCTTTATACTTCTTTTTTAAGAATGAATGAACCAAATGATTGGGTTAAAACCTTTTTTAGAGATAATAACGGTTTGTACTTATGAGAAGTTGCACCTCCATAAAGTTACACCTTTAAAATGTTTTGTTTTGACAGGGTTTGTCTTGGGAACAGTTTTTGTCTAGTGATGCATTCAGAAATTCATTTTGCATCTTAACATATTCCTATTTTTAAGATTTAATTTAAGTTTTAATGTTAAAGGTGAAAAGTAAACAAACTTTAAAAATTGAGAACAGAGACAAAAAGGAAGAATTTTTGCCTGATATCTTCTCATCTGATTGACAGAACTACTTTATGGATCATTTTAAGAATTATCTTTATTGCTAGGAAATGAGATTTGCCCACTGATGCAGTAAAATGTCAATATTTACAATAATCAGTTAAACTGTAAGATAACATAAAAATTATACTAGGTGAAATTTTTAAGGAATAGGTAAAGAAACCTCCTGCAGGTAAATAAGCCCCCTGCCTCTTTTGCGCATATAGACCTGCTTGTATCATATAATGGTGTCATGGTGATCTGTATTCAGAGATCTGTAGGCCCCTACCATTAAAATTTGAAAGAATCTTTCTTCATTAAGAGATAAAATAACATGTATAACATTCAAATTACATTGTGTCTATCCTTTTGCAAGGCTTATTGCATGAGTGGTTTCTGTTAAACAGTTTTAAGTTTTTGTTTGTGTTCTCCTTTTGAGTTCGGTGGATGTTCAGGCACTTTTTTCTTTCTGCATCTTTGATTTTGAAGAAACGTTACTTCAGCAAAAGGATAAACACACTGTATGCAGAGTGTCACTATTACTCAATACAAAATCTTGTGTGTGTCATGCGGATTAACTAATTCAGTCTTGACAAAAAATATTTTTGGCAGATGGGCTTACATTGCTAGTAGATGTCAGAACTTATTAAAGAAACATTTTTCTTATCTAGGACAAAGGGCTTCATTTTAAAGCAAAAGTCCCAAACAGTTTTATTTTTTCTCCTCATAGAAAGGTATTGTTTCTCAAATAACTCATACCCCACTTTTGGGCCTTTCAAAGTTTCACCTATATATTAGAAATTTTTACTATTCCTCAAAAACTGAATAAATCATGAGCTTTAATGATTATCTTGTTCTAATTGACACAACTGTTCGTCCTCATCAACTATTATTAAGATGCGTGGATATTAAAAAAATTTACAGTATAAACAATTGTGAAAATAAAGATAAGAAATACTTTGAATTTACTTTTACTTCCACTCATCCAATAATTTCTGTGTAACAAGGTTTTAAATAGTTCGTCTCACACTTTGGTTTCGCTGGTTCCAGCCATTTTGAAGCAGTGTTGGAAACTACATCTTCAAGCCCTGATTGAAATCAGCAAAACCGAAGTCTAATCCGAATCCACTTGTTTCAAAAACGCTCTAAGTCTAAGCGTCCAAAGAAATGGAACATTGCTGTGTTAAAGTCTGGCAGTAAGGCACATAAATACCTCAAGACAGTTTTTGTTATAACTGTGGGATATATTGGGGACGATATAATTGAAATAGAGGAAAATTATTTGAATAAAAAAAACACATTCAGAGGGGTGAGGGCAAAATTGAAAGTAACTACAGATTTCTGTGCATGATAAAATATCTTTTGACTTATCTTTGTCAAATACCCCCAAAATAAAAGGTATGAATATCCCGCCTCCTCCACATCCTTGCAGCAGTGGCCTTGGTTGAACCCCTTTCTCCAGTTTGACAATAATTATCTGCCGATGAGGGCAGTATGCAAAGTTAACAGTGTACGACACACTTGCAGCTCATTACCCATCCCCGGCCCCGGCCCCACGATTGCGTCCCAACTTTCCATTATCTGACGGTGGGGGCAGTAAGCAGTTTTTATGGCGCACCAAATGGGAAATTGGAAGACGTCTTTCAGTTTTTTTCAGACCCCCTCCTATATCCTTTCCGTTCCATTTCTCAGACCGGCCGCACCCCTCGATAAAGTCTGACAGATACAGATGAGGGCGGTATGTATCGTTACCTCCTTCCCTCCATGGCAGCGTTGCCTTAAAAGTTTTTAGCGGCTTCAAGATTGACCGCTACCTAACGATGGGGGCAGTATGCCAAGATAATGGGACCGGTTCTGCAACCGTAGACTGGTTTCCGCCCCAACCGTAGACTGGTTTCCGCCCCTCCCCACATACAGACTTTTGTGTAATTAGTCGGGTCTCTCATGAACTTTCACAACTGCGCGTGTGGACTTAATAGGGAAACCAAATGTTTCAGAAAATATCACAACCCGTTTTTCTTCTTTTTTTTTTCTAAAACCATTTTTGTTTTTGACGACAAATTCAAGGAAAGTTCAGATTTTCCAGTTATGCTTACCGTCTGAAGTTTTTGGAACTTTGTTCTAAATTTTTTTAAATAAAGTAGGCCTTGAGAATGACGACCGGGGCGCTCTCTGAAAACCGTGAGAATTCGTCCAAAGGATAAACAGCCTCTAATATGGTGAGTTGCGGGTTCGGAAAAAGGCAGTCATGGCTAAAAACGAAGGGCGAAAATGAAGTTAAGAAACTTTGATTTATCCATGGAGGTAGAAAAAGGAAAAAAACAGCCCGTGCAATCACAGGTTGAGCGCCCCCTTCGAATTTCACAGTTGGACAATAATAAGACGAGAACACGTGGTGTACATGTGGTACGCCATTCATCAATTCGCGGGCTGCCAGTGACTGCATAACGGAATGTTGGAGGTAAGTTTGCTGTTTTCTTTCTAAAAATCCACCCTTTTTGCATCTAATTAGTAACAAGAGGCTTGCTAGATAAATTGTGGTTACCTATGGAACAAATTTTTGAGACTTTGCCCGAAAGGTTTAGAGAAATTGAAGGCTCAAATGGCTGCTTCTGAATACCGCGATTGACATAGTAACGGTTTATTTATTTTTCTCTAGTGTCACACAATTTGAATGTAGTAATTAATTAAAAAATACAAAGAGATACACTAACAAAGAAACTGCACATATGGAAACGTTGGTCATATCTGCTCAAACACTGCATCGCATCTAGGTCAGATCAGCCGTTTCCCTGGAAATTTACGTATTTCTACAAGATTTAGCAGTGCCATGGCTGGCATGAAGATTTAGCTTTAAAAACTGTTCACCAAAACAAACCCAACAAACTGATTTCACTTTTGACTATGTCAGAAAATGCCCTTTTCTGCAGTAAAACTGACAGTATTTTGTGTGAGGACATGAAGAAAATGACACATTTCAATGCACCCCTTCATCATTCCAAGCCATTGGTTGTTTCCTTGTGGCTTAGTGGTCTTGTTCTAAACAGTTTACGAATGGTAGCTAATAAACTTTAGTTTGATACTAGCCCAAGGTGGACGTTGTCTTCATTTACACTACGACTGACATCCAGGGTATAAAAGTCCTCCAACAATGCGAAATTTTGTTCGTTTTTTTCTCACATTTTTACCTGGCGAAGATAGCTCAAATGTCTTCACATAGAAATCAATGAAATTGATCATTTGAAAAGCCCATTTTGTAAAACGAAAATCTTCTTGAGATAACCGAGGGAGTAGGCTTCCCAGGATAGAATATCATTACTGTGACAAGACAGTATGAATTGAAATTGTTGAACCGAGCACTGTTGGGGTTAAAGTGCTCAAGTCAACAATGTCGATATGATTTTACATACATGTGTATCTAAGGGGGTTAGGGTTAATATATAAGAGTGAAACTGCAGGAGAGATAAATGTTTGATTCTGTCATTCCGTCATTTTCCTCTTTTATCTTTGTTTATCGGCAAGTAACTCAAATTTTTTTACAATTACATTAACATGTACTTTCAAACCCAATTTGTTGAATTGTTCAGCCATGCAGTATTTGTGGTAATCTACTCTTAGGACCCTGGCTGTAGATAACATCTGAGAACTCCGCTGTCAAAACTGGCAATATTTTACATTTTTATCTCTTTGTTCCTAACAAAATTATGAAGAAAACACTGCCCTGTTAGCAAACAAAACTACAGAGGTTGAAAAGATATTGATGGACCGATAGACATTCTAAAACATAAAAGTGAAAAAGAAAGGAGTGGAGGAACAAAACAGACCCTCCTTTAGGTAAGGAATGCCCATTTTGTCATATACTCTGTACTCAGTTCTCTGCAAAATAAGCACTTCATCAGCTCTTTCAAAAATTCTGCCATCTTCTTCATGTTAAGTGGGTATTATTATTATGCCCAAAAGTATCTCTTGCTTGTGTTTCAGCAGGTTGAAAGGAAGCCACACACGCATGTTTTCTGGAGTGTGAGGACTGATATTGCATATGTGGACTTGCACAGGGCTCCCATCCCCTCTCGTAGCAGTCCTTGGAGCTGATCAAAGGAATGAATGAGAGGACTACTTTCTGATAACGTAATGCATGTTAAACTGTTCTCGGAAATGAGCATTTTCCTAAAAAGTACACAAGCTTGAAGTGAAATCTTTTATGTTTTCATTCAATCAAGAAAAAATTGGATTCCACTGGCAATCATGCATTGACAATGTAGTTTGCATTTGCTCACAGCCCTACATTTACTTTAGACATATTGAGTACATCTTATTCTGTTTGCTTTTTGGAGAAACTGTTTACCTTGAGTTAAAAAGCTATTCCCTTGAAAGACAAGGTGTTTGATTTGTGTGTACATAAAACTAATAGTATAAAGCTCACTCAACCTCATCTTGGGGTATATATTAGTTTATTCTTTGCAAAGTTTTGGCCATTTGAACCAAAGAGCCTCATTACATACATCTGTTTGTTAATCCTTCCATTTAACCTCACTTAAAACCTCTCAAACTACACTTTTCTCCTTCTTGTCTCCTGTCAAAGAATAATGATCAGCAGGATGTGACAAGACAAGACAGGAACAAGCAAGATTGGCTTACATGATAGGTAAAGTGATAACCCGATTGTTTTCAACCATGAGTGCTCAAATTGAGCTTGTGAGCACAAGACTTGGGAACTCAAGAACCAAGAATGAGATTTTCAAGTAGGGCTTTAAACAATACTCAGTTGTCGATGAACTGTTCTTTGGGTATTGGATATTCTTGCTGTGTCAAATCTTAGTCTGGTTCTGCACCAGTTTACAATTTCGGACTTTCTTGTTTAAAAAAATCCTCAAGAGCTACGAATCAGAAAAAGAAAATGTTGGGATTAAAACTAAAAATGATAAAAAGGACAAATTCTGAAATTTTTGGGACAAAAAAGGAATCCAGCTCTGAGCATATCATGTGATCTCAAGATGTGTGTGCTGCTATCCACTAGGCCACCGAACCTACTTGGAATTTAGTGGGAAATTAATAACCTTCAAGGCTTACTCATGTATATGCATCAAAGACTTATTCGTGTATATGCCTCAAAGAGGGCACTGTCTACTTGTAGCCAGCTAAATACCATTTAGTTAAATTTGCCAACGATGGCTAAATAACAGCATTTTTAGTCAGAATCACAAATAAACATTTTTGTGACAATCACAAATAGTTTAAGGAGTTTGACAGGATCGTTAAGGAGCATGGGCCCTGGCACCAGCCCATAGTTGTGGAATGATAATAAAGGTGGAGTAGGTTATGTCGCACTCTAAAGGAGCCTGCCTGGGCAAATGCTGCTACTTGTTGCATCCATTCAATGGTGGAGGGTGGCACGTGTATATGGTAAAGCACTCTTCTAGCAGAGGGTGGACAGGACAGTGGTCATTGGTACATTCAGCCTGGGTTCCCTTGTCATACCGAAGAGCTTGACCATCCAGAGATGTGCTGGAGCTGGTATCGGAGGACCTTTACACAGTGGCCCCATTTCACTGACTTTAAATAAAGCAGTATATTCTCAACTTTCTGACAATGAGTCGAACGTCACACCTTATGTGTTCTATCATCCATCCAAAAAATTCAAGCAAGTTAAAGATACAGACATTGATGTTTGTTAAATCAGTTTTTGTAACAAAGGCTTGGACTTGGAAACTTTGTGCTACATTTGATACTTGCAATTTTCTAAAGTTTGTAAGTCATGAACAAGCTTTTCAAATGATTAATATGACTGTGAACACTTATTCCCTATGCCAAGTAACTTTTTAAAGTGTAGCAGCAATGAATTCGCCCTGATTTTCAGTAATTTTATACTTATCTCCAATGTATGAACCTTATTTGACATCCATTTTGTTTAACGTATTGAAAAGTGCAATTTTTAAAACCTTAAACTTTGCCCATGCTTTCCCGGACAACTGAGGCTGTTGCTATGATGTCATCTAGGGAAGACATGTTTCAGTGTTCAGGTTTTCTGTTCAAATTGTGAACCCAAAATTACTCAAATAAACACATTTCTGAGAAAGGATTGCAAGCATGCTTATTGATATGTACTATGTACTGTAACAATGGATGTCTCAGGAAAAAAACTTCAGGCCTGCAAAATCTGAAAAAGTTTGAGAGTTTGTGTACATACCAATGCAATATTGAGGTTCACGTCTTGGGATGATGCCACAGTTTTGCTCATGAATATGGAATACTCATTAGCATAAAAATCAACCTCATTCTGGAGGATTGTATTTAAAGAATTGCATTGCAGCCGTTCCACACATTTTTTTCTATTTTTTGTGACATTTGACTAAAATTCACCAAAACGTTTACAAACAATCCATTTGAAGCACAAGTCAGCATCTCGCTCTTGCATGATTAAACACTCCCCCCCCCCGGTAAAACAAAAGGGAGTCCACCTGCCAACCCCCCCCTGCTTCCACCACCAGTGCCCTTACCCACAAAAAAGTAACTTGCTTTGCTCAATAGGTATACATTAATTTTCAGTTTAATTTCAGCAAATGAAGACCCACTTGAAAGCATCATATCACATTGTACAACGTTTATTGGAGAAAAGGAGTGTATTTCTTGAGGTAAGTTTTTTGTTAACTTCAAATAAAGCTGGCAATAACAGCTGAGAGTTCAGTGGTGCCTAAAGGTTTATTTCATTTCAAGAAACTGTTTATTCCTTGCTCTTTTAAAACATTACATTAATTGAAAGAAGTTGGTACATAAAAATTGACAAAATAAATAAGCTGAAGAAAAGACATCAGAAATTAAGAAACTAAGTACATTGAAATTAGCAATGGGGATGAGAGTAACTTTTATAGATACTTGTGCTTAATGAGAAGAGAACATTAGAGCTGATGATAAGATAAGGAAACCAGTCCATGTGCAAATGAGAAAAGGAAAGAGCATGGGGCTGTGAAATAAGCAGAGGCTTGTATAAACAGCCCTTAAAACAGAAGACATAAGAACAACACGAACAACTACGGGACAGAAAACAAAAACAACACGACGTACAAAACATAAAGACAAGACAAAAACTGACAACAAAAAATTATCGGTACAAATTTGTATGATGACGACTAAAGGTTATAAGATAAGAGGAGATATTAACCGTAAATACAGAAGAAGATTAAAGCTATGTCGCATAATCCAGGAAAGTGTATCTTATGAAGTGTAAGGTAAAATGTTGAACATTTACAAAAGTGACGCCACCAAATTTGCCAGAGCTACTTTACACACTGGATTTCAGGACTAACTCTGTTTGTCAAATGAAACATGAGATTCATTGTTTGATTATAGTTCTGATCATAATTTGATTACATTTAGTGCAGCCTTTGTGGCCAAAGGATTTCAGAAAAAGCTCATTTTCAAATGCTTTTATGTAGGTGGCCCCTGATGCATGGAGGAGTGACTGAAAGGAACACTTACAAGCCTCCATCTTATGGATGTTGGTACCAATTCCTCTGTCTTGCCAAAGGTGAGCGACCCATCAGCAATCTGCATTATGATGCCACGATCTAAATGTGTCAGAAGAATCTTTGATTTTGAGTAGTAAATTGACCAGTATCTCATATTTCAGTGAGTTCTTTGAGGTTACCAAAAAGCCCCCCCCCTTTATATTTCCCTCACAAAAAAGTTGGGACCTCATTCAACCATTCTTGATTTAACCATTCTGAAAAGAGCCAGCCAATTCAGAAACAGTTGGTTTGGAGGTGCACAAACTGAAGTCTTAAGTTTTTCTTGATCTTTCCACAAGAGTGACGCTGGTGTGGACAGTGCTTGGCAGGTACCCTCAGGAGCACTGATTGGCAGGAG
>NW_019091385.1:1838328-1877427 GCF_001949145.1 Acanthaster planci | reverse complement strand
TTTTTTTTGGCCTGGCAAGTCTTACACCTCCACCTTACCCCATTCCCTCCCCCACCCCCAATACCGGCAAGATTTAAGCAGATGGAGGAATTCATCCATACAGGCCTTAACTGACTGTCCAAATAACGCAAATAGGTTGGTAATTTCGAACAACACAAATCAAATCATTTCAAAATAAAAATGTGGAATATTTCCTATTGGCTTAAACTTGGAGACAGTTTTGAAGCGTCGTATGTCTGTTCGCGAGCTCATTATTAATATTTTGTGATCCCACGGTTTCTTATTTTCTACAATAAGACGTGCCATAATCACGAGGGATCATAGAATTATTTATATAAATCCCGAATTTGGGATTGATATTTCCGGTTCAGAGTATTTCTTTCACAAAAAGCCCCACAATGCAGGCCTTTTTGGATAGAGGCAGGCGGCTACATTCATATGAGCGCATAGCTTTACTACTACTAGGGGGGGTATCTTCGGGAAAAGGCGAATAAAAAAGTTCATAAAATTGAAACGAAAAGTGATCGATCTGTCCATAATCTTGAATTTCCAAATAAAAATGAAGGCCAACCTCTTCGCGAGGTTCAAGAGTCAGCGCTATTTCGGTCTATGGGCGCGTATTTGGTGTAATGCAACCATAAGACTCAGTGGGTCCGAGTTGACTCAAGGTGGGTCCGAGTTGGCGTGGGTCCGAGTTGGTTGTGGGTCCGAGATGGTCGTGGGTCCGAGTTAGTATTGGGTCCAAGTTGGCGTGGGTCCGAGTTGGTCCTGGGTCCGAGTTGGAATGGGTCCGAGTTGGTTTGGGTCCGAGTTGACCTGATCCCGAAACCAAATTAAGCAATAGCGCAGATTTCTTTGAAATTAAGTTACATTTATAGGGTACTATATCACTCAAACAGACATAAGCTTAACACCACAGATTTAGAAAGTACCTAACAAAAGAGAAATCTCTGAGTACTTACCTTCATTTTTGTGTGTCTCGGAATTCGTCTTGAATCTTCTGCGCAACATGGACGTGCATGGGCTACGCAAACTGTTCACTTTTTGTCGCATGGTGGCGCTATATCTTTTAATACATGTAATACCGATAAACCCCCAAAATAGATAAAATTATTTCAAAAACACAACAATTCCCGTTTTGGAAGGGTTGCAGGAATAAAATCCATATTGGAAAATTTCTTTTTGACAAAAAATGAGTTTTTATTCAGTGTTATCTAAAAATGATTACCTGTATGAGCTCGTGTCTTTTAAGGAACTGGAAATGCTTTAATCTAATTTTGTTTGCGCAGGCCATGTCAATGAGATGAGTAAATTGTCTAACTAATGATGTGATTATCAACAACATCACGCAGGGCCAGGCCAGTCGATTGGAAACACAGTCACTGTGGAATCTTTTCACATTATAAAAGATTTACAGAAGAAGGAACGAATGAACACAAAACAGTAAGATGTTCTGATCTCGGAAAAATGTAATTATACAATAAAATAAAATACTGATAATGACAAGACTTACCTGTGAAAATACCATGCACTGTTATGACAGGTGGTAAAATAGGTTTCAAGTAATTCGATCGAAAAATTCAATCGAAAGACAGACATTCTTTTATTCGCAAAACATCAGCCAGACTGAATACTTTTCAAATCCTGAATGTTGGCCAAACCTTGATTCTTAATTTTTTGGGAGAGTAAACATTTATAAACGAATGCAAGAAACTATTACGAAAACGATTGCAGTTAATGCCTATATTTAATGCAAAATGGAAAGTTTATATAAGCAACTTCATTATCTCAAATTTATTGGCATGGAAATCTTCTTGAATTAAGTCATTTGTAAACAGGAAATGGATTTCCGATATTCTTATCAAAGTCATTGTACATGTATACCACTGTACCTGTTCATATCGTAAGGCTTTTGTAAATTTCTAATAATGAAAAATGATTAATTCAATTTACAGGGAGACGTTCAAAGATTAAACTGAGCTAGGCTAGACTCAAAGAGAGTTTGGGAAAATGAAAAGTCGTACGAATTTGCCCAAACCTCAAGACAGCTAATGACTGTTGGAATGCCGTTATTTTCGATCCCCGCTGTAGCCCTTGCAGCGCAGCTCGCCCAGGGTCAGCCAAGACTTCTCCTTGGTCCCACCTGTGTCGCCCAGGTACACCATGCGCACTGGCAGGTAGCGCTTGTCCGTCAGGAAGCCCGAGTCCTCGGTCCAAAACTTGTTGTTCGAGTCGCAGTTGCACTTGAAGAGGGAGTTGACGCAAGAACCTATATGAAAAGAGAGGAGAACGGGTAAATAAGGAATCAGGAGGTTGACGGAAAGAACTAAATCGCAATGTTGTAATATGGAAGCTTCCAATAAATTCCAGTGAAACATTAGCTCTGACTCACCGTCTAAATCACAAGCACACTGTCCACTGTCTGGGGAAGACGGCACACCACCCCAGCTCATCATACGGGTGCCGTCACGGGCGATCCACCAACCGTAGTCCCGCTGGCCTCGTCGCAGCTGGGCCCGGAACAAGACTGCCCCCATACACACGATCTTGACAGAAAAACGAGAAAGGACTACAGACGTGACAAAATCTCACTTGCAGAAAATTATAATGAAGTTCCATTCATAATGATGAAAATATGAGAGAGGTTAATTGCTCTTCCAGCTAGCAAATCCCTCCATAAATGGAACTGAATTCAGTAACATTTGCCATGTCAAGGACATTGATTAATNGAGAAGAACCGCAATCTTTACTATAGACATTGATTAAATCATTTTGATTTTCATAAAAGATAATTGAAAGAATCTGTGCTTGAAAGGACCCATAATTTTGATCCTTTAAATGAAGTAAAAGATATGAAAGTATCTTTCTTATGGACACAAGTACCCTAGATCCTGGCTGGTCTGGAACCGACTCGCTGAAGACCCCTCAGACAGGATAACAACTCTTAGTAGTCAGTTGTTTAGAGGGACCTGGAGTCCATCACTGAACTTTCAGTGGGTGAGACTCACCTTGATATACTGTTCACAACTGGCTGAAGCTTCGGCGAGAGCTTCCAGTTGCTCGAAGTCAGCGTTGGTGTACCGGATCTGCAACTGGAACGATCCCGGCTGTTCATAACCAGAAACTAGGACCGGCTCGCTGTCGTAATTGTGGCCGACTATCGTCACACCTACAAAGAAGGCGTCAAGATGATGTTCGTCATAAATTGTCACACTATAGCGCTTCAGGCTTCGCTACTTGATTTGCTACTGACCGACACAGAGCAGGTTCGTTCGAAGTGATACCAGTTTGATCGGGACGATGCCATTTTGACCAGCGCAGTGCCACTTCGACCTGGATGATGTCTATGAGAGTGGCAAAGAGCTGTATTGACCAGGATGATGCTGTCTTGACTTGGACGATGCCGATTTGACTGGGGAGATACCAGTTTAGCCAGCAAAGTGCCAAAAGAATGGGTACACTCAGTTAATATTGCTGGCTAAACCGACAGGTTACAGAACAATACTGGTTATATAAGGCCGGTGCTTTGGGGAAAAATATTACGGCTTGAAACATTCATGGGTTAAGAATTAAAATTAATTCCATCAGAGCACAGGCATACCAACCTTCACCCCTGGACAACTCGCAGCGTACGTTGAACTCGGGCACGCTACGCAGCCCCTGACCATCGGGGTCAATGACGTATTCGTTGTCATTCCGGTAGCCCATCCGGTAGATCTCGTCACAGGTTCGCGCTATCTGGCCGACAGGAGGCGGCGAGGGCACGGGCTTATTTGGCAGGTTTCCCGGCTGGACCCCAACGGTGTTTGGATCTTCATCTTTATCGGGATAGTCGTTAGAGTTTTGAAAAAAAAATGAGCAGTTAGAGAAGACTGATACTTCAGCATTCATAATCTATCCAAAGAAAGCCATTATTTTGAAGTATGTGTTGTGTTGTGTTGCAGTGTTGTGTGGTGCAGTGTTGTCTGGTGTAGTGTGGTGTGGTGCAGTGTGGTGTATTGTATTGTATTCAGAGCCTTTTCTTCAATGAGCCAGCTGGTCACTCATAGAGCTGTGTTGTCACAAAAGTGAAAATCTACTCAATCCGACTAATGCCAAAGACGTAAGAATAAAGTGGAATTCGTTCGATGGACCACTAATTATATGTTCAAATGTTTACACCTTCGTTTCAATATGGGAAAGAGTTCACCCCCAGACATCGGCAATACAAGAAAAATTAATGTAGTTAGAGCAAAGAAATCAATCTCGTAGTACTTTTACTTCTTATTTTTGACAGGATGTGAATGCGGCTTTAGCATGGCGTATTTGATGTGCAAGCCCCACTAATAAGTAGCAGTGGGTAGTCGGATTGGGTGGATGAGGTCACACGCACACCCACCGTGACCCTCTGCTTAATACCTCTCGCGTAATACCATTATCACTGGGAATTTCGAAGGGCTCCTTGCTGTGACGCATTTGACAGGTGAGCGAGCGTGACTCATCATCACAACGTCGCTTGGAACATCTCCAACATTCAAATCTTGACGAGCAAAGTAAGGGGAACAATAAACGTGTCCGGGTTGTAGTCGAGAATAAGATTGTACGCCACGCCTTAAAATAGACTGAAGACAGTTTGCAGAGTCTTTGTTGTCAGCCAATCAGTCAAAGGTCCTCAGGGCTGAAACAGAACCTCTAGTTTAAATGTAGGGTTCCTCACCTGGTATATCCGGAAAGGCTGGCCCTCCTGAAGGCTCCTCCGGCGGGCTATCCACTCCGAGATCCCGTTCAGCCCTCCTTATCCGGGAGCTGATGCCACGGAGCCGCCTGTCCAGCCTCCGGTAATGTTCCCTCATCCGGTTCCCGAAGTACCTGAAGGTGTCCATCTGAATGTCGGACTGTAGGCCATTCAAGCGGTAGATTTCCCCTAGGGCCGGCTGGCCCCTGCACTGGCCGGTAAAAGTGGCGAGTAGTCCCAGACCAAAGAACATCAACAGGCCAGCTGGTAGCGATAGCGGCTGCATTTTCGCCTGTAACAGAACAGCGATGGCTTTCATGCGTGAAACCGGAATATTTCTTCCAGTGTGTATAAGTTTAATATGTCATGCACGTCTACCCCTTTCCGTTTATTTACATGTAAGGCAACAAATAATTGAACACCTAAGAAAGTAGGCCTACCCACAGAGATCAGGTCGGATTGAAACAACAGACATTATAGAAATTGTATAGTGTATCCACAAACCCACACTATCGCTTTAATAGCAACGGAAAACTTAGGTGCAAATAATATTTGTGAGTGCACAAGAACATTTTGAAAGTGAACAAATACGTAAAGAGTACATAGCATACCAGAAAATGAAACACAATTGAAAACCCCAGAATATGAACACAAACTGCAATCGAATCAGACTGAATTTTCGTTACATCGGTTACCAGCTTTTCAAAAAAACAAACTCCAGAATCTGTGTTGACTACAAATAACAGATGTAATAGGTTTCAGTTTTGTAAATTTAACCGTTTTTCTTTATAACCACATGAAAAGATTGAAATCAGGAAGGTTAGTTATTTTTACTTTTCAAACCTCTCTAGCTCAGGACAACCAGGCGCTAAAACCCAGGAATACTTCCTTTCCCTGCCTTCGTTTCGGATTTATAATTATGACATTTTAAATATCAGTACTACTTCATAAGTCAACACTTTCAACATTAAGAACATTCGCTAACCAGACAGGTTCGACTAAAACCAACAATGATTTACCGCCAATAATAAGGGAAAATTGTGGTGCAAATGACATTTTTGATCCCAAAGAATAGTTCTGAAGTTGAAAATTCATAAAGTATAAAATGCACTCAAAATGAAAGTACAGTTTGCAACCCCCGAATACGATTGCAAACTTGACGTGAAATTAATACTGAACCTTGATATGCTTCAACCTGCAACGGTAATTAACTTTGAAGAACAAATAAAACAGAATATGAACTGGCTTGACAGGTTTCAGTTTCTTTACTTTTACTATACAGTTAACAAGTAAATATATCCTGAGTTTTACATGTACTGTGCGAGCATGAACCACACGAACATGTACATGTACATGTACACTTGCTCCAACGGTCGAGAATTTCCTTGCACCTGTACATGCATGTGTACGCCGCGGTAACAACCCGCGATCGGTTTTGAGCACATAAAACACGAACAGATCGCCCTGCGCAGAAGTATCAAATATAACTCATGGAAGTCGAACCAAAATATATAGCTGCATGTACATAGAAATGATTGTACCGTGTGGTTGAGATTCTGGCCTGTCGTATGCAGAGTCTCACTGTTTTGGGACATCTAAAATTGAGAAATTTTGTGGAAAAAAGACGAAGTGATCGATTGAAAATGGAAATAATTTATCATCTTAGCAACAACTTTCAGGCTAAATTTCAAACTCGTGTCGCGTTTCTTTTCCCAATTCTGTAGTGTTTTATTCGATTTAAGCCTTCTAGGGCACATACAAAGAGTTGCAATCCGTTTACTAACTTTGTGCAAAGAAGTCTTCAAAACGAGAAGGCTCAACAGAGGATTGGCAAGTTGCTAAGGCCATTTCGGTATGGTTCACGAGGGTCCGGCCGTGGGTCAAGTAACCGTCTCCCAAGGTCGAAGTCGTTAATTTCCACACGTTGAATGGGGGTGAAATATACGTGTAGGGCGACTTGTTACGCCCCTTCCCTATACACCCACACACACACAATTTTCCTGCAACCGGGGACCCCCTATTGATCCTCTTTTGTTTTACTTCAACTCTTTTAAAAGACCACCCATATCTTTGTGCACAATTTTTATTCGGGGACCCTATGTGAATCGGGGACCTTATTGTCCTCTATTGTTCAGGGTCCCCGATTGAATGCAAAAACAAACTCACACTCATAAAGTAAAGCTTTTTCTCATGAATTGCATCTACTATCTACATGTATGTACATTTCCATGAAACCCATTACAAGGAATTATGCACAAAGAAATCCGCACAGAATCATTTTGACCCAGAATAAGTAAACTTTTGTTTCATTGTTTCATTTTTCATTAGGAACATGACCCAACACAGAGCCGTTGTGGAAGAATAACAGCATAGATTTAAATACCTGCAAGGAATTTTAGAAAAGGAAATCTTTTGAAAAAAAGAAAAATACTTGAGACTTTATTAATTAACAATCGCATCCTGCGGACACAATGGGGAGGACATAATGGACCGGCGGACACAATGGGGCGGACATAATGGGCCTGCGGACACAATGGGGCGGACATAATGGGCCTGCGGACACAATGGGGCGGACATTATGTTCCGGAACAAACGTACAACATCTGTACAGTGGGACTACAGTGCAGATTCCTATTGAGTACCACATATGCTAGCCGGTGCCAACTGTCACTGTTTATGTCTATCAAAATTGTCCATTGAGAGGCAAGTGAGCACTATAAAATCATAGAACACGCGTACTTGTTGCAGAAGAATATATTATTAAATTTTATTGCTCTGTGATAAAATGAAAGATTCTTCCATTTAGTCATAAAAATCATATCTTCACCGTCATCAAGAATGCTAAAATAGAGCTACACCAGTCTCTTTTTATCTCAGTATTTTTTTCAATATAAATTCAACAAAAGTTATCGAATTACATGTATCTGGCACTTAAAGACTGTCGAATGAGTTTAAGGGGTGTGGTCGAAAATAGCTCCAAATCTGTATCTTCCGAGTGTATGAGAAATCATACAGTGCCACTCAATTTGTAAATACAATATTATCAGCTTTCATAAGATTCAACAACATTGTAAGCTAGAGAACACTGCGGATTTTGATGGTCATTTGACCGCGTTGGACTGTGAAGGCCAGTCTATGTTTGGACGCTGTCTCGAGAGAGTTTGATGTATAACGAGGTGGTACGGTATGACACTCTAACAAGTGGCACCCTATTACCCTCGGCAGTGCGCACCACAGAGGACGTGGCTCTCTCAGGTTGGTTCTGCCTTACCACACCAATTGCCAATAGCCTGAGTGCATGCATTACTTGAAGAACGGAGAACTCTATGAATATACGGTAAGTAGAGCTACTCAGGCTGTGCAGTTTTATTTTTATGTCTTGGCCGGCCCGGTTGGCTATGCTTAAGTATTTATGAAAACGTCATCAGTGACGCCGTTTTTTAAGTTAAATGTAATTGTTCCCCCATGATGTCATCAAGTAGTTACCGAAGAGACGGTGCTGTCGGTCCTGTTGTCGGTGCTGTTGGATAGCGAGAATGTTATGGTTTGTTTAAAAAAAATTGCAACTCCGGTCAGAAAGTTTGATTAGCTTCTACTGAAGTACTATATTTAAGAATGAGTTACAAAAATACAAACTAGGAATAGTTGCATAATTACCCGAGTTTAAGAAATTCCTGTTTGTGTATTAGAAGTCACGAATCATCCAGTCTGGCTGCCGTTTCTGCTTGTTGGAGACCCGAGACAGGTCGACTCCTGACGCAAGACTTAAACGGTGTAGATTGTTGAAAGGTACGGTGTGTTTGGCAAAAAAATGCGAGCTCAGGCACCCCCAAGGGCACGAGGATCTCCACCGAAACTTAGACTAGCCCCAAGCACTTTGACCGTGTTAGCGCCTAAGTATGAACCTTCCATAAACCCACGCACTGTTGATAGTTGTCTGCCTTCCCGGACGGAAGTTCGCAAGCTGCGCCACCCGGTGTCATCCGCCGTGGAAAAAGGAAAGCTTGTGCCATCTGGCCAGACTTACGTCATCCGACTCTCTCTGTCGGATGATGAACCCTCCGCTGCTTGCTTCGATCGACAAAACAGGCGCCTTTCTATTTCTTTCTAGAGACTCTTTGCGCGGTATTGCTTCCTGTTTTGTTTGCGTCTCCACGGCAAGGGAGAGGGTTGAAGGTTGGATCAGAAGTCAAGCCGAATGTGGCCCAGTGGTACAGACTGATCTTCTAAAAATGTTTCTTGTCAACGAAGTCATTCCGCGTGAGAGAGACAGGTTGACCTTTGGGCTGTGAATACGAAGCTATAGAATTCGAACTCAGCGGTTGGCACGCCGACAATTTTATCCATAGAAATACGCATGTTTTGAATTATATCCTGCTTAATAAAAAGAGGCAGCAAAAAAGGGTGTACCCGCGGAAAAGCCTTTTTTTTTGGCTGCGTACAGCAAAGAAAATTGTATAGGCCTACCCTCTGGGCTGTAGAATTGTTACCCCAGATGGGCTGTAGAATTGTTACCCCAGAAATAACCCTTTGAGCTATATTGGTTATATTGTTTGGGCTGGTATTACCGCGTTGGTTTGAAAAGAAATTCCGAATATGTTCCAAGTTGACACTTTCTGTTTTGGGTTTGTTTTTGGCGGATACTCTTTCTACGAGTGAACAACTTTCGAAGATTCCAGAATTCACTCTACAAATCTGACAAAACGTCAGTTTTAAGTTAATTTCAATACAACAGAACTTCAGTCAAGTACAAAACATCGCAGATTGAAATTGTCGCTCATTTTAAGTTTATTCAAAACTCATTCAAAAATTATTCATTGTAATGCTGCCCTGATTTGGCGGAGGCCTATAAAACAATTGCTATTTTTCAGAGCGTAGCCAAGACAAATGTTCAATCTCCGGGATTTGTTTGGATCAGTTCCTCATTTACAGCAACGGATAAATGGAAGTGTTTGGCGTTGGTCCTGTCTCATACATCGAACGATCAGGTCATTAACCGCTTTAAAGAAACGAATGTGTACTTAATGATTATGCCGTAATTTATATATATGTAAATAGTTTATGATGTGACTTCTACAGGGCTGTTTTATGTTTCATATTTTCTGATGGCAACACCACGACCTGATCGATCAATAAAAAAAAACGATACTTGAATGACAACGTTGAAGAGTTTTAAAGATAAATGTATATTTGAAATTTCTTTCTGAAACCGATAAGGCCGAAAGGAAACCTTGGAGATCTTCGTCAAATGGAACATAGAGGAACCATTTTATACTTCTTCATAAAGTTAATGACCCCAAAAGTTTTTCAAGACAAAAGGAGGAAGACAGTTTTGAATAATGCATCATGAGTCATTTTTCTGTATAAGCTTTCTTTCATCTCTTGTTGACCTTTGACACCCAAGACACATCGCCTGATGTTTCAGCTTGGGAAGCTGCAATGAGTACTGACAGCCATCTTTCGACAGTGTGTCCGAGGTGACCATATGTACCACAATTAACAAGCGGTGGGCCTGGGTTGCGTAATTCGTCAGTTCCATTATGAAACAAAGCTCCATCCAATCCGATCATCATGTGAGCACGGACCCTGAGCCACGAATTACTTGTTGGAGGTCGCGCTAGTAGCCTTGGCACAAAATTTTCAGTACAAAACCCGCAACACAGTGTTGACTGAATTCCGAGCTTTCCCTTCGCTTTCAGACAACCTGACATCTATTGCCCTTTGTAGATATATATATATTTCGGTTGCCAGATGGTCGCCAAATCTTGAGACACCTGTTGATATACACGGGCCCTCTGGAGACTCATCACACTCGTCAAAGGTCGCCCGCTTAATCGTCCGTACGTGAGACAATAAATCAAGATCGCCTAAATCAAATCATAGAGCTGCATAAGGCAACTGTATCCATGTTGATCGTGAATAGGTCAGGCGTTAGGGCAGGCATGGTACAGCATTAAAATGGGAATGTCTTTCCCAGCTGAACTAATAAAAATTGTTCTCTCAAACCGGTTCGAAGCGAGTGAAAACACAAATTTGAGAAAGCTTATTGCCTCAGAATACGGGGGTGGGGCCTCAGAATACTGGGGGGTGTTATTTATGTGCAAGGGGGAAGACTGCGAAAAAATATCTCCAACAAAACTTACACGTGTACTCTACTCTTCGTAGTCTACTCTCTGGGTATGATCTTTCAAAGATGATCACCCTGTTAAAACAAAGTTTGAAGCGTATCGCTGAAAAAAGTAATTTGTGGTTTAATGTCACTGAAATTTCCCAGAAGTATTATCAAGCTATCATGATCAGAATCATGATCCTTCACATCCCTCAACCTGTCGTTACTTGCAACGGCGTTGTGAAGTAATTGGCTTATTATACGTACAAGCTTCGTCTAATGCAGGTTTTGTATTAGCACAGCTTGAGGTGTGGGGACAGACATGCGTAGGGTGCGTACTGGTAGACGTGCCTCCCGGGCCGCCACGCAATGGATGCGATGTAATATCGACACAATAAATATCCGCTCTCGCGCGCCCAGTCACTTAGAGGTGTGACCTCGGTAAAGCATATTCTTGGAACCCTCCAACAATTTGTGTTCGCAGGATTCTTCTGAAAGAAAAATGAAAACGAACTGTAACCTGTCGTTATTTTGCCTCGTGAATCACGAAGTCGTCTTACCTGGAATTGGAGGGGTCGGCACGTTTTCCCAGTGGTGTCAGCTAGGCTAAACACCAGATTTTGGGTGGAGATTGTTACGTTTTAATGCTCCCATGCATCATAGTGATGCATCCAAGGTTTCTTCCAAAAATTGTTCCAGTAACAATAGGTCCATCTATACTGGAAAGTAATCAGGAAGTGGTAGATTTGTCCTGTTAATTAACGAAAAGGAGACGATTGTTCGCTTCAAGTTGCACATGCACACTCAGATTGATGTTAACTTTGATTGCTCTTGGCTTCTTAACCATCTCCCTGCCGTGAATTGGGATGACGGTGGCATCACGAGTTATACCTTTGCTTCGAGATCGGGTCACCTGATTGTCTCAGTGTTTTCCAGCAGTGACGTCACTTGATTCAATGATTGTCTCAGTCTTTTCCAGGAGTGATGTCACCTAATCGACTAGCTCTCCTCGGGCAGTATGGCTAGCCTCACAACCACACTGTAACTCACGGTGCTTTTTTGCACAACCGACCATAACTTGAAGAGTGCTTGCCAAACGAATGCCCGTTCATGTTGGAGACAAATTACAAACTTTAATAAATAAAAAAAGAGAAAATTGTCTCGATATCCTCACATTTTGTCCTAACAAACACTGCTACTATGGAAATAAATATTCTTCATTTCAGGCGGGGTTATAAAGAGAGGACTTGAGGGAATGAAAACACTTCGCCTTTTGTCTTTTTTGAGTTACGGAACACGAATACAAAATACCAAACATTCTGTTCTCAACGCCAGCGACAGTGCACCTTCCTCTGTCCAAATTAGAATCACTACTCGAGGGTTCTTATGTCTATCTATTTATAAATGATAGAGTATCATCGATGCTCAATAGCAAATAATTCAATACATGGTTGACATGGTTAGTTGGTTGACGAGTGATAAATACTTGACTTTTCGATTTTTCCACCATTTTACAGTTGATTTAACCCAATTGACAAAATTTTTGTCGTCGTTTCAGAGTATTTAATAGGAAATAAAATTGGACAACTACTGCGTCTGGAAATAAGGAGGCATTCTCTTCATCTGTCCTTATTCGCCAAGAGAATAGGGACGTGTGCTAAAACTGTCCTTACTTTACTTTGTGTTCTGTATTTCGAGCTTGGTCCGAGGCCCTGCGGCAGTCAACAGATGGAGGGGAGTGTAAAAACAAGACATTTAATCGGGATATAAAATAAACATGTCAAACAGTACAGCCATTATTAAAATTGTTTCGAAGGTACCAGCTGCGTTTGTGCGTGTAAAAACCACAAGCTACACTTACCAAGATCTTGTTTTTTTCTTAAAGCATCTAATCGGTAAAACTGTGTGTTTGTGTCATTTCAGCTCTTGAGTACAGAGGTAATACTTCGGGAATTTTTCCAAATTTTTGCCTCTTTCAGCAATTTTCACTTCCCTCTGGGTCATCTGTCATTTTGCAAACAACTACGGTCAAGGATCCATCGTTCTCGACACTTTATTTTCCCTGAATCTATCCTCTGGCTATCCTCTCAAAAATTACTTGATTTATTGATGTCTTCAACATACAGTACGATATGGGCAATTATTGATGTGTGTATAGAAACGTGAAAGGTCTAATGGCCTCTGAACTCTCATCCTCGTTGCTGATTGGTTGAGCGAGCGGTTTGGTCACGTAGCTGCGCAAACAACAGGGAAGTAACAGCGATGAGTGTAACCAGCATTTTAATCGGCTCTATAAAACAACCCTGTGGGTTGCAAGAGGACGAGTGACGAGCGTCGAAACTGTGCTGTTCTGTTGAGATTTTCGGGGTTGGATCTGTCAGGAAAATTAAGGTATTTGTTTTTTTTTTAATTTTGCTTTTTGGCCCCGCGGGGATATGAGATGCCAGTTCCCTTAGACCGTTTTCTGCCACGAGTTCGGAACTTGTTTGAATCCACGTTTTCGAAGCTGCGTGCGAATATTACATTTAGATAAAAGGTAGAGTTACATGTTGACGCTTTATCGGTTGCATTTGCTTGGTCGAGATGCTTCATCGAAGACGTGAGATGGTTCATGAAAGAGAAAATGTAATGCCAGTAATGCAATTGTTACCCTGCGCAGTCGATGTGCGTTTGGGTGTGAATTCATTCATTTACAGGTATTCTGTCAGGCTATATTGTAACAGTACATGTACATGGGGCCCTACATTGCTCGACCTTCAGTGTACGCACTCTATCAAACATACATACATACATGTACACGTATTAAAAGCACTTTTCGGGGTCCATGTGCGTCGTTGTTGAGTTGTTTTGGCCTTTATATTGCGTGACGTTCTTACACTGAGTCACCGTCCGGTTAGAAGCTGTAATAATTTGCGCCTGAATTTAAGCTGATATTTTCATATGCCTCCTCGAGGGTGTTCACGTCGAAAGCTTTTCCGATCTGAGAACTAGAAGTCTCCGCAGAGGGCACAAACGCGTGCTCACTCCTGCGGAGACCTCAACTTAAATGAGCCCCCCTCACGTGTATGTAACTATTCACTGCAATGAATTTCATTGATGCCCGCCGACAAACTCCGGCAGTCTCATTGGATCAAATTAAGTTGATCCATGCGCAGGGTTTTCACATTGGCTCATACGCACGGGCCACTAACTGCCTGCTTAACGAGGTCGCGTGCAGTGGGCACCGAAGAGTTCAAATTGGGACACTTAGAGTTAGTCTGCTTTTCTCGTTATTCTGAACGTATCAGTCATCGTGAAAAAAATTGACCTCAAGCTGGGTCTGTTTTGGTCTCCTATAAAACGAAACTGCTTCTGTGAAATTCCATCGTATCAAGTTCATTGTAAAAAGACACCTTTTTTTCAAAATTGTGATTTCAAGTGGGCATAGTGTTTAGAAGGCAAGAGTTATTCAAAGCAACAGTAAGTAGTTGCATTCTCAGCAGGCATTCTCGAAGTAAATACTCTACTGTTTTCCTTTTTGTCTAGATCGAACTCGTAAAGAAAACGGACCGCACTGAACAAATGGCAGGCCTCATTTTGTGCTGCGTGCTGTTGTTGGCCGGCACGGCCCTCAGCGACTTGGGCCCGGATACCGACCGACTGGTCAATGCCCACTCGAACCTAGCCCGACAGACGTTCGACGTGATCGAACAGGCCTTCGAAGCCCAGCAAGAGACGTTCGACCAGCGGATCGACGCCCTGGAGGCCCGCGTGACCGAGCTTGAGGAGATGATCGCGGAGGGCGTACCAGCTGGACCCGTGGGTAAGTTCTTGTTCTTGGACAGTATCGGGTACAAAGACACCCTACCCCTTCAGGGTTTTGACAGGGACAGATGATGCAAAGTTTAGACTGTAATCATGGATTGAAAGACCTCTCACTAAACTTTTCTGATGAACTCTTTCCGTGGTATATAATATTTCTTTTTTTTCTTTTTTTTCGTTGAACTATTTGCCAGTCATAATTATAGTCTAAAATATCGTTTCGTGCAAAACAGTGCCAAATGAACCGGTCACACACGCACCGCCAATGCAGCCTCAGCCAGAGCCAGAGCCCCAACCCAAACCAGAGCCCGAGCCTGCCCCGACCACCACGACCCAAGCCCCAACAACGGTGAGGAGGACCACGACTCGGTCGACCACCACCACGACACGACCCCCACCGCCTGTCGTCACCACGCCCGAGACTTGCCAGGACTTGTTCGACAGAGGGGAGACCACCAACGACTGGTACACGATCGACCCGAAGAACACGGGCGCACCGTTTGCGGTGTATTGCAACTTCGATGGTGGAGAAGGTAGGTTCCTGACTGGGGCTTCGCGTGCGACGAGAGTAGTTCTTACCCCGCAGAACTTGCGGCTTGATTTTTGCTTGACGTGCAGACATGTGTATTGTTGGAAATTTCCTTCCCTCTGTTGTCCTCATCAACTTCTTGCTCATAAACTCTCCTCCCTGTCTCTTTTTCTCTGTTGTAACATGCAGCCAAGACCGTGGTCCACCACAACAAGGAAGAAGAGGAGAAGAACAATAACAACAAGAACCCAGGCACCTTTGTCTTAACGCCCGTGTATAGAAACGCTGACACCAACCAGTTGGCCGCCCTGACAGATGTTTCCGCTTCCTGCCAACAGTTCATCAAGGTAGGCAATTACAGCATGTGAACGGTAACTGATCCAAACTTTCGGACAGTCACAGAATTGCCTCCTTCTTCAAGGTCGGATCCAGACCCATTTTTGTTGGGGGGGGGGAGTAAGCATTAACTGATCGGACCAGTCACAATGAAGCAGCTACTCAGAAATAATTTCCTGAACAAAATGGCCCTTCCATACTAAACAACCTCCATTTAAGACTCTTAATATCTTCACTCTGACTGGTTGAAAAATCCTCCTTGGTTTTTTTTTTGGGGGGGGGGGGAAGGGGCAGAGCCCCGCTGGCCCCCTAGATCCGCCCTTGTCCTTTGTCTAGCTATGTCGGGATGAAGGTGAAGGTGAGACGAGAACATGCACATGTATTTGCAATCCATCAGAATTTTCTCAGAGTAGCGTTTTACACGAACAAGTTATCCATCTGCCCCAATATCTAGTGTGCAAACCTTTTGTCATTGACGGTGGTGTTTTACCCCACGTAGCTCCGCTGCAAGGCCGCTGTCCTCTTCATCAAGAAGGGCACGGACTACGGCTGGTGGATTTCTCGCGACGGGGAGACGATGCGGAGTTGGGGAGGCGCGCCGGCGTCTGCCGACAGCCGAGCCTGTGCAGGGGGCCGCAGTTGCCGATGCGACAACGTCGGCAAAGGAGAGACCTCCGACGAGGGACTGCTGACGGATAAGGAGTACCTGCCGGTAAAGTCTGTCTACCTGGGTGACACAGGTGGCCGGAAGCAGACCTCCTGGCTGACCCTTGGGGAATTGGTATGCACCGGCAAAATGTAAACACCTTTCCATCCCTTTTCAAACCTGAAATTTATTTTAAGCGATATCGTCAATCATGCCAACCTGGAGGAAATTATCGATCAAATATGTTGCACGTGTCACTCTTCAGATACTCCATTAACTGTTAACGTTTTGATACATTTTTATACATTGACTAATAAGACAGGTCATGATTTAATAAAGAGACTACGTGATGAAGAGATTTGATGGTACTTGAGACGCGCGACAACGGTGTTATTTATAGTTGTCTTTCAGCGCTTCGAAACATGTGGGATTTAGTGGACTTCGATGCATATTGATTTCACCACAGCAAATTCCAAAATGTCACACAGTTGTCTTTGTGACTCCAAATTCAAAGTTACAGCAGATCTCTGTGGGAATAAACTTTTTACAATTTGCTTCGTTTTTTCCGGAAGCACTGTTATATACCTGTAGACTGAATAGCATGCATTATAGTTAGCATCAATACCACGTGTTGCTCTTGCTATTCAAGTAACCCACGTATGTTAATTGTGGAAATAAAGTAACAACAACAACACGTTTCCTTCACTTGTCCTTCATTTTTAAGCGTACATTGTCGTAGTTTATTTTTGTGATCGTCCATTTGTAACTAATTTTTTTTTCACTAAACCAAAATATATGGTAACAGCGTGTGATGAAACGTTCGAAATCTCCCATAGTTGTATGAGTGGATACCCTGATACCCAGGTAAATGTGAAAACAACTTTGATTGATAAGGTCAGTGTCAAACTGCATCACTTGAAAGTTACAAAAGAACCCAGAAATATTTGTGCATCATTATGAAAATTAAGTAACAATGACTTTTTGTGTGTGTGTGTTCGGCATTTTATTAGCACAATGTGTAAGTCTTGGTAAACGAAGTCATGTCTCCACAAGGATACAAATTTCGGAATTGTCGGATTTTAAAACAATTTTCGTGGCTGTTATTTTTCTAAGCTTCTGTATTATAAAAGCATACTTCCACTGTGCGGCACCATGTTGAATGTGTTCCCCACCCCTCATCATTGCCGTTCTAACTGCGTAGGAACAAGCACGGTACCAGCTTACCAGGCTGTGGACGGTGAGATCAATCAGCCTTTGTAATAAACTGTATTCACGGGGGACCCAATTTCAGTCAGATTCCCCAATGTACTGTATTCATTTGAAATTAAGAAATTAAAGAACCAGATTCTTCTACGATTTCATTCCTACCCCCAAAATCACCTGGTACCATCCCATTAAGGTTTTCAAATGTATACAATACGTTCAGGAAAACGACTGAAATTAGGTTCGCTTCGAGCGAATACGGTGCTGATTAATCGTAGCTTGCTGTCAGCATGTCACCAGCTGGTGGAACGGCCACGGTTTCACCAATCCAGCGTCAAGCCCTCTTCATTCTACCCATGCATACAAGGTCTCACCCCCATTTATTGACAAAGAAGGAATGATTTTCTCAGAGCACGATCTCCGTAACAAGTTCACCCGCGTATACCACAGAAAGTTAATGACAATCTCAACAACTTAAATCTACAACAGTGACAAAATAATTTGAAATAATTAAAAAAACCCATAAAAAACAGCTGTCCTAGAATCAAAACCAAAATAAGATTTTTTTATACCTAAAGCTACATGTAGGAGGCCGTTGAGGGGCTGGGTATGGGTACCATTACGTCACAAAGTTTCAATGTACACAGATCCTATTTCCCCACATACATGAACAATGCCTGAGTGGGGAAAAAGGGGAAGAGATTTCCTTCCGTGATGAGCAGGAAAATCCCCAGTGCACCTTTGCACCACTTTTCTAAAAAAAAGTTTTTTTTTCATGGAAAATCTCTTACCTTCTGAACACTGTGACGGTGTAAAGTGCTACAAGAGAGATGTAGGTCGAAGGCCTAGGCCACTCTGATCTGTAGCATTTTGAAGTGGTCTATTAACATCAATAGCATTACGTTATTGCGATAGAAAAGCTTTAAAAAATACAAGTTCTACAGAGGACCAACTGTGTTTAATACTTACTTTTTTTCATAGTATGGAATATGCCTATTGTTTTTTTTTTTTTTAGAAAAGTTTAGTTCAGTTTGTCCCAGTAAGCGTCTTCAACCAAACTATGATTTCAAGGCGTAGCCCCAAACGCGCTTACCGCAGTCCCGCAATAGAAAAGAGGAAACCTGTAGAGAAAGTTTGAAGTGCCACTTAGAAGGACCAAATCTTGGGAAGAGCAAGAAGAACAACACCCCCGGAAAAAAATGTCACTTTGATTATACAGAACTGTTGCACCGCCCTAATGGGACACCGCGGAGAGTCTCGCCATTCCTTTCAAAAGCATATACATTGCAAGGAAGTACAAATACATGAAGGCCACAAGACCTCGACGAAAACATATGTAGAGCGCCCTCTGTTACAAGAATTACAACAATATCGGCGTGAAGAGCAAAAGCCGAGTCATTCTTTTCGGGGGGGGGGGTGGAGGTTATAGCTTCCCTTGCGCCATCTCTGAGGGCCTTAGCAGTATATAGTAATACAAAAAAGGTGTTTCTCAATGCAACAATCAGGTACACATTGAGCAATACGCCTGCTGTGTTTCTTAGAGTGTGATGCAACGGACAATAGACAAAAGCAGATTTTTTTTTTTATTTCAAAGCGAACAATCGCAACACCGCCTACAAGTGACTGCAATTAGCGGAAGGCGTATCCAAACACGAGACGCAAGGATAGCAAACCAATCAATGGCATAATAACTTCTGCGGGACGATTTTTTTTTGTCAAGAACGAATTATTTGTTTACCGAGGAATCGCAGCGAGCTAAGCTCCCCTCTGGCAGGGATTTCTGGTCCCAATCCGCGGTGTCACCTAGCAGTCGATCTCGGTTGCCTAAGCTCGTGCAGTTCAGGGAAAAGTTGTGAACCGGACGTGGTGACACTCTCTGCCCAAGGGAAAGTCAACGCAAATGACTTCTTCCCGAAAAAAAAGGTGAACAAGATGGGGAATTTTTTGACAGAACTTGAAATTTATCTTTACTCAAACTCAGGGCAACAACATCAGTGAAAATTAATATTGTATTTTTGTGAAAGAATTTAAGTATCAGATTTTTTTCGAAAAAAAAAATCAAACTGGAGTAAAAAAATGCAACGAACATTTCCGAGTGAGGGAACTGAGATTTGTTTATTTTTCTCAATGGTGAATCCTTCTTCCACAGATAAGGTAAATTACAGGAATTACATTTACACACACGGGTTGAATTACATACCTGCATATGTCCTCCTGGGGGTATACTAGGTTTCCCCTTTGGATCTTTGTCAGAAGCACTCAAGATTGATTAATTATTATTTTTCTTATTTTTACCGGAAGTAGGCGGTTTACTGGATAAACCTTAATAGAGAAGTCAGAAGCTACAAAGGGCCTTGTGTGAATGAATTCACAATTCAACCCCATCAAAAATAATTTTAAACGGTCAGATTTACAGCATGTTAGGGGGTGATAAAATTTTCGGCAATGATATACTACTCTGAAATACCTCAGCAGTTGGCTTATTTCTGTGAAGTACTCAAACTAATTGTGGGATAAATTTGAAGAATAATTTTTGAGGTGTTCAGTCGCTCTATGTTTTTACTGTACCTGTTTCTAGGCAGTGAACCGAATAATGAATTGAGTAAATTGTTCATGACGTAGATAATCTCATTTAGTGCGTCTTTCACGTGGTAGCGATCTGTGGAAAGACGTACTGCATTCATGAACGGGTATGACCGAAATTGGGAGAAATCCATCACAATCACATGCTCTAAATACACAATCTAAAGCAATATTCAAATGAACGCTTTACGAAATCCCATAAAACATGGTATTATTTTGGGCAACCATTTCCCTGACAGGTCGGAGATCTTGCCTGTTTCCTGAAGTGTCTCCTATGGTTTCACCACGAAATGAACTGCGTAATAATAAGGCACTGGGGGAACCAAGAACTGGAATGGCTTTCGATTGTTAAATCACCTTCTGTCCAGATGTTATAGCCAATCTAAGCTGTTGGTCAGATACAAATATTCATCAGGTTGCTGATTTGTCGATGGCTGTCAGCTGACTCTGCCGCTTTAGGTAGACGCCTCCTGATTGGTCACAATATTGGATTTGAATAATATGATTCTACCAATCGCACACGTCACATTCAATGTACAAACACCTTTTCCATTTAACAGTCACAGGTACATTCCATTAAATTAAATGTGGTTGGCTATCTCCTTTTTTCAAGACCAAGCAACCTTATACCCGTTTGAGAAAAGTGACTGACGGTACAGTCACAACCATCCAATTTGAAAGTACAGGAAAGGAATATAAGACTTACACGTCATGCAAAAGTAGAAAAGCGTGAGCTTGTTGTCGAAGGTTTGCGTTAGCACCATCTCTTTTTGCGTAGGGCTTATGTGTGGTTCTGAAAAGAACCGGAGGGTATTTCATCATGAAAAGCTTCAAAGCTCTTAAACTTAAAGAAAACTCTGCTGCATCGTGGAGATTAAGCTCTTCCTCCGGCATCAATGAAGCCCGACCAAGTCCTATAATTTTAAGCCTGAGAGAACAGCGCGACTGTCGAATGTGATTCCACAACGCAGTCATAATTTGAGTGTAAACTTTACACTCATCACCTGCAGATATTGACATTTTCAAAGATTAACATCTTGAACTAATACAAAGGAAAAAATATGCATTGCACATGTGCATTTACATGTGGCAAGCGGCTACCCATATATCACGTCGATACAGAGTTAACTTCCGCCTGGTTTCCCCAAGAAATTATAGATGGTCTTGGCTGCAGGGACAAGATCAAATGACCAACTGGTACCCACGCATCGCGGTGGTTAGAGCTCGGCGCTGCCGGCACCAGTGTATCGAGCGCACCGCAGCTGCTCGTGCATAGGGGTTACTAACCAGACTATTGGCGCTCTGCGGGACGGAATCCCCGTTAAATCCGTCCTTATTCTCAGGGATTATACTGTTTTGTAGTTCACCGTAGTCATCTCTGCAGGAGGTGAGGTTCAAAGCAAATGGCCGAAGGCGCGAAACGCGGTGATTTAGGTCGTGCGCCCAATAACGCGAAGTCATTCCGGTCATTTCAGTCTTCGTACTCATTACTGATTCAAAATTCCTGGTAGTGTGTGCTTCTCAGCAATTTATTGCTAAACACTCACCAGATATAAGTACTGTCTACCCGAAAAGGCAAATGTAAGCTTGATGTTAAGTTTAAAAAAAGGAAAGACAGGGAAGTTCTGAATAAATGAAATGTACTTAGGTCTATAACGTCAGTTCTGTAGTGCGGTTTGTTCGTACGTTATCTTAGAAATTTGATTTATTCCATTTCTTTTCCCAGGGTATGCCCAAACAGTTACAAACTGGTTTCCATTCGGGCCATTGCGAACATTACAAATTAATAAAATTGTGTTAGAAACTCACGACGAAAAGTAAAATTGGCCAATACAACAAACATTAATATTTATAAATACAGACCACTAAAATATCACACATGTGAACATTTAATAAAATTAAGGCATTAATTAAATACTGATCACGGGATGTGCAAAAATCCCGCAAAAACCCCTATGGGAAAAAGAACACGGGGAAATTCCCGATCCGGCTCCAATGAATATTGGCAACCAAGTCAACAACTCCACAGATCAGCATGTGGGACTACACGGCACCGGTCATGGCTTTCCGTAGTTCTGATTTGAATGCCCCCTTAGGAGTCTATACTTCTGAGTTGCTCTGGCAAATTGTTCCGTGTTTTTGCACCTTTTGCTTGTCACTGACTAAAGCTCTGGACTATCCACCTCAAACAGAAGCACCCCTTCGTCGGTTGAAAAGAGCCACGTTGGTTGGGTGTGTTCCGTTTGTTGGTAGCGATGCGACCGTAACGCGTTCATTTCAGAGTCGTTCGTGAACCAGCGAAGTTCACTTCCGGCCAAAGAAAACCCCTTGCTTAGAAACTGACTGCGCCCTCTCTTTGTCCAGCTCGAGGCTCATATCCCGAAGTCAGTCTTCTTTATAACGAATATCCTCGCTCTATAATCCCGGGGTGCAAGTGAGAATGTGGCATCCATCTTCAGACAGAAAAAGTTGCAGGAACCGGCAAAAAGGTATCAAGCAATTACATCTGCAACATGGCACGAGACCCTCCGTCCATGTCTGTTCTCACCAACTGCACCGTGAGGGATTAATAATGAATAATTGTGTCCGGCATTTCAATGCTTTAGTAATCGGCCATACTCCCCATTGGTCTGGTTGAGATGTGAATTACCTGTAACCGTCACGTGACATCTGAGCTGGTAAGCAGCTCTTTTTCAGCAGATAATGTTGTGTTTGTTAATCAGAGCATGCGCGTCATCACCTGACAAGTTGCAAATTTTAAACTGTATTTCTCGGTACCTACATTTCGTTGCGCCACAGCAACTTATTTCATGCGTCGAACGTTAAGCACAACCACTTGACGTCACTTTAGGGGTTAATTTTAGAATGCACTTAATACAAGACATACTTCAAGTTCATATCCGACGCGGCCATCAAGCGTTGCAATAATTTGTAAGGTACAACCGTACAAGGTTCCTTTTACGGATCGGTAATATAACAAGTGTACGCAATGAAATGGATCGCAGCAGCTCCTCTCAGGATGGACCATGTACACTCAAAATTGAAGAGACATATCCGTGTACAGTATCGGGAGCAACGACCGAAGAGCGGTCTCCACGGCAACGAGGTTCACCTGACGACCGCCCCATCGACGTGATCCTGGTGACCATTCAGCGCAGGCGGCGGGGGCGACTGCTCCACTGCGCTCCCCTCACCGCCCTACACACACACTCACACACAACTGTCCCGCCGCACCAACTAACTTCAGCGTCAGCGCCAGTTGGAGCTGGAATCGCACACCGACTGCCCGCTATGATGTGACCCTGTTGTCGCGTCGCACCCTGCTTTAATAGCTGCAAGTGTTGTTCTTGGATGAAATTAAAATCTGGGAGTAGGGTTTCCACCATCCTCTGATCGCACACCGGGCTGGCAAAGTTGGAGTCATTAACTGAGAAAAAGTCCTACTGTTTCTCATTGTCACTTGCTAAAGCCGCAGCGGGCGTGGGCACGTCGACTGGTCGGGGCCTTCCTTGAAATGCCGAAAATGCAAACAGAACAGAATCGGTGTCGCCCTCCCTGCGGTCATCTTATACTTCATTACGATTACCGCAGGATCAAGGCACCAATTGCTGCCACGCGAAAGTCTTCACTTGATAAGATGCCGAAGAGAAGCACTACAGGGCTACCATATGCCTCTATCACTTCTTATCCATGAGTCAGCGGGAAAGGTGTTCACTGTGTTTAATATCTACCCTCAACGATATTGGATACCGGTGTCTGTTATTGCCCTTGCTGGTTTTCTTTTGTCGATATGGCTACCAGAACCAGCACGTACGTCCTAAATGCTTCTTATGCCTTCTCCATGTACGACAGCTTATTCGATGCCAACGTCACCATGGACTGCTTGGACCTGCTTCCCCCCTTACCGTCTCCCATGAAGGTCTTCCTGCTGGTGACCTTCGTCTCGGTGACCGTCGTCTGCGGCGTGGGTAACTCGCTGCTCTGCTTCATCGTGCTGACGCAGAAGCGTCTGCGGAGCGTGACCAACCTCTTTATTACCAACTTGGCCGCCTCGGACCTGCTAATGGCCGTACTCAGCGTGCCTTTCACGCTGCACTACTACCTCCACCAAAACTGGATCTTTGGGGCTTGGATGTGCTCCTTTGTGGGCACGGTCAAGTTGGTGTCCATTTACGTCTCCATCAACACCCTCTTGGTCATTGCAGTCGACAGGTGGGTTCCTCTTCTCCATTCAAGTAGCATTCGATGTGGTTTATGTTATTGAAATAATGGAGCGGGAATCTCGTCCTAGGTACCATTGTAACTCCTGAAGTTGCTTTTGTCTGAACGCTGACTTTTCATTTAATAATTATGATTCTACGTGATATTCTGTCTTTATATGTTAAGGGAATGAAGCATAAGATATTTCAAAATCAAGTGCATATCCTTCAAAGGTCACTTTATACATTTCCTCATGAGAGGCAAACCACAGAGCTTTTGAAGTTCTTGGCTTTGCTCTCGTGAGTTGTCAGTTCTGACTTTATGACGGAAGTAAAACGGTTTAAAGTAAGCAAGTCCGAGTAAAATGGGAGACAAGCAACGATCTCCGTGATGACGATGACCCGAGTAAGCTTGAGAATTTTTATCGGAAGCTCTCGAATGAACGCTGAGTATACGGTGTTTATTAACGCGTCGGTGTTACGGCAAAAAATGACGAAAGACCTGCTCTTTTTAACGTTCCATTCAGCAGAATAGCTACTCTTCTCGGACACTGGAAACTGTGTGTTGTCACTACTTACTCAGATACAAATTTATAGCTCAGTGCATGACATTATTAAATTTTGTACTTACCACTTCGCAAGTTTACTGATTCTTCAAGCCTACGGCGATGAGATTCAAACTGCTTATGGAAATGCAACACATTGAAAACACACACAGCAGAAAATGAAATACATGTATATAGAGCGTAACGTTTCGACTGAACTATTTTTGGACCAGATTGAAGATTAGGTTTACACACTGCGTGAACATGACGTATTATCCTCCTTTCACCAAAGATTCTTGATAATGAGAGCGTGTATTCCACCTACTCTCGTTTCTAATAAGACCCGCCGGTCTCATCACCTTGATGGATGTTGCTTTCAATAAAGTACCACTCATAGCTACTGCCTCGAGCCCGGTCTGCTGGAGATGCCTGGGAATATGGGGAACAAAAGGTGAATATGTTCCCTTGGCTGAATCAGTTCTCAGGCTATCGAGTCATTCACCCTGTCGAGTCGATATCTGGTTCAGACTCGCTCAACATGCCCAACGAGCCGTTCAAAGTTGGTCGAATCTGGACTGTGATATCAAGTAACTCCGACCGGTGCCATAGGCCTACACCAACAGGTTTTGAACAAGGTCATCTTGCAGTATTAGAGTTATGTTACCCGTAAATGATAAACGTTTTATGAATGTCTGTCTTTCAGATACCCCATGACAAGTGACAGCAACTCTCTTGTACCGAATATTGACACATTTATCTCTAGGAAGTCCTTTTTTTGGTGCACCATCTTACAAATGGACGGGGGGGGGAACCCACCCCTTTGACTCCGTTTGGGCTAAGGCGAAGTTTACCGGTACTGAAATTTAGCGTGTATAACATTAACCAGAGTAATCAGCATTTCACACCACTCTTTCCTGTGCTTGGCCAATGAAGGAATAGCCCCTTTCGCGGGATCTGCGTCAAATTTGACATTTCCCGAGGACACTTTCCACGTTTCAGGTATATCGTCACGCTACGACACATAAAACACCGGCACTGTAAAATGAATATCACTGATATATCGAACAAAATGTGCGGATTCAGCCTGCGGTCTTTGTAGGATTGAAATTGATTTTGGTGTTGCATCCTGCAACACGGATAAGGGTCGTTTTATCTTCCTGTTTAGCTTACCCGTGAGTGTCTGTCGGGTGATATGTGAGATACGAAGATAAACAGAACGCCTTTCAAAAGTACAGTTATATCTGGATTGCTTGCATTTATCGGGAAATACAATAAGGAAGTCTTGCAGAAGCTGAGATGTTAGATTGACGCCAGTGATAGCTCGGAAGATTCACAATTGACCACAGAAGAACTGCATTATTTAGGTCTACTTTCAGATTCGTGAAGTCAGGAGGCTTCGAAAATACGTTGGATAATGATTTTTTTGTACTGGTTTGATCGATACGCTTACATCCATCACTTGTTATCACTGTCCTGTAAGAAATTGTGAACATGTGAAATATGATAGGCTTTTACCAGGGTCTTCTTACGCGACCACTCCGTTTAATACCAAGAAAAGCAACATAAAACAGGATGGCATCTGCGGCTATTGACACCAGTGCTTGAACAACTGAAGTCACTGCGTTTACGCACTGGCTTGTGCATGCACGCGCGTATGAAAGGCATTAAATTGTACAGATCGGTACATCTTTGTCGCTTAATCTTAGTCACAGCTGCAGACAGTTTTGCTATATTGTCTTATATCGTATCTTATAACTGTGATTTCTAAGATGACTGTGCCATTCTACATTTCGGAAAATTAATCGGGCTTAAGTGTTCAGCAACTCTACTGACGGCTGGCATAAAAGTCATAAATTTGCCAAAGGTGCCTTTAACCCTACAACAACAACAACAACAACAACAACAGAGCCTAAGTGTGATTATATTTTGAGGCTTCCTTCATATCTTAGTCTACCTCGATACTAATGGTCAACATTCCCCAGAAAACCTGCTCTCAACAAATGTCTAAAGCAAGTGCGCATATAGAAGTTATGCGAGCCCCTACCTTAGCAGCCAATCGGATCTACTTTTGGAAATAATTATGACATAGTTTGTGAGACAAACCCCGAGCGCAACCAAAAGAAGGCGCAGCAATGAAGGTTCGTTTGGTGGGAACTGCACTTCGCTGTTTAGAGAAGGAATATGAAATGCACGCGTTACGGTCGTGTCGCTATCAACAAAAATGAACATTCCAAACCAACATGGCTCTTTTCAACCTATAAGGGATGCTGTCTGCTCAAGGCGGATTTAGGTTGTTGATTGATGATTTCTTCATTTCTGGGCACTCACAAGACTGAAATTATAAACAACGCAGACGGCAGACTGGAAAACAGCGAAATCCACTGTGTAAACGAGCAATAAGTTTGCTCAAACCCACACTGACTACAAAATGTGACAAGCTGCCAAAATGTAAGTGCCCAGCCTTCCATTGAGGTGATTGGCCTTGGTCTCGACGGTAACAACGGTACCGCGTAATCGACCGCGGATTGGTCACAATAGCGGCACTCTGTAGGCGGGAGATTACTTAAATAAGAACCACCGAATTGGCATATCATTTTGTTGCTGTGCAGAAAAGAGGCATCTCCCAGATGAAATCTAGCTGCAGTCTCCGCACAGAATTAACAAAACGATAAAGCTCCATGAGCGAAAGGATGTTTGTACCTGGTCCCTTCAGCTGCCTCGTAGCTACTGGCTGATAACACGAGGGACTCGCTAATGCTACGCCAATAGCATTGGCCCCCTCCAGGGCGATTTTGACATGATTCATTTTGGCCCATGTTCAAGTATTCTCCGGCTCGTGCACGGATAACCCAACCGGAGGCGTTTACAACTCCCCCGCAGACGTTTTCTCATTGTTTTCCCTTTCCGTTGATCACTAAAGCTAGTTTTGGTATAGTAAGACCATTTGGCGGATTCACAGGCACTCGTGGGGCTTAAGATCGCCTGAATTACTTTCCCACTTTTCAAGTATTTGGTGTGAAGACTTGAATTTCTCAGGAAGAAGAGGACCCCGACATGTTTCATTATGCACGCAATCGGGGCGAGTAATCAGTCTGGTGCTGAGACCAATGTACAATCTTTCGTGCTGTACTGATTAAGTTCGAAGTATTACTCTTTGCATGAGTTTCTTGATTACCTTATTAAAGTCTAATATTAAAGCTTCTGCATGGAATGCATCTTTTCCAGTTCAGATCTTGAATATGTACAATGCCTCCATTGACCTTACTTTCAGTTTTGCTCCAGCTCATAGTGACGCTACTTCGATCCCTTGATTCGATTTATCATCGTATTGCTTGTGTTTTTCGAGGGAAGGTTTAAGTATGCCATTATACAAATAACGCAATATTGATGAATGCAATGGCAAGAACTATTTCATGACGTAACATGGAATGTTTCAGTCTACGAGGATGAGTCGAGTGCGCCGGTGCTGAACGTTAAGCCGAATAATCACGTGACGCGGAGTCAGAGAAGCGCCAATAGGAAGGTTGGATTTATTCTCACTTTGCACTATTATTAGCAATAATAACAATGTTTGTGATCGTGCAACAATCGTACAAACTGAATACCAGATAGCATGCAGAAGCCGTGCGTATGCAGCGTTACTTTTCATCGGGGTTGCTTCAAAGTTCAGAATTGTTAAAAATTTTAATACAGTTAAATTTCGACTATTGTAAAACGAACAAACAAACAAACAAACAAACACACAAAACGATTGTGCCAGGAATCTTTTTATTCACTCGTGAAACTGTAGTTCCGTTGGTGCACTTTATCAAAGCGCCGTAATCCGACACTTACGGTGCGGATGTCAGTAATTTTTGGACCATAAAAACTTTCTGCCGAAAATGTGAAAGTTTGCCAGACCGATAATGTAGTAGTTGACTCAGTGACAGCTGAAACTATGGCGATTCGTGAAGGAAAACCTAAGTTTAAATATACATGCATTTATTCCAAACTGTGTATACCTGTTGGCGTTTGACATTCACTTTCTCATCAGGATGCCTCAAAATCTCCGTTTAATATAACTCAAGGCTTTCACATCCTGTGCAAAAACAACCTCTGATTTTGAAGCGAAAATTCAAAATACAAATCAGCATTCATTTCCTGTTTACTTAATATTCTGTTCTCGTTGCTGCGACTACTCGAGGGGGAGAGCAAAAACTTGAAACGTCGCGTTGCGTTTACTCACGGAAGTGAAACGCACTCGTTCCTTTCTGAAGTTGTAAGAGAGGCTCTCAACTGTATACGCAACTGGGGACTTCTTATAGGCAGGAGGGGTTGTTTTAAATATTTAATTGCAGAGTTTGTTCAACAACGTAGGTCTGCAGGTCCAGCGAATTGAACTCGCCCAGACAACTAGATATGGACGCTCAAGACATAGGTTGGCTGACGATGACGCGCCAATGTGACTGAACTGACATGATGAAACTCCTCATTTTTTCACAGGAACATTTTAAAAACTGCATAAGGGACCACCAAATCTGTCAAAGAAGTTACCACAAATGAGGCATTTAAGACATTCAAGTTGATTTTTTTGTACGTCATTCAAGTGTAGGTGGTAATACATGTAGGCATGATGAGGGGGCAGGATTTATTTTTCATAAAAATGAGGTTTAAAAGAGCGCAACATCTTGTTTCGTTCGGCAAACAACTTTTTAAGGAATTAAAAAAGAACACAGTGGATAAAGGCATTTATTACAACTCTCTTGCCACCACTTGTCGTATTCCATGCATTTGAGGCAAATGAGGTTTACTCAGCTAAAATACAAGTAAAACAACGGTCACGCTTACTAAAAGCTGACTTCAAACCACAGTCATTGCCTTCAGACAGGCAATTTAAGAGCTCGTTATGTCCCTGTCGATTTGGCACTGGCATTACATGTATGTTTATGTATGTTCAAATACAAGTTTTCACGTGGGGATGGATCTGCCAGGTGGTATAACCGAGAATAAACCTGAAGACAGTAACAGAGGAATTTTTTTTGATGGGCAAATATCATGCCGTCAATTCAAGGCTCCCGTGCTCCACTGCTCCTGAATATTCACTCGTGAATACTCGCGACATCCTAGCTCTCTCACTCCAGCCTATACATCATCAGTTAAAGAACAGCACCAACTTCATCTACAGCGTATGACAAGATATGATGGTGGATGAGAGGTTTGACCTTTATCAACATTAACGAGACTAAACTTTGACAGCAAGACTATACATAAAAGTTCCTATTCGTTATTGTTATATACCGGTATTTGATGTTACATTGTCGTTCCAAGGAATATAAATCCCCACAAAACTAAGACACAAAAATATCGCTATGTATTCAGATAATAATGCCGTCTACATACTCACTCGACCAATTAAGGAGAAAACTTCAAGCAATCATTTTGACACTTAAAAATTGAACATACATTAAAAATGGATGCCCGTTCAGAAGTGTGGTGTAATCACCACCTGGAACGCTGAGCGTCAAGAGATAGGCCTAAACAAATTTGGCGATGGATTATAACGCGTTTTCAATTCAGTCACAATCACTGATCTGATTGAAGCCACAGTGAGATGCTTCTAGGATTAATATGTGATTTCCCAGAGGTATGAGTGCTTGGGTTTAAATATGAAAATTGGATCAACGGAATCGCTAAACGGATGCGGATGGAATCACGTAGTAAATCAGCCTCTTGAAACAGGTCCATTTTTGGCGCCATTTAACGACAAATCTGTATGCCTTTTTGATTTATAAACATTTTTAAAACACACTACGATATCTGGGTAACAATACTTGTGAAATTATGTGCACATTGTTTTAATTTGCACTAAGTGAAAGATCTTGCCATAAAAGTGTTTGCCATTCCCGAAGACCGGGTAGAAATAATAACAAGTTGTCAATTCAGGCAAAGTACACAGTGCAGGCCCCTCCTTCAGTGAATAAAAGTCATCAGATACATTTCAAAGACGTTCATCCACGTGGGTCACTTTTCATTCAATTCCTCGTCTTGCTGCTTTTGGTCTGACCTACTGGAACAATTCTGAGCTAATCCAAATAATTGTTGACAACATCTCCAACGTGGATGACAACGGTAGGCTCTCAAACTCCTGGAAATCATTTCAATTCAGATATTTCAGGCAGCGAGTCTCTTCGAGTAGAACGACTCGTAGTGGAAGCATTCTGTTATCCCCAGAAAAGTACCGCATTCAAACAAAAAGAGAGGAAAAGCACGAGTTATTTCTGGTACGCTTCAGAGAACATGTTGAATTTCAACGGTTGACCTTTGGCACGGAAACTCGAATGCACACCCCCCCTCTTCACTCCATTTCTCGCGGGTGTTTTTGTAACTTGTTATCCTGTCTCTAGCCCGGTTGGCCCGTACGCTCGCGTGTTTCATTTCGCCGACATAACAATATTCCCTTTACCCTCCTTCATCAAATAACTATTTGACTGAGGACGATTCCACTCGGTGGCTAGAGAGCCCGTGGCCTTGGAGCAAGCAAAAGCGTCGCGTAAGTGGTTTCGCCCCTAGTATTATGTCTTAGAAGCTGATAATGTTACGGAAGCGCCCGGCACACAAATTGTCTTCGGAGTGATATCATAATGGTCAAGTAACAAAATACGTATCTGACGAGGGAATGGGTCATCACTGCAAGAGAGGATATTGTGAAAACCCAATTTTCACTGTTAAATCCCCACTGATAGGCCTATCACTCTAGAAAGGAAAAGGGCTACAGGTAAAGATGGAATATTATTTTAAACCTTGTTTAGTGTACAGATCTTTTTAATTATTAAATACAAATAGTTGGGTTTTATAGAAAAGTATTGTCTGAAACAATTTTGTTACTCATCGGAAAATTACGCAGACGTGAATATATTACTTCTTTCTCTGTAGTGGCAAATCAAAAGAGTTTATTTTGTGATTGAAGAAAGCATGTACGACACTTATACCACGCTGGTATGGTTCTGATCTAGGTTAATCGAGCTGGGTCTCTACTGTGACAGGGTTAATTTTTGAAAGTTAACTGGTGGCTCCTTGTCTAAGCCACACTTTGAAAATGCTCTCTACAGTCGCAGAAAACACGGCAACCACCCCCAAACAAAGTAACTTGGGAGCGCGTGCCCTCGAGTGGGTCTCTGTAATTCCCTCACCGCGTGTATGCGGTGTCTCGGGCTGAGTGTGCGTCGAATACAGAGACAGCTATACAGCGCGCCTGACTGGAAATGTCAACATCGTTAACCAAACGACGGGCGAGGAAGAAGATTGAAAACCCAGCCAGGAGAGCGATCGGCCGGCCTATGCTTGTTTGCCAGGTCACTTTACTTTCCTGGAGTCGCACGGGACGCTCCATCTCGAACTCCAGTCAAAATTCCTCTCAGATCCAGGAACGGACTGAGGAGACGAGCAATATTTCAATCCTAGTGTAAGGGGATACATGTACAGTGATAGTTCCCATTTTTACAAATGGATCATTAATTGTGTGAAGAGTATGTTAAGCTATACAACAACTTGGTAATGGGGGTAGGACTGTGCAACAGTTCTCACACACGTCTATTCAGTTATAAGTAGATCGCGGTTAATCGAGACGTTAACATGTGATAAGTACTTGGCCGGAGAGCGAATGGCGCCACATCCGTCCCCATTAACTTTCGTGATAAAGGGCACAGTAGACTCGGAAAATGGGTAAGATTTTTGGAACCATCGCTATAGTTTTATCCGCCCGCCGGAGTAAGTTTGGTTCCATGGCCGACGGCTGCATAGGATCCGAGAACGCAAATGATCCGTGTCCGCGATTGGTCTCAGGACTCGATAGCAGGGCCAGGGGACGAGGGTTGAGTGGGGGGCTGAGGGAGTTCAACCCACGATACCCACAGTGCGTCACCCGTTCAGCTCCCCCCCCCCAGGGATACAGGCATGACCGGGGACACAGCCCGCAGCGTGCACATCCATCTGCCAAAATGTCACATAAAAATTGCTGGAAAGAACTGTGCTATCATATGAATCCCTCAAGCAAAAAGCTTTTGGAAACAGAGGAAAACAGATAATCGGCGTTGCCGCTGTCCGATGGCATGTAACTTTGCTTGGATGTTGGCAAGCTCGACGTTTCGGTCTGCGCCGCGACTATCGTCAAAGATTCCTCTGAGCCCCAGCCTTGCCACTCAAGGATGGATATTTTTGAAGGCTTCATTCACTGTTGTCAATATTTTTATTTGGTAATACATGTACCTCCAAAGATATTAAAGACACCATATTGCTCTGAGTATTGGACTGAAATTGCTTTAAGTCTAAGTTTCCAATAAATCTATTACTGACGACTAACAACTAGGCCTTCGGACTATAAAGGATAATTCTGTTTTCTAGTGGACGTCAAGGCGAACCTCTGGGACAAAGGGCGCTATTTCTCGCAATGACATTTAAGGGGAGTCGGAAGGAATACAGGCAACTCGTACCTTGGACATTTCCCTTTCTGATGACGGGTTACTATCGTCACCTTTCTGCTGCTTGGACAAACAAACCGCTGGAAGTCAGCAGCCAATACGACGCATTAATTGCTGACAATTGGTATCACATGTCGCCATCGAATCCATCATTGGATTGAATTGGGGATTTCAATTATGTTGAGATGTACACAGAAAACTGCAATAGTTTTCAGTGCAGGATTTGCGACTTGCGGAAGTGACCTATCACCAGCTAGACGCATGGCAAATCCATAGAATTTCGCGGGACAAAAAAAAGACTGTGCTTAGACAAACAGATATGCCATACTTTTAAACAGTGTACTCATGACTGGTATTTTGTCCTCATGTTCCTAGAAAAAACATACGGGCTGTTTGCTTTCAAAGCGCCAGACGGACTGGGCATCAGTGATTTGCTTTCCATTTTGCTGAGCTCTTTTGTGTACACAGGTTTTCAATGCTGTTACCGCAGAAGCGCGCATTCGCCGATTTCCGTAATAATGCTGTTTGTCTAGTCGCTTCTGAAGTAACACAACTATATTGTCGTGGCTTCTTTTTAGTCATACGGTGGACATTTTCAAAACTGAGCAAGCATTTCTGATTAGTTGAACTTAACTTGGCAAAGTATAACGCATCGATGTGAAAATGGGAAGTGGTCCTCTTAAGCGCGGAAGAGATAGAGATCTAAGAAATGTTCTAAAATAAAGTAAATTGACCACTGTACAGTACTTAAGGGCTTTCAAAGTGATATTTCCAATATTTCCATACGAGTGATTCCCAATAGTGCGCTTCCAAGAGTTTGCAACGCGTTGGCCAATCACAATACGCGAAATCTGTCGACCCTTTCCAAACGCGCATTGGGTCGATAAATTTCGCACATTGTGATTGGCCAAAGCGTTGCAAACTCTTGGAGGATCACTGTTTTGAATCCTCCGTATTGCTTTCAGAGATGGCAGTGCAAATCAAAACGTATACGAGATTGGGAGAGGTGCACAAGAGCAGAATAACAAGTTCGCCAATAGTTGGTGAAAACAAATCGTCAGCCCAGGAAAAGAATTTGCTTAATTTCGTAAATCAACGTCACTTTTAGCTTCACCGGATTGTTTAACATCTTGACTGGCGTCGATACAAGGGAAGAAATGATTAAGTCGCCCGCGTGACATTTGGAAAGTTCATCAAATCTTGACAATTAACAGTCGAACATGCCGGAAGCTATCTCTAATCTTGAAAAACAGTCCAAGATACCTAATACACCCGTACTTCTTGAAGGTCTGTTGCAATCGTGACTAGAGTAATAATTGCCATTCATATACTGTACAGCATAACCACCGAAGCTAATAACGAAAAATTGCGTCCGAATCTACTCTTTAAATCAGCGTTAAGGGCAAACCTGTTATATATAATCAACGTTGAGGGCATGAATCGCTCGATCTTTCTTAAAGGACGGTGCGATTTCGTCTCTTTGAGGAGAAATCGCAAGGGCATGTGTAACATGATTAATGGCGTCACGATATATGCTTCGAACAACAGTCTGCAGACTTTGTATAATATATCACCCGAACAAACGACACAAAGATTAACTGCTGCAGAAGTCATACATCATATGTCCTGCTGAAGCTTAGAGTGAAGAAATGCTGTTGCTTCTATGTATTTTTAATAACTGCCGCAGGTTAAATACCAGGTCGATAATTCGGTAAAGGTTTAAGTTATTTTTTAGGCCTACACATTTTGAATGAGTAACTACATCACACATTGAAGAGAAACTGTACAATACGTGTTCCTGCTTTTTTACAGTAACTAATTATGTCAACGTTACATCGGAGTATACCTCGGATGTCAATTTCACGCAAAGGCCATGTTTGAGGGCAAATAGTGCATTGGTGCGCAAGTATAGAGAATGAAACCCGTTAAGGTTTGATGTGGCAAGAAACTCATTTCAAACCACGCATTGTTTTGTCGATACGTTGCTATAGCACGCGGCATTGCTTCCCTCTGTTCAGTAGGCCGAAGAGCTAACCGGTACACAATCGTTACAAATTCGCTCTTTTAAAGAGAGCTTTCAAAGAAGATGTAAAGCAACATATATACGGCGACCATATTAAACAACTAACAGCAGCAGAAGGCACCAACAGAACAAAAAGGCAATAGAAGCTCACCATGACATTATATATTTAAACTGAAAAAAATGTTCATAACTTAAGAACGAAGGGAAAATGTACACAAGGAATATTAACTTCATACGGCAGTCCATTTGGATTTTCTCACACAGATTCACCGGTTAACGAGAGCTCTTTTGGGTGGCATGATAGTGTGAATTTTCTTCAAATCGCCCTCACTTGTGCTTTGACACCTTTACGAGTGAGTGTGCGCGGAACATCTGCAGCCTGAAAATTAAGTAAATTCCAATAATACCCTAATCGTAAGTGCATGCGAGCGGCAGGAATGCAAATCCTTGGAGGAAGATGAACAACAAGAAAACAATGATGATCTTTTGGAATTATTTCTTAATTAAATTGTTTGAATACGAGCCATGTCTCGAATCGTAACTATTTTAAAGGTAACATAATGCGCGGGGAGCAATCTGTGTATAATAAATATGGTGATATTGAGCGCCAGGGGAACCTTGAAGAGACGACTAGCACATTGTAGGGCCAGAAAAGCGTGAACCCAAAAAACTGCATGATGTATTTTTTTTTTCTGCAATGGGAAGAATTGTGTTGTTCGTCCATACCGAAAGGGTCTTAGGACTTTCCAGTGCAAGACTGAGCCTATTCACGACAAAATAAAAACAGTGTCATGTTTCCATGGAGGGCAGGGAGTATTGTGCTTGTAGGAAGACGGCATCTTGCTTCTCTGTGATGGACAGCAAGTGGCAGGAAATTAAAACCTCACTGGACGGAACTCTCAGATTGCAGTAGTCGATTTGGCGTTTTACAGCGTGGGCGGACGGGGGACAATTGCGGGTCTCTGGATCACTTCCCAAAGCTGGCTGTACGTGCTGGACCGATACAAACCCAAAACAAAACAGTGATGAATAAAGTTGTTCAAAAAAACAATATCATTGGCTACAAGATCAATCATTCCTAACTACATTCAAAGGCACACGTGCACACTTTAAAATCTATTTATAAGTGTACGTCTGTAAAGTTGATGTATACTGGTCATGTACATCTTACGGCGCACATGCAGTGCCTCTTGAAAATCTGCGCTACCTTGGTTGAAAAATCAACATAAAGCGACGCAGGGGCAACTGTGTGCCTGTGTCCGTGGGAATTGCAAGTAATAATACATGCTCTCCGTGAGTGTGGGGCCTACGTTAGGCTGTAATAGCGGCCGACCACACCAAAAAACGTGTGCTTTATCATAAATGCCATTTTCATAAAGCACATGGCAAGATGAAGGCACTATGTTCACCTCTTCCACTTAGTTTGTGCGCATGCGCTAAAATTCGGCAAAGTCGTGGTCACTTTCTGTAGCTTGTTAAAATGGCGACGCCTGCCAGCAAACGACTTTACTAAAATCCATCCGTGGAGATCTTCCGCATTGTTTGCTGAATTTATACCTGAGAAATTTAATCAGGCTTCAGATATTATTTTGAGATGTGTTTCTTGGTAATCATAAGTGACATTTTGGAGGAAATGGGGTTAAAGGTGTCTGTGTACGTTACGTTTCCGAACGTAAACAATGGTTCCTTAAACTCGAAAATTTGAACTGTTCTCCAGTTTTTCCACACATACTGCATATCTTAATAACTGAAAGAGTGTTTCAACAAAAGTTACCATGTTATGTTTAAGCTTTTGCGAAGTGTCCTTTGTTAGTTTGATCAATTTCAATTTTGGCTCTCTGTCGACCGGTCGGCCATGATTTGCGTGCAGATGTGCACTTCATGTACATGTACTGTACATGCACATACAGTACACTCCATCAACGCATCTTAACGAATACAGCCATGCACTACAACGGACAAAACTACTCTCGTGCATAACTATACTACCGATGTTTTTACGGCACTTTATTTCGTTTGTTTGGATAAACTGGAGAAGTGGTTTTAAATGGGAAAGACCGTGGACGTAGGCTTATTTTCTTTCAAATCTGATCGTGTTTATTTTTTTGTTAAATCCCTTTTTTAGAATTTGTTTCAAATTTTGTGCAACTGGGTTGATTAAAAGACAGTGGGTTAATGTTATCTGATCAATTTTAGTTATCAGATTATCTCTGTGAACTTCATTTGTTTGTATTTTGTTAAAAATAAATAATGACCTCCACCCGCGGAAAGAAGTGTCGGAACGGTGTCCGACGTCGCCTGCCTCGAAATCCACGGTAAAGTGATCAAGTGCGTATTCACTAACTCTCAACTAAGTGGTGCACAATATTATTAAGGACATGGGAGTGGGCAAACGTGGAGGGGGAATAGGGGTCATATCCCCCCAAAGAGCCCTCCTTTTATGAAAATAATGAGAGAAAGATGATTTGTTGTTATACTTCTTCCCACAAGCGTGTCAAAAGCCCCCAGATGTAGCTTCGTCCATAGAAGGTTCCATGAACAAACATTCAAATTTTTGGGCCGCCCCCTCCCCAAAATACCATGTTTAGTCTTCCCGAGAATTTGGTAGAGATCCGCCCTTGATAATGCATTTCTCCAGGAGCGCCGTGCCGCTAAAGCTCCTGTGCTCAACCTGACAACCAATAATAATTAGGCGACAAAAGTAGTTCCACATACACATGGAAAGAAATGAGGAACATCGCAGATATTATGCTAGCCATATCTCTCCGCAATTGTTAAAAATACTCCTGATGAGATTGTTAGTTTCTTCGCGGATATACGGTTCATCAAAGATCTTTCGAAAAAATGTTTATGCTTAGGAGGCCAAACTCTAAAAACTCTGGGGTCAGATTGACCCAGAATTGGGTCCCATTCAGTGTGCCCCCTTTCCAGGACAGATCTGATCCCCTTTCTAATCATATACGACTCTTTCTGGGTCGATATGACAAAAAACGTGGCCATAATTTGACCCGAAAAGGGTCACGATGAATGGGACCCAATTTTGTTTCACTCTGTCTCTGATGGTTTTTAGAGTGCACCCTTCCGTTGTGCTTTAAGGCTTGCTGTTTTCATGTTGTTAGCTGTCAATTATTATTACGTCGTGCATTCTGGAACGATGTACTGGGACGTTTCTAAATATTCAGTGCCTAAACTGCTTCTTGCTCATCTGGATGAAGTATTACGCCACCACAACAATAAACAGTGTGTGTGTTCATTCACCACTGTCGTATCACTCTGACGAATGTGTATGTACAAAATTGATGTTGGAGAAGTGACGTACAGATCAATATACATGTCCATATAGGTTAGTGTAAATGTTGCCATTCGCCAACAGAACTGATAGGCAATTACGTGTGTTTTCAACTTCTTCATGTATTGGGCCGGGTAAACGGGCCTAAAAATGCATGGAATTGTAGGCTTTTCAAATACGCCGTGCGTAATTGGGGGCTTGGCTGGGAGCAAGTCTATGGATTCGACAGATGCACGTGCTCTTTATTTCGTCATGATGACACTTCATCGATCTCCAAGCACTGACCGTAACGATGTTAGGATCCTGCCTGATTTGGCGCTAAATATGCCTACAGCATTGTACTGTTATCACACATCACTTGACAATACTATATGATGCATGTTATTGCAATATTAGCGACGCACGAATTTTCTGTGTCGCTCGTGATAATGCGTCATCAGCGTTTTGTACATACAAATAGAGCTGCTATCATTCTTCGGACCATTTTACAGCTTACCAGTTCTTTAATTCTCTTAAAACAGAATCGTTGCCTGCCTCAACTATGTTTTCTTAAACAAAAGTAAGTTACAGTCTTGGTTGATTCAAATCCATCGAAGGTTTAGCTTAGCTTTTCAAATTCCACTGGAAGGGCTCTTACGATAATCAAATTCGGTGCTTCAACTATAC
>NW_019091385.1:1754677-1838141 GCF_001949145.1 Acanthaster planci | reverse complement strand
GTAGGGTCATTCGGGATGAAACACCTGCTGTCATCATATTTGCTCGCAATCTGTAGATATCAGAAGTCGTTTGACGCTCCAATATTCATAAAGGTAAAAGTCTACTGAACAGCTAAAAGAACTTAGTAGGGATGTGTTCCTGTGGGACAGTGAGATTAAGGCGTAGAATTGCCAATTTACTCTCAGAAAATCACGCGAACGCTTTTTAAAAAAAAAAATATACAAGTTGTATTTACAATAAATGGAAATACTTTCCGTTACACCTGCAATTTACAAAAAGCATTTTGTGACAATCGACACAATATTTTATTTGTGAATACGATTGAAATTAACCAACCGACTATATACACGGAAAGCGGCGTGGACATTCTTTTTGTATTAGCTTTTTCAAAATAACAGACAAAATAGACTTAGAAACAAGTGAAACAAAGTGTTAAGATGAATCAATGTGGTTGACGCTTAACAAAACCCTAGTCTTGTGAGTCATTATTTCAGCCGAGATAAAAGATAGAGAACTTGAACCACAGAGTCGGCTCTGATACAGTCTTGGCAAGATGAATGCGCTGCTGTGCATGCAAGGTCCACTGGATGGTGAATCCAAAGCTTAGCGTGTTTCAGACCCTAATGAGAGAAAAAAGCAGTCTGAATTATATCGGAGGTTGATGAATTGGACCAATAGAATCTGTCACTTAACCCGGAGGGTTGTTTTATTCGATTAATTACTACCAAAGCACGTATGTTAGACCAGATTATAGGCATGCTCACCACCTTTAAGCACGGTGCGGAGGCCATGTGTCAAACAAGACAGTGCTAGATAAAGGAAAGAGCAAACGGTTTAAATCAAATCGTCTGTACAACAACGACACTGGGCAAACGGAGACATGTATTAAAACTATGGAGCAAAGGACTAAGCACAGATAAGTGAAGTTAATTTTTTTTTTAAATAATGTGGAAGTTAGAGACCCGTATTGATATTGTTATCTGTGACGAGAGTCCGAGCACATAGGTAAGTAATTTGTACCACTAGGCTGTATCGTCGAAAGCTAAATATTACGTGACTTTCTCGTCGTTACTTTCATTTGAAGTAACGACAGTTTGAGTTTGTGATACTCAGTCAGTTTGTTTTTGCAATCATTCCCCAAGAGTAATTGATACAAGAATCGGTGTTTTTCGGTAAACTCGTAAAGGTTGTCATGGAGGTTTAAAGCTATAAGAATAACAGCGTACTAAGGTATCACTCAAAGAGGAAATTCTAAGGACTTGTTAATATTTTTCCCGGCGCCGATAATATCGTCAGATTTCACGCGTCAGACTGTATTCGAGATGTCCACCTGTCTTCCAAAATGGCATGTCTGGATTCAATTTCAACACTTGAGTTCGATTCGTCAGACTTCAAGCGTTATTTCTAATGAGCAGATATGCCACGTTTCCTTGGTACACTTGGTAGGTCATGAAAGTGTGTCATTTTTTTGTTTGACTTTTCTTCTGTCGAAAAATAAGGAGACTGTCAAATGACTATTTCGCACAATCACTAGCAGTATCCACAGGCAAGGGGATAGAATCTACAATTGGGTCCCACAAATAATTTTGTTCATTATTGTGTTTTGTACACTATAGATGTTGAAATAAATGAACAAAATCAGCGCTACATTATCTTTTCTCACCCTTTTTAAATTGTCAAAGTGAATGCACAGAGTGGTAACCGTGTGTAGTATGTGTACCGTTAAATCATCTGCACTTCCATTCTGTCTCCTGATCAGTCGCTGCTTCGTGTTCATTTTGGTAAACGAGAATAACCAATATGGGGGGGGGGGCTATTACCAGGCGAAACAACGACAGCAACGCAACATAGCTGAGTCTCAAGGTCTCATCGACGTTTCCTTGTGCGATTTTCTCAGGATACCAGGAGCTCGCCACTGACGCCCCTTCCAAAGGCAAAGACAGGACCAGGCTAAAGCTAGTTCCTTTAATAAATAAAAGTCGTCCAGACCATCCACGATGCTGTAATCCAATTAGTGTTGAGTAAAGGCTCGTTGACGTTAACGCATTGTTTAAAAGCAAGCGATCGCTCTTCCGTCCCCGGCTTTTCGTCGGAACCGTGACAGTTGAAGAAAGCAACGTTCACCTGGTATGGCGTAAGTCTGTCTAGCCCAGCCGCTCCTATGGTGTACAAGCCATGCATCAATCAACCTCGCTGCTATCCAAATAACCCAACCCCTTGCATCCGAACCTGGGCAGAGAGAAAGAGGGGGCAGGGGGATTGGGGTCGAGCCACCGAGGACAATTCAGAGGAGCGTCGCAAGGATGACCCTGGAGGAGATGAGCGCGAAACGGTGGATTGCAGCGTTGATTTAGGTGGTCGGGATGCAGTGAATGTGGTGTCAGCCTAATGATGTGTTGTAAACAAAACGGTTGGCACTGCTTCCCTGTTTAGTTGGAGTATCGAAAGTTTGGAGCGCACTGAGATTTCGCTTAAAGACGCTTCAAACCTTATCCTCTAGCCGCTTCATGTCCGCAGAGGCCTGTGCCGACATGAGCAGAATGAAATACGGTGTAAAGATGGATATTACAAGTTCTGAAGGAACTCTTGGAACTACAGAGAAAACAGACACAAACTGAGACTTTTGAAGGCTCAAAGCCGATAGACAAGTCGGTTGTTTCGAAATTCTGTAAGCACTGAAAGAGCAAAACGACACCTCTTCGTACAGGACAGTGTCTTGCGCCACCAAACGCTGTGCCTTTAAAAACGTGCACATTTCCTGTAGGCCGAGAAACACTATGCAAAATGCTCAATATGAAATAATTTACCTGATTAATGAAAAGCGGAAAAACATACCACAATACATGCTCCTCTTAATGTAAAAAAGGTGGAATGCATTAATGGCAATCTAGCTTTGCCTGTTTTGCGTAGAATCTCCAGATCAGAGTAAACGGTGCGCATTGTGTGCACAAGTTTCTTCACAACTTACGTAGGCCTATTTGAAGCCGGTTAAAACACACTTGCGCATATTATGTCTCAATAAAGCTAACAAGCAATGGCGGTGTTCCCTTTCAATATCCAATATCACAATCCCATTCCTGATCGCATTGCTGCCCATCAATTTTCAGAATGCTCGAGAAAACTGAAGCTACATCCATTTTTTTTACTATCCTTCCCCCCAAAAGCCCCAAAATATTTTTGTAGGCATTAACAACTGTCCCTCGATAAACAAGGTCTCAGTTAATTTAACACGCTCCCCTCTGAATCAGTTTCATAGTACCTCAAGATTTGCGCTATTTAAAGGCAGCCACGGACGACACTGTGGCTGCTGGCAAGGTAACATTACCCCTTTTCGTAAATGATCGCCTGACGTTTCCGGTCGGAATTGGAACGCGTATCCTCCGATGGATCAAAGTGATGCAGCTTAGCAATTCTGGAGGGATTTACTCCAAATCCACAAAGGTCCAAGCTAATACTGTTCCAGCCGCGGCGTAAACACTGTCCAAGGATACTTTAAATGGACTCGCTTCACTCTACACACAACCCATTTTTTCTCTCGTGAACCAATCATTGCTGATTATTGATGGTTTGTTCAGTGTAAAATCCCCGATCTTGTTGTTCCCCGTAGCCATCGTTTTTAAACTGTCGTATCTCAAAATCAACAGTACCTTCCTACTCTCTTCAAATAGTTTTCAAAATGGTATTAACAATGCGGCTCATTTGTTACATATTTGACTAGTGGAAAAAAACAACATTAGGACTCAAACTATAAGTAACACATAATTCAGAAACAAGGCACGGTTATAGTAAAGTGATGTAAGCTAATTCGATAAGATGTGACGGCTCGGGTCCAACAACCGTATACCGTCCAAAATAACCTCACCCCAATGTATTAAATTGTACTGGCAAAGCTGATTTCAAAACACCTTGTATCGTCGATATTGTTATCATATTGGCCTGTAATTGCAAAGTGTCAAATTTTGTGTATTGAGTGATATACATAACCACCCCCTCCTCCCCTGGAGGACATAATAAGCGATGAATCGTAGCCTGGGGTTGAGGACGAACATCGGCGCTGGTGGATTGATGGCGAAACAGTTTGTAGGCCGTTGTTCTGGCTCGAGGCTTTAGGGCTAAATCTGCTTGAGTCACAGCAACGGGAAAAGCGTTGACATCTCGACCGTAATTGAGTGGCGATTGCTTGACTAAAATTACAATTTCTAGGGTACGTTGTACCAAACGAGTAATGTTACCTGTAAAACAACCTCACCGAGGATATTGGTAACAAAATGATCTTTGAAACTCGTTAGGGAATGTAAAGTTACGACTTGACGAAATTCGTTCGTATCTAAAGAATGGTTTGAGTTTTCCATGAAGGTCACACGTAGGATTGGGATTACATGATTTCTTTCGGATATTTGCTAAGTCCATAACAAAAATAAATGTAACAGAACTGTAACGTTACCCGTAGCAAAATGTGCGCTTAATCGTGCCAGACGTTCGAGGCCCCCTTTAGTTATGACCATTTTAGCGTGGGCGTCGACCAAAATACTGCAGAGGATGCTGGTGGCTATAGACCCAGTACCAACCTTGTCTTTCCCTTACCAATATTATGTACGTATATTTGGGGTTCATATTTGAATACACAAACGATCAGATGTAGGCACTACCAGTAACGGACGTTTCTCATAGCTTTCTCCGCTCAGTCTCAGAGTGTGAGACACAAGAAAAGCCAAAAAACATAGATGTTTTTACGCTGACGATGCGAGAAATAAAAGTGTTTCAGAAAATCGCAATATTTACGATATTATATAATTATTATATATAATTAATTACGTCACGAATCCAGAAGAAGTTGGCAGATCCCAACACTCTGTAATGTTGCTGGTCAGTACAAATAAATAAGTGAGTTTTAATTTGAAAAGTGTCTTGAACACCTGAATAACTTGTATTTTTCCTGATTTTATGTGGGTATTTATCACTGTAGTGTATGACAACTTTTTTTTTACTACTCTGCAACCCTAAGAGAAGTAGCGCCAGAACTCTGGCGTACGGCACTGGGTAATCTGTCAACGTGTGAGTGAGCTTCAAATACAACAGAGCGTAATTACTGTTTCTTTGATAAGACTGAGCGGAGAAATTCTGTTTACTAATTGCACCTTTTGAGAAAGGTTCAGAATTGACCCGTGCTTAAGAATTCCTCTGAAGATTTTTTTTTGTTGAGGTAATCAGCGAAATATCACATGTTTTTCTACAGTCAATGTTAAACGGTCTCATGCTGAATCAGGGACTTTTCAGCCTGAGAAAAAATGTGCACGGGGGTCCTAGCGAGTCCAGAGAATCATTGTGAATTCCATAGATTGCAATCTGCCTCCTGGTTATTATGTACGTGTAGCTGGTGTTAAAATACGAGATTGTTTGGCGCTGGATATCTTGATTTTTTAAATGCAGTCATTACACTCATTACACTCATTACACTTTGCGTACCGCAGCTCGGCTTTTACCCAGACAAGCAATTCTGAGACGCCAAGAAAGACTAGCTGCAGTAACTATCTGAGCTTATTTTGGGACCTTATGTTCACTTAGTCGCGCGATCGTGGGAAGCTGACGGTGACCTAAAGGGAAATTAGCTATTCCCTCCAACTTAATATAATGTGACGTGATACCCATGTTGGTATGTTTCAGATGGAGCTTTTCTACAATGCTTTTCTAATGTTCTCTCCGACAGTCTTGATCAGATTAGCCGCTCAAACCCCGACAGCTGATTTGTCGTTCGAATGCGCATCAACGTGCCTGATGCAAGAAGACCCCTATTCGAATTAAGTGGCTAAACTTCAACTTCACGGCTTTGTTGAAATGATACATCTCTTGAGCGTATTGAGAGTGATTATACACGGTATGAAGTCATATTGGAGTACATATGAAGCGAATGCATTCTAAGAACTTTTAAAAAATTACACTGTTATCATCTTTTTTAAAGAGGGAATTTAAATCACAACTAAACTGGGCATTTTACTTTATCTTCGTAATTTACGTCAGTGCTTGAATTTAACAGAGGACGTACGTACGTGCACTTCAGTTTACAATGCATTGCGAGTTTCAGTCAAAAATTGGTTTCTTTGCAGTTCTCAGCAAGGGATGATTTCATTATTAATTGACACGGGGATCTATACTGACGTGCATGCTGCTCTGTATGGTTAATAAGATTCGCGTCCAGGCACAAAATAATACACCTGCAGTAACGGAAAGGACTCGAAGTTGCCTCAAGAAAGACTGTTACCGGTCATATCAAAACTTTGTGCGTCACTTACTAGTCTTAGCGACCCAACAAAAATGAGACACATTCGGTTTGGCCAGTTACTGTTCAAAGCGGTGCCAATGTTTCGAAGTCAGTGTTTGAATTGCATGTCTGGATCCACAGGCTTGATTTCAGCTGTTCGTAAGACAGATATCACCCGAAGCAAGTCTGTAATCGAAACTCACGGCCTCAACGGAGCGGTTATTGTAGAAGAAAAAGTAGCAAACCGATTAGGAAAGACTACATTTATTCATTTTTTGGAAAACGGGAAATCACAAGTTACTGAAACTTGGAGAACATAACGAGAGACTCAAAAACTATTAACAAATAAATAAGCACAAAACGATAGTCAACTAAACTGCATTATGCATTTCAAAAACATTAACATCTTCGGGAGCCATTCGCCAACAGTGTTGTGTCAAAGTCTAATCTATGACCCCCCTTTTAAAACGACTGGGGGCGCTGTTACCTAACTATAGTGTGAAGAAACGAGATGTTCAGAGATATTACACGTTATGCATTTTTCTTATTTTTCTGTATTAGGTACTATGGTATCTTTCGTCCTCTACGTCCACGCATGGAGAAAGGGCGACTGGTGCTTATTGTTCTGGCCATTTGGATCGTGTCGTTCCTCGTTGCATTACCAACCTTTCTCTTCTTAACAACATCGTCCCCAACAACCGACTGCAGGGGACGAACCGTCCAGATGTGCTTTGAGAACTGGGTTAACCCCAGCGCAGCCAACGGCTACGTGATCTTCATCACGGTAGCTGAGTTTTTGTTGCCTATCTACAGCATGGGATTCATTTACATCAGCATCGCCATCAAGCTGTGGACGCACCGAACGCCCCCGGGGCAGGTGACACCCCGCCACCGGGAGATTATGCTGGTCCGTAAACAGAAGACTATCCCCATGCTCATCACTGTGGTGGTGGCATTCTTTGTCTGTTTCGCCCCTTACCACGGCTACAATCTAGCGTTGACCTACTACCAAGAGGAGTGGCACCAGACTGTGCCCCACTTCTACAGTTTGTATTACATCACCGAGAGTGTGGCCATGCTCAATGCCGTCATCAGCACCTTCATCTACTTCATCATGAGCCCCATGTTCCGGAAGGAGATCCGAAACCTGGCTGGCCGGATCCTGTGCCGCTGCCCACCAGTTTTTTTAGGGATCCGCCGCGTGTCGTTCCACTCTGCGGCTAGTCACACCTTCAACACCACCCGAAACGGCTCCGCAATCCGGAAACCTGTTGGTTTAGGTGGGCCCGATAATACACTCGAAACAAAGATCTGAGGGACGATGGGTGAAATGGGCATGGAAAAAAAGCTCACAAGATTAAGAATGTTTGCTTGGTGAAGCAACTCCAAAGTATTGCCAGTTTCTGATGTTTGCCGGATATCACCTCCACAGGGCAATACACTCATCAGTGACCGCTAACACTTGACGAGTGACGTCAGAGAGCAACCTCGTTACGGCTTTACCCTTCGAGGAGGGTCTCCGACCAACGTCAGAATTTTACACCTTGCTTTGTGCATGGATGAAAAAAGAATCGGACTGGAGGAGATCGCGAGTCAGATAGCGATGAGGTCAGGGTGACTAAAGTAATGTATTCTAAACTTTTTCTGTAGTCCTGAACAGAATTACACAAGCAGCACTACATGGATTAGATTCCCATCACAGTCATTGTGCCTTCAGTTCAATCGGTACACTCATCCTATCAGGGTCAGATACCTTGACTACGAAATGCGTAACAATTTACTCAACAACATCCCTTTGAAATGTTGTAGGGGACAAAAAGAGGGAGGAGAGAATGTGTGAAATGGATGACTAGAATAATACGTCCTTGTATCAAATTTAGTTCCATATTTCAAATGTATAGGAAATTATATCCAATTAGTACAATGTGCTAAAATTGCTGTAACCTGTAATTGTATCAAACAAGATGATCAATCTTTTGATTACACAGTCAGATGTTACTTTGTTGCATTAATTAAAAACAGTGCGCTTCGCTAGGCGTATAATCAACGAGTTTATCGCTGCGGTTCAATGGATGGATGACTGTGAGAGAGAAGATTATTTCTACATGTATATACATGTAGCATTAGGAAATGCTATCGCTGAGCATACGAGTTGGCTCTGTCCCTGCTCCAGGAAATGAGCGGTCTGTTTATCTGGGAGTTGTTATCAGTTCTGTGGTTTGTGAAAATGCTAACTTCAGATGTGAATGTTTGACATGATGTGAGAAAAGCACATGAGGGGCCTTCAATTCAGTAAGGAGTGCGAGGTTACCATCGAAATCGAAGAGAAATCCAGCTTTGTATGAGGAAGAGGCAAATGAAGAAAACTCTCTGTTCTGAAAGTGGTCGATAGGGAAAACGATACGGAAAAACTCTTATGAAACAAACTTTCGCACCCTCAAACGATGCTTTTTTGGGGGGAGGGGTTCCAGAATTGGGAATTTCTTTACATGCAGTTGTTCATAGCTGTTCTGAACAACTGGAGGTGAAGCTCAGTTTTAAGGAAGGAAGGGAAGTGTCATTGTTCCCCCGAGTTTATTTTCAAAACAGGCCCCTTCTGGCCACCATGGCTCCCATTACCGTCTGATCTACCGATGAGAGGGAACCGATCAAGCAAGGGATTTGAAAGTTGTGAAAGAGAGGAAAGAAACCAATTTAACCAGAACGGATCCTCTACTTGATGTCAGCTCCCCGAAGGACATATATTGTTCGGGTGGTGTTTGGATTCAGTGCGTGATCGCACTGTGTGCAAATAGCGTACATAGTGTGGACCTCCAAAAAGGAACATTTTTAGAGAACAAAGGAATGTCCGCACTACGTTTTGTGAAACAAACGCGTGTTTGTTTGTTTGTTTATGTTGGTGTGACGTTCGCAGGCTGCCTGTAAGGCGAGGACGGAAGAAAAGAAAATCTGATAAGACTTTTTTTTGTAGAAAGAGATTTAATAAAGTTCGACAGACTGTCGAAGTGAGGGAGACTGCGACATGATGTAAGTACCTGGAGGGTATATGATGAGTGGCTGTGTTCGTGAAGACTGAAGTGAAAGACAATCCAGACACTTGCGGGATCCGGCGAATAAGTGATAATGAAACCAAAGACTGAGAGATTTTTCTATAAATTAACAAACGCTCGATCGAGACAAAAAGACAAAAGCTATACCGTCTCAAAATAGAACAAGAACTTTCAAATGTTAAAAAATATTCATGTTATGAGATTAAAGATACCGCCACTTTTTAGTGAATGCAAGTTGCGTTAAGTGCTGAATGAAGTAAAGAGCTAGGAACTCTCAAACCACAGACAACCTGTAACCTTTCATAAATACATGAACTACATGTACTTGCCAAACAGTTCATTTTGGTTTGGAAGGTACTTGTGTAAGAGTTTCGCTGGCTTAATCCATTTTGCCTCCATGTAATATCACTAAAGTAAAGTTAACAACACTTCGTGGTTATTCATTATGACTATTATGGTTGGCTGTAACCCACTGGCGATAAACTAGCGTGGTTTGGGGGGCCAGTAGAGTAGTTAAGCAAGTGATGTGGGTACTTCTCAAAACTGAATACATAATAGTCATGAGCCACAGCTGTGTGCAGATTGAAAGACATTCAGATACGTTAAAACAATTTATGTACATTGTATTCCAAAGTGAAAGTGGTTGGTCTTTTCACTTCTTTTACGAGTGCGGTTAATTTCTGAACGTAGGCCTACTTTTAATTAACATGTTTTTTCCTTAAGATACAAGTTAATGTCCACCGTATTCGAATGAAGAGCGCGTAAGGTGGGTATTTAAAATCGTTAGTGAGAGTGCTTCTATGATTCACGAGTTTTAACATATTGTACTAAAAATGACTGTATGCTTGATTAAAAATATTCATGTATAATTCATCTTGTCTATGTCTTGTAGGAAATCAAATAAATGTTAAATGAGATGTCAACCATGTATCAAAAAATATAGATATGTAAAAATAAAACCATTCGTCCATTTTAATGTTGCCTCACCCATTTAATGTATTTACCTATTGGTCTGTTGCCCCAAGCTGTTTTTACTTTTGGTAATTTTGGGTGTATTTTGCATTCAGATGGAATGTTTGGTCGAGATTTTGGATAGTGGTTTCTCAGAGATAAGGACGCACCACGCAGTTTTTGTACTGTCCGAAACAGCAAAGACCTATAGATATTGGAGGACAGTTGCCCGAACATAGTCACACAAATTCTCTGACAACAAAGTCATGGAAAGAGTTAAAGAGGTACCGGTATACTTCCCAGAAAACTATTCGGCGTTATCGACCTCATCTTGCTACAATTGCTCTTGAAATCCCCAGATGCAGGCTATCGTAGTTACCAAATGAATTGGGAATAGTACAATACGACAAATTCAGCATTACAAACTTTGAGTGCAATAGCACCCCATTGGGAGATTGGTACTTAACACCTAGTAGAAGCGCCTGCAGAACAGGTGCACAATCGCACAAAGTTAATATTTTGCACAATATTGACAGCCTGTTTACACTCTGCTGAAAACTTTGATTGCTCTTGCTCAATTATTCAAAGGGATAGTTGGGATACTACCCCGAGGGTACTGTTCTCTAGAATCCCAGAATGTGCACACATAATGTACGGTAAATTATGTAAAAATATTCACGGACGTATATAAAAAAAAATCCGTGAAAATGTTACGACAAGCACAACCTAGCGTCGGTAATTGTTACTTCGTAAAATCGTCATTCTCCGTAAGTTTATTTATTGTTGAGAGTTTCGCACAAGGTTGTTTATTGTTGAAAGTTTCGTACAAGGTTCTGTGGTACATGCATATAGTCTTTGGCTATCGTTGCGTTCTACAATCCAGTGACATTCTAAAACGCCCCCTACTGCCATTGCAATTTAACTGACTGAATCAAACTGACAAAAGAGGGCGGTTTTCGATCCACTGCTCTAAAGCACTCACACGGACAAGGATGGCAAATTTGCTGCTAAAGTTTTTTAGGGGGGGAGGGGAAATAATCAGGTACATGTACATGTATTTATTGAGGGTTTTATCGGTCGCGAGGCTAAATTTGGAGCATTTGAACGCCGTAGGGAGGAAAAGTTTTTAACAAAGCCTCGTTGCCCTGACGGCCCCTGCTTGTGGATACATATTTTTCCCGAAGGGATTTGTATTTCATAAAGAGGACAGGCAGTTTTAGTGGCCTGATGCCTCCATCGTGGATAGAGGACATCACCAAAACCGATATCCATTGCAACATATGGAGTTACTCTTTAAATGAGTTATTTACTGCTTGGCCTGCATGCAGCTAGCTACTCCCGTAAGACTGAATGGAATTCACTGAACCACTATCCCACTATGTGAGACACGGTTCACGGTATGATCGCCCCTCGCGTGAACCTACCGGGGCCAACAGGTCGGCAGTCGGCCGATGTCTGGTTGTCTTTCTCAGCTATAATAAATATATATGTATTCAGCAGGACTGACTGCCCTGTTTTTTTTTTTTATTGCATTCGCATATAACCATCGGGGATTACTTCAGCTGTCTCACCAGCTGCTCATTGTCATACACTTGCCTCTGGAGCCGTGTATTTTTCGTTTTGGGGGAAAAAAAATTACTCGATATCGAATATTTGGCCCCAATGATGCGGTTTGTGCCTCGCGGTCGTTCCGGTGGTGTCATCATAAAATTGTGTTGCTCTTGTGCTCCTGTGTAAACTGTACATGTATTACCTACGATGTGTGAGTATTGCTCTCGTCGGCCAGCAAGATGCAGCAAATGATTTGATGTCCGTCCGGGTCTTTGTCGTAGCTTGCTCCAGTCAAATCACTACCCGTGAAGAGTGTTTTACATGTACAATAACGCAAGACACCTTATCGAGGCCTTGAAATGTACATTACTCAGCTTTTCTGACGCTGAAGCAACATGCTTCGGGCAATTACTGTAGTCTGAGGCAGGGACGTGAAAAAGAGGACTTAATACCGAGGATACAGCAAACAGGACGATCAGGGCAACATTCAGACCCCTCTATGGAAGTAGAGGAGGGCATACTGAAATGATAAGGTTACGGATTCCACCCTTCACATACCCGTACATTCTATAATAAAGACACTGTGATGAAGAGTCCCGAATTGTCGTCTAGACATCGTGCCGACATACCAAGAGCTTTCTGGCAGGCCCACTGCAGGCAGTAGTAATTCCAATGTTTACCTGATCCGAGAAAGCAAGGAAAAAGTATCAAATAACAAATGGATCAAGTGGATTCCAGTCATGACGGAAAGTCAATGTGTTAAAAACGAATTATTCAAGACATCTGTCGGAATTTTGGAAAATATCCATTTTTTATTTCACAATGAATTATCAACAAAATAAATACACTGTGCTAATATCTTTTGCACTTGATGGTATGCTTACATATGATTTTATATTATACACGATGCTTCTATTTGCAAGTGGAGCTTGTCAAGCATAAAGCACTAATAAAACTCCCGAAACCCTTTGGTTTATCTTAAACTCATGAAGTATTAATCACTATCGTCTAACTTTGTCCTCTGTTTCATAATGATTGCCTGAATTGTACACACATAAAAATTTAATTTTAATTAATTTAACGAAACTTAACAAAGTAATACCTCCTTTCACAAGGTTTCCTCGAAATACCCCAAATGAGATGAACATACGATTACTATGGGTACAATTTAATGCTTTTTAAATCAAATATAATGAAACATCTGCACTTCGAAGTAATTTGGGAAAACAGAAAACGATTACACGATTACAGTGACGGTTTTGTTCTGGCTCCCCGGTGGCAGCATGGTAGTATAGCCGATTTGTGGTTTTATCAATTTCTTTTGCTAGATTCATGGGCTATGCGTATCTACAATAAAAAACAAGAAACTTTTTGTAACATGTGGTTCACTGTTACAGGTGCTTATTAAAATATCAGCGTTTTGTTTGGTATCCTTAGTTGTTGCTACAATTCCAAGAGTTCCCAAGACAGCCAGGAGTGTCTGTAGATGGTACAATCGAACGGGTCCAGAAATCGCCTGACTGTTGTAAAATTCACGTTTAATACGTTCTGTTCCTAAGGCTCAAACTCTTTCCTACAAGCGACAAACATTTCAAAAATTAATGGGCAACGGGAAACGCTCAACCACTCTTCTTTAAAATTTTGGACAATCGCTTTCTTTCTTTCTTGGCAATCATTCTTAAAATTACATCTGGTCATCGGGCTCGTCCCTCCTGGGAGTTAAAAAGGCTCGATCTCGTCTACGGAGATCTCGCGCCTAATTGGACACCATGCTGTGATGACGGCGCTTTGACAGAAGGGGCGGTGTAATAGCACTGTCAAAATAACCAGGGGGGGCTGCGCGAGAAAAGATGAGAGGACCAATGAGTGACGAGACAAAAATTGCACACGATTCGTTTCATAAATCATGCGGGATATTTCACTGGGGCACCCGATTACGTTAACAGAATCTAGGCTGTGTGCGTGTTCGTGTAAGCATGGTGCAAGGGAAATGCGGACTGCGCCCAGACTTGGTGACGGCGCGTCTTTCCACGAGTGAACGAACTCTGTTATTGATCCATATACTTCCGTGAAATTGAAATATCTGCATTCCCAACTGATTCATGGCGAGCAATGTCAAAGTCCAAGGTAATCTAAAAGATCTAAAAATTCTCCTTTATTAGTAAAGACTACGTATTTCATAGATATTTCTCAGGAAGAACATTTATACGTACTATGCTATTAGGTTGCCAACAGACGAACCTGGCCACCTGAACCATTTCGTGAGAAAGCCAAGAATTAAGGTTTTAGGGAAAGTGCAACATTCGAATTGGAGGATACTTGAATCTACTGTTCTGCCAATTTAGTCGAGGCTTTTCCCTCGGAGTTAACCAATATGTTACAAACATCAACTTTTCAGAGAGAAGTTAATATACAGGCCAACAAAGTACCCGCTAAAATACAAGTAAGGTGAAATCGATGTTTAAGTGCATACATATAATTTAAGTTTACATTCTGTTTTCTACTTTAAAAATTCACTGATTCATTTACAAAGGCCATCAATTTTTACCTTAAAACTGTCAGTCACAAAAGATATCCCTTTTCATCCCGAATGTTTTCAAACGAGTGGCGATAAATGACATTTTGACCAAATGCACAAAAATCCAATCATGGAGGGGACATGCTATAGGGTTATGGTTGGAAGTCACCATACTGCGTTTAGTTCCAGATGGGCATAAACGAGTATCATGACCAAAACAAACAGGTGACAAAACGAATTGAGAACAACCTATGAACTATGATATATTCATTCAACTCGAAACAAAATAAATACAAACAGATACAACTGAATTCTCACTTTGCACCGAGGTAGAGTTCCCACTCATGGTGTATTTCCGAAAAGGCAAATTAACATTTAAAAAATTACAAATGCTTCAAATAGACGAAAGACTATGTACACATTTCAATACCCGCCCATTCTCCTCTGAATATCGTCCGAGTTCCTGGCTTTCAACACATAGAATATGTAGAAAATAATGGTTTCTACGGTATAAACAAAAAAGGTCACACCTCACATCTTTAACCAACAGTTTCACCTATTCGCCCACACAGTACAATGATGGCAATCAATCATGTGTTGTCAATAAACCACTTCCAATGCCTCCTTCTATTTCAACGCAATCATTTTGGGGCATGATTCTACTTTTACGGAACTGCGTATCGTCCGGACACAGATTGAGGACACGATCCGAAATTACACTTGGAACTGATACCAAAAACGAAGTGATTTCCGCCTACTCACGTCAATTCTGATCACTCTTTCCTGTTTACGAGCCTACTTACCGTGAAAGTTATATAGTGTACATGAAATTTAAACTCAAACAACATGCATGAATGCAATGTGACCAGTGATCCTTTTATGTATTAATTCTCAAGGGGTCGATAAATTGTACACTCTGCATGTTTATGTTCGTTCAGACAAGAATTAAGCTGTTATCGTGAATAAATAATGTGATTCCATTTCTGGTGAACGAACACACAACAAAACCAAACAGGGCTCACAGAACATATACCCAAAATGAAATGTATTATCATCATGGAACCTATTAATGAAAGACACCGGGGGGTTATCAGACAAGGAGGTGCATACCTTGGGCTGGACTTCAATGAGATGTATGCCATACCAGTCTTCAGACATACGAAACAAATAAAAATTGGTTATGATCAGTTTCTGTGAACATATTTCTTCTAGACTTCTCGCATAAACATTTGCTGTAATGCTTCTCTCCTCACTTTCCCCTGCGCGTCACCAACCAAGTTCACCATCTTTTTCCCGACAAGTTCAAATCATTCATTCCATCCACTGACACTTCGTTGAGCTCGTTTCTGTAAACACCACCATCGCTCATCACCTGCGCCTCTCAAAACCACCTCTCCTCTGCTGTGGGTCTCGTACCAAGTTCAGGCAGTTGCAACAGTGCCACAATTTGCTGAGCTTTGAAAATACCTTGCGTCGAAAAAAGTAACCAGCGATATTGTCTTGCAATATAATATTCTGTAGTGACTTAGTACCGCTACAAAAACTTGGGGTGCAATATTTTCTGTTAAGCATTTCTATGACATGACCCCCCCCCATATCATTTCCAGCTACCTTCTCTGTAACTCTCTCACACTGCCACAGAGCCGGGTGCAGACGTGAAGGGCAGAACCAGACTTTTTTTTTCACAAAGAGGCAAATCCATCATCTCTCTCACTCGGAAGTAATCGGACAACTGTTTTTATATTCTTCCGTGCGTTTATTATTACTTCGTTTTGTCTCTCTAGTCACAAATTAAAAGTAAAGGGTCTTTTGAACACGTTAACGAATTTTCAGGAAGAGTTTGAATGACGTCAGTGTCGTGAACTTTGATATATTAGGTTTCCTCAACGACATCTCAACGGAGGCAGCGAGCCGTATCTTTTTCTTTCTCTTTCTCGATTTGGCATTTCAATACACTGCACTGGTCTCTGCGCCTAGTTACCAACAAAATCTTATCTACTCATTTCGTTAACAGACCTCTTAGAAATACCATTTTTCGATTACAAATAGAACCAGTCTTCAAACAATCTTCAGAACTTTGATGTAAAATACCTCTCACTGTACAAAGTTTCTGTTTGACAGTATAATACATAAGATTATAAATACATTTTTCATCATACACAACTGTAAGTTCTTAACAGCGAAGAATTTTTCAGTTAAAGATAAATTGAAAGGGACACAATACTTTTTAAAGACATCACATTTTACACAAACACTATGAACACTGATGACACCCATTTGAAAAGCAGGATATACAACATGTACCGGCTTTTGTGGCTAAGATGACTAGTGTTACGGGAAAAATCATAGTATAAAGCACAACCTTTGCAAAATTAGAGTTCAGTAGTACATTTTCACGTTGGCAGTTACTCCGGGTAACCCAAACAGTTCGCACAGTTACAAGTCAACGCTAGCCAGTACTTAGTACTATAGTACTTACGTTCAGCCCGCACTCTATTCACAAATAAAATTCAACAGAATTACCGGAGAAACATAACACTACGGAACACGCACACAGATATATTTTCATTAAAGTTGAAACGCGAGAGGATGGTGCCGCAAACCTGGACCACTGGAAGACGCGTCTTCTTCTTATGTTACCTACTTTCATATCTTCCCCCCTAGATGCGATCTTGTTCTTTCAACTGGAAAATGTCGAGAGAGCGGAGTGCCTCCCCGTTTCAACCAGAATCCCAAAGCAATCGGCCCAAAACGAGCTATACTTGTTCCACCTGATTTGGTGTTCCATTCCCAACGGAATGGGGTACCGGTAACGTCTGTCGTTATTTTTCCTATTTGGATGGAGACTTACCAAATGTGATAATGGGATGTGGTCGACGGATTTTCAATTTAGGGATGACAGAAAATTTGAGTGTCACAACTTGTACAATTTTTGTTTGCGTTGGAGGCTCATTAAAATATTTTCATATGAACACATTCAGTCCCTGCCCATGTCAGGATACAGCACAACGCAACATGGACCTTTTTTGAAAACAAGCCAATACTTATCATTAAACCATGTTGCAGATTACGGCCGGCTGCACCTGATAGAATTTAAAACTCGTGAAAGACGCCGTTAAACCCTGCATGCCATATCGATTCAAACTCGAAAAACAATGGCAATAATACATGTAAAAATAATATCGACTTATAATGCTCACTTATCCGGGAACCCAATTAAGGCCCCTTTACATCATTACTATCCCTGCTCATCAGGCCAATTAAACATTCCCCAAACCATCTCAGCTGCCTTGGGAGTCTTCAGCTTGATGCTGCGATTTCTGGCTCGAACGGCTAAATTAAAGAACCATCTCAGCACTGACAGGTACCCCATTATTTTACACTGCTGTGTGGAGACAGGTAAGCCAGACAGTAAAGTTGCTTGCCCAAGGTCACAACATGTAAGTTCCAGCTGGATTCGAACCCTGGACTCTATGTTCGTGAGTCACAAGCCCTAACCGTCAGGAGAAAAGCTTGGTTTTTCTCTGCATAAATACAAGTTTATCACTATTAAAAACTCTATTGAGGGTTTCTCATCCCTGCCGAGGGCGTGCTTTTATAGCACCCCTGTACTCTAGCTTAAGTGGCATTATACGGCATAAACTCTCATTTACAAATTCATCATAATTTACAAGTGTGCCTCGGCAGTCTCCGTGGTCCTGGGCACGGCGTGGTAGTGACCATTGCGCATGGTCTGGGAGAAGCCGCTGCCTGTCCGCGAAGCCTGCTGACTACCGTTCTTGAAACCTTTCCGCCGGCCGTGGCGACCGTGGAAGCCGCGGAAGGGTAAGAACCGGTACAGAAGGCACCAGAACTCCTCCCTGAAGACGGGCGACATAATGAAGTAGATGACGGTGCTGATGACGGCATTGAGCATGGCCACGCTCTCTACTATGAAGTAGAAGGAGTACTGGAAAGAAAAGTCGGACAGGTTGTTGGCGTGGAAGTGCCAGACGAGATTGTAGGCGTAGTAGGGCGCCCAGCACAGGAAGAACGCCACCACCACGGTGATGAGCATGGGGATGATCTTCTGCTTGCGGACCAGGGTGATCTCCCGGTGGCGGGGTGTCTCGTGGCCCGGTGGATGGCGATGAAACCACAACTGGGTGGCAATCTTAATGTAGACCACGCCCATGACGAGGGCGGGCATAACAAACTCCACCACAGTGATTATCGTCACGTAGACCTTTCCTGCCGTAGGATTGTGCCACATTTCGCTGCAAAATGTGATCTGAGGATGAAACAACGATGCCAAATTATGCGGGATCGCTTCAATCACACGTTCACAGACATCCTAACCATAAGGCAGATAGAAATATTAACGTGTGTGTTATTCTAACAAAAATTAAAACGCCAACTTTCAAACAAATTGTCAACTGACAAACATGCCATGTAGAATAACGTCCAGGCGAAACCGTTGGCATCTACACGTTTCCAGAACTTCACCACGGTGACGTATCCGAACTCCATTTCCAATGTAGAGTAGATCCCCAAAGACACTATGAATAGATCTTTAATTCCAGTTTCCAATTATTTCATCTTTATCTTTTATTGGTCGAAATGAATAAAATTGAAACCCACCCATTCACCCCTACAATCAAAACCCGAGGAGGTCTCTGTATAGAGCGGGGTTGGGATGGTTATCAGCACGGAGAACGACCAGATGCTGCAGAGAATCACAGACAAAGTTCCTTTGCCCATGCGAGGCCTCAAAGGGTTAAAGATCCCCACAAATCTGAAAAAAGAGAAAAAAAACAAGTGCACATATTTATTTTAAAAATTGTTTTTTGGTCTTCAAAGCACATTCCATCTTGAGCAGAAGCCCCCCCTATCGGCTGAAAAGAGCCATGTTGCTTGGGAGTGTTCATTTTGTTGGTGGCAATGCGACCGTAACCCGTGCTTCTCACAGTCGTTCATGAACCAGCAAAGTGAAGTTTCTCCCCACGAAATTACCGTTGCCAGGGAAATTGCGCCCTCTCTTGGCCCGACTCGGGGCTCATAGAGTACCAAAGTGTGATGTCATGTTGAACTGGCAGGAAAAGTAGTGCAAACGAATAGAGTACGCGTGCATTGGTTCACAGGCTGGTTCTCGCGTTAATGTCTTTTACACCATTGATATCCAGTATATCAATATTTTACGCACATGATTGTGCGCGTGATGTATTCACTTCGGTACTCCACACCAGTTGCTGCTTGAAAGAAAGAAAAAAACACAAGCTTGATCTGATCTGACACAAATATTTTACCGGCACGAAAAGGAGTACAACTTAACAGATCATGGAATCCTACACCAGAAGTTCATTTCTTCATGTTTTAGAAATAGTTCATTGTCTTGCAATAAACAGAATAAACACACAGAAAAAATGTTAGTCACATAGGCCTACACCAACGGCTTTTGGACCGACTTCACGTAGACCGAAAACTAGGAAGAAAGTAATATATGTTTTTTTTAAGTTGATAAAGAAAGGAAATATAACACTGCAGACCACATGCAATTCAAATGTATGAGGCTGCCTAACGGGCAAGCGTTGTGGAGATATCTTTAATTATCATACAAGTTGAATGAATGAATCTATGGATGACGGCAGCGGCAATACTGCCTTGTAGATTGTTTTTTTACCCTTGCTCAAAACTACAAAAAGTTACAAACTGCCAGCGAAGGCCATGAAATGCGACCTAACGTCTGCGTTCTCAGTCCATGGTGTAAACACGAACACCTTTGCCAAATTTGATCACTGTTTGATCCAAAACATCCGGGCCTTTGGGCCAGCAGAGTTCTGAAATAGATACTGCCGTGAGTTTGACTTCAGAAATTACAGATGCAGCTGGACAATCCATCAAGTCAGAGAGGTAAAATGCTCAAAGGTATCACAACAAACAAGAGCCATTTCATTTGTCTTTGGTCAAGCACTGACAACAGTTAAACACCAAAGAGAGGAACATAGGGCCTACAAAATGAATGTCAACGATTCTAGTATTTGCCGTGATACTTTTGAGCATTTTCAACCTTCATCGAATTTCTTTCTTCTGACTAAGCCACAGCTAAACAGTGCTTCTAAAACAAAAGCGCAATATTGAAACGCTTTACCAAAGCCTATGAAAAGGTATAATATGATGTACTTTTAATCTGCATGTCCAAAAACACAGCTGTAGATCTGCCGTGATGGGTATGGCGTATTAAACTTCCTGTATCCCTGTAATAACAATTTTGATCTTGTCCAATGAGGTCTACGGCAGAGGCAAGAGAGATTACTTTGCGAAAAGGAAAAACAGCATGCTGCTGTAAATAATGGTGTATTGAAAAGGGAAAAAAATCATCTCCAGTTTGAACATATGGCAATGCATATGACGTATAGTTGGGGATGGACCAATGCCAAGGTCAACAATTAAATCGAGCGGAAGAGCAAACGCGCAAGACGCCACGGCTGAACAAACATTCGAGAAGCCGTTGCGACCATGAGGTGGTGACCGTTAATTTTTTTCTTTCAAATATACATGCGCATAGTTCACAGCAACATGGGAAGGAACTTACATTTACATTCAACCAACGTATCAACTTGGCGTTCTCCTGGCGATTCACAACAAGGACATTTGGACTTCTACATTAAGCATCCCGTATCCCTGAGCAGTTTCCCGTTCATCTTTGTATCTGGGTGCATGCTGCTTTCGAGGATCGAAGTAACGGTACTACGGGTGTTGGAAACACTTTCGATAGCGAAACAAATAAAAGGCCAAGAGGCAAATGTGAGCCACTGGCGCGAAGGAATGGCAGCACCTTCATCGTGTTGCACCTATACTGGATTGGTTTGCAATTACAAACTTGGCAAATACGGGCCGCCTGCTGGCGTACAAGGCCCCGTTTCGAGCCAGGCAATATCGCATGAAATGAGATTCCGCAAAGTTGGATGCGGTTGTTACATCCGGAGAACGATATCGGGCAACATTTATGCTGCTTTGAGCAGCAAGGGGCCGGATTTATTCGGCGATTAATTGGCGAGGGAGCGGAACAGAAGCAGTAATTTCAACTCAAATGGAAAAGCCAATAACCCCCGGCGAAGATAGCTGGGCAGAAAATGAATGCCCAAGTTTGTAAAGGACTTCAACAACAGCCCAGGGGCTGCAACTACATTTCCAGAGAAGGAGATATTTTGCAACAGATACTGAGTTTTTAAAAAAAATACCGTCCTTGGGTAGTATTCTACCAGGAGAACTTAATACGGAGAAAATATCACTGGGAGTGAAACATCATCAGTCAGCAAATGGCATGGATTCAGATTTCACAGCTTCTGTATTGTCTGTTGGTCCCTTAATATTAATGAATAGAGTCGTAACAAACTGTGATGCTTTTATGCTTTCTCATCAGTTGGGGCATCTCCGTTTACATCCGAGATAAGGTACGGTGGGATTGAATTACTCTTCTCCTCCACTTTTTTGAAAGGGACAGCCGGCGTTTTCTTCAGAAACGTTGCCCAGGAATAGCACCCCTTTGAGTCTACTGACTTTTCAGAGGCCTACGCTTTGTTATGCGATGACACTTTCAACCAATCACAATCGTAGGCCTCTGTTGACAACAATCTCGTACGTGACGTTTGCTGGCATCTTTATTGGCCAATTCTTTACAGTTTTATCCCTTGAACGGTGACAACATGCGATAAAGGAAATCTGAACCCCCACGCGAAGATTCCAAAAGGTCTGTGCTCATTCTGTTGCAAACTGGTCGTGCGTACGTCGCACCGTGGGAGCACGACCCACTGTGCGCATGCATGCACTGTGTTCGACAATGGCAACAAGGCGAGAAGTCACCTCCACAAGTCGCCGCCTGCCTCCAAACCTCTCTATCTGACCTGCCTAGGTCGATTTGTTCCATCCCCTGCCTTAGCAGGCATACCAATCGCCGCAGGTATTAACTCTCTTGCCCGGGATTGCTCACGTCAAGGTTACCGCGGCGTCGAGTGGCGAAAATTGCAGGTAAAACATCGCCCGATCTGACGGGATGTGAAATCCGCGACCCATTTTTTCATATTTGATGTGCAGAGTCAATCTTCTAATGCAGGATGGCAGTGCCGGGTTAGGCTCTGGCGAGAAATGAAAGTTCGAGTTTTATGTGTCGAGTAGTCGGAAAGCCTGGGTGATTTCTGCATTGAATTATTTTTGTGTATTTAATTCGTATTTCTTTGATTCTAAGTGTATGTGAGAGTGAAATATTCTGTAATATCTCAAGCACGACACAGGTATACGTCTGAATATAGAAAATTATACGCGAAATGGAAACGGGGAACCTTTGCGAGAAGGATCAACAAACATTTATATTTGCGATAATTACGCAAAGTTAACAACCAAGTGTACGACACAAAGTCTTGGCCTGTTATTGCAATTAATGACCGATAGAAATAAAGGAAACTCAGTTTCTCTTTTAGAGGTTAAGAAACTGTGGTTTCTGACCGCATCTGGAAGGTCGTAATCACTCTCGTATGTCGGAATCCCTAACTTCATGTCCACATCATCCTTTGTAACATAGTCAGAAGAAGTCTCTAGTCAGAAGAAACGGTCAGAGCACCTTACTTATACAAGGGACTGCAAACATCCAGCCACGGGAAATCGTCATCGACGCAATCCCCCCTCCCCCCCGTGTTTCGGAATAGGGCGATATAGTAATGTGACACGGCACCGTGTCATCCCCAACACTGACGGTTTTACATGGGGAGATTATGAGGCCCAGGGCCCGGAAAGCCCTAGTCATGTGGGAAATGTAGCGACTCATTTCCCCCCTCGGAAACACGGCAAACATAACAGTTCATTTTTTTCTGTTTGTTTTTACACGAAGGTTTTCATAGGTTGAATGGTGGGAAAAGCGGGTTGGACTGTAAAACGGGAAAGCATATTAAGGCAACGCAAATGAAATGAGGAGAAAGCATGGAGACTCGGGTTATATGGAATCAAAGCCTTTAAGAATAAAGTACACTTCGCTGCTCTTCGTATGGAAGTCTCACCATTGAGGCAGTATACGACCAACAGCCTCAAAATGTCACACAAGATACCCGGCGGTTTAACTTCCATAATTTTTTTTCAGCAGAGGGCGCTGTTTCAGAGAGCGAAATACTGGAGCGAGAGGGTCTTCGCTGAACTGCACTGACTGGTTTATGGCCGCGGGGGAAATCAACGCTGTCGGTGCTTCCCAGATCTCGGCAGTCACACAGGCCGAAAGAACCGATTGAAACCTGCTCATGCGAGGAATTGAAGCTTCAATAGTGTCAGCTCAATATGGGGAGAATCTGAATAGTTGCTGAGAAAAATGATATGCCATTAATCCAGTTTTGCGTTCGGTAACAAAGGTGTATGGCAGTGCTTTTGCAAGTTGCTACGGCAATTTGGCAGCGTATGGACCGGGAATGGCAAATTTTCCAGCAAATGAGTGAGGACTAACCGACATAGTTGTCTGATTAATGACACTCACTGTATGGGAGTTTTTGTTATCCCTAAAAATATAACCAAGACTTTTCACCAGCAATCAAATATGATGTGTCCACCATACCGGTATCAAGAAAATGGGTCCGATCTAATACATGATTGGCCACACCAACCAACATTTTTAACAAATAGGCCCACGAGAGACGGCGTGCAACTCGAAGTCTTCCATGACTACGATGTGAAATGCTCCAGCGAATGTGACCTACATATTTCAATGAACAAAATTAGAGGTTGGTATTCCGCTTACAGCTGTCGGAGTAACGCGAATACCATCTTGTTCCGACATTTTGAATTGCTTACACGGGATTTTTTTTTTCAAATACTACACTACTACTACCACGCTATCTGTCAAAAGTATATCATCGCAAGTGACGCTATTTTTGGTTCCTCATCCATGCTAAGACGTATTGCTAAATATAAATGAAAATAACGAAAAGAATCTGAACATCATTAGATTGTGACCGACTGCTTCAAAAACACTATGTTTTTCCAATTGATAATACTGTTCAACTTGAAGGATAAAAAGGGTAACTGAAAGACAATCTCTTAACCGCCAGACAATGTGACTGTACCAGATCAATGACAAAGTTGTTCTACTGTTTGGAACGCCACGTTCGTACTAAGAGCGACATTTTCTGGGCCGTGACTGACGATGTTCGCGCTTTTTTTCGCCAAAAATTCTCGAGCTATGGACCCGCGCTGCAGTAGCATGCACACCAATTATGGCACACTCCCACGCCGCCCACGCCGTCCTTTGAATAACTGGTACAATGGATGTTCCACGACTGCGCGACGGTTTCCTTGGGGCCAACGCACTTGTGTCTTGTGCAACATGATTTACGATTTGAATCGCTCGGAAAATAGCCTGATCCCGTGGTTCATCCGTGTGATTATTAACTCGGTGGATGACAACTGAGCGCGCCAACACATTCGATTTGCAGGGATGTGGGTGTGATGCATGCTTACATTCTACATGTTTTTGACAGTTGGGCAGTGTGGTAAACACCAGGGCTTTTTCATTCAAAAGTACATCCGACTATCATGCCCAGCACTGCAGGTAAAAAGTGATCTTTGCCAGCAATAGACCCAAAGTGCACTGAATTCGTCTTTTGGTTGGAGATACAAAAGATTTTATACACCATATTACACAAAGTATGATATCATAAAATCATAAAAATCATATCATATCATATCATATGTCAAGAACAAATGTAAATGTCAAATGTAAAAAATCCCACGCAGCATGTCGAACGCATGGGGTGTATTCAACCCTAAGAATTTAGAAGAACCAGGAGGTGTCTCATTTACCTCGTTCATTCCATAAATGCAAATGCATAAAGGAGACCGTCTTCGATTTGCAATTATACACGCCTCCCGGTTGCTAAGTGTGCTTTGCAAGCATCGTGAATTCAACTGATATTTCACGTGTGTCATCGACCGGTACCTGTATAGTGGTGGGCCTTCGCTAGTTGCGATTTTATTCTCACTCTAGACCGTGGCTTGCGACGGACTAGGACGGGCTGGACCTCCTCGGTCTACAATTCCTCGACGAAAAAAAAAGGCAAGAGTGTCGAGTTTGATAGAGCACTTTTATCCCCCACAAACATGGACTCGGGAAATCGGTCTGGATAATTGCATCGATATGACAGGACCCTGTTCATGCTCGATGGCACTCGCCTAACGCGGGCACGGATGTTGCTGTATATGAACTCTTCACAAAATTCGCTTACCCTGTAAACAGGGGAAGGAGGAAGATCCCAGGGGCATTTTACTCTACCAAATAGAACAGTTTGGTAAGAGGGAAGGACAATTACGCTTAACACATGTACCCACCACGGTTAAGCGTCGGTCAGTCCAACACTGTAGATCAATGATTATCTCGCGTTGAATAACGAGGAGCTGACCGGAAAGTCCCACATGAATGATTCAAGGAGGTAGAGTCTGCAATACTTTGAATTAGAAAACTTTTGTTGGGTGGATTTAAGCATAAAAATGATTATAGCCACCCATCCACAAAACAGAATCATTTACACACTGGTATGTCAATATCTTATGCTTAGCTTTTTCTTCTCACTCTTTGAATTTCTCGTATCTCGTTTTGGGAAAAGAAATAAACAGTCCCACCTAGTTGAGATGGAAAAGGTGATTTCATGTCATGCAATATTCTAGTCCTTCCCAGTGCTTGTTCTAGTGCGACGTGGCTGAACATAAATCTCGCGTTGTACAGTTATTGATTTTTCTCTGGAATATACCTTCACACAAATCAATTCTCTTTCCCGAAGCTAGCTATCATAAATTGGCAACGCCTTTAAACGCGAAATCTTCTACCTGCGACTATCAAGTGAAAGAAGCTGTCTCTAATCCCGAGTTGCAGGTAGACAGACAAGCGGCAAATCTTACAGGCGTCTTTAAATATTGACACGCTTGTGTCTTCAGTGGCGTCGTTTCAAGCGCCTGAGTATACACGGGATTGAGAGTAGTTTTCCCGCTGAAACAACACAACACGTAATTGGCAGCCGACGGCGGGAGTATGTTATGAAATCTATGCAGAGGAGATCAAATCCGTTCCGGTTTTTATCGCGTCTTAATGCGCGGGCATCGTTTACGCCCCGTGGCAGTGTCTGTGCCGCGCTAAACGTGCGACACTTGCCTTCGGGACGACAGTTTAAAGTCAAAGTGCCGAGAGAGACTCGCTGAAGGGCGCTAGGAGGTCTTTTTCTTGCAGTTATTTGTTGCAGGAGGGATGGGGGTAAATAAGAAGCCAGAATGGTTTTATGAGTCATCGATCCGCAATTGCAGCTTATGTTCTTGATAAAAGCTTTTCAAACAGAACAAAATTACGAGCCCCTGTAATGGCTGTCATGTTACTCGTGGAGTGGCAAATGGAACATGCCTGTAAATAGAAATGAAATAGACTTTTCAATCATTTCTTGACTTGTTCAGGAGACGCACCTGTATCACGCGTCCCAAGAAATGAAACTTAATATTCCTCAGGGGAGAGGCGTAACGGAGAGCTGAATCTGAAATGTCAATATGAAACTTAGTACAGAAGAGAGATTTGCTCATTAAAAAAAAAGGAAAAAAAGTTGTTAAATAATACAAAATTGAATTAACGTCCTTTGGTTTGGCAGTCCATTTCATGTCCCAATTGAGCGTCTAAAACTACTAATTTCTGCTTTTATTCACGACTTGGGCAGATAATTATGCATTTAGGACAAGTTGAGATAAAAATACCCGTTGATGAATTCTGTAGGACCATTTTGAATTGAGTATTATGGAGTATACGTCAATAAAAACACTTCTATAGGCTATATGCGCCTGTTCAGTCCGAGATCAATTTTAGAAACCGTTGAAGAGAAAATAATGGTTTTGCTGGCAATGTTTTTGTTTGTTTTAAGAACACCCTAAACATTACCACAATACAGTTTTTCCCATCGAGACAGCCAATTATTAAGTTTTAAAAATTACATCTGACATAGGATTGAGAGAGGGTCGAATCCTACATGGCAAGGGTGTTTTATTCTAATACAGATTCCTCAACAGACTTGAAAGAGTGTGCGCTCTGTTTGTTCTGGCAGAATATGCTTTGTCATGTGTATCAAACTGTAAGGTCCTCATGACAGGGGCGGATCCCGGATGTTTCTGGGGGGGTCAGCCGGATATTTTTTTGTGCCTCATTTTTGGCGGACAACCGGAACAATGATGAAACAGTACATGACATACATTATTTACAATGGTATTGGTGCACCTAATACTTTAATTATTTTTCATTATTTTCCTCATTTCTCCGACCCTCTTCCCCCCCCCTCAGTTTCCGCGCCTGCATGATAAGGGTGGTCCGTCACTTTTCTTGTTGGGTAAAACTGGGTCTTCACTACCCACTAAATATTTTTTCCCAGAAAACAAATGGCCTGGCTAGATCAGACCACAAGAGTACACCGCGTGTGCGCAATTGGTCGATAAGGACTGCGCATTATCATCCCCCAGCTTCTAAAACCATATTTGACCATAGACTTCTGACTTCGGGTTTTGCCTTGGGGGTAATAATTTAGCCCCGGACAATTTCACGATAACTACAGCCTAGCATATAGAGAAGAGTAGACATTCGATCATCATTCTGCGGTCCGATGATCGGATACCATGCCGGTGCCCCCCCCCATGACCTCAATCACACGTCGCATTCCGTCATTTTATAATACTGTTATTCGGCATGAATCTCGACCCACAGGTCCGGCCCCAGTACTATAGGGATGGACGACCGTATCGTCCGCACAGCCACCTCGGTCAATGACCGCGCGTCAGACATCGCCGTCTCGCTCCCTTTATAGCGCACATGTGTATATAAGTTAAGCTGAGAGTGAGAGAAAACTAAAAGGGTCCTTTGCAGGGCTACCGTCAACCGGCGCATAAATATCTTGAAGGGTTTTGGTGGCTTGTGGGAAATTAGATTTCACCTGCCTCATCCAGACAACGCTAACGCCTTCAAGTTGGCACTTCAACTGGGCAAAATTACAGCATTCCAACACTTCAGTGTTCCAAATGCTTAATATCGAATTAAAGGCATACACATCAACACCGTTAGCAAGTGACTGTAATTGTCTGCACTGTTTATTAAGTTACAGTCTGTGGGTTTGTCTCAGTGATTTTTTTAAATAGAGCTAGAACGACCCCGATGGCAATTAAACTTGTAAACAAAAATCAAATCAAATTTTCCCTCCTTTAAAAAAGACACGAGACAGTGGAATTCCTTGGAGAGTGTGTTTATGAATGGGCCGCAGCTGTCATTACGGCAGATAATCAACGCCATTACACGTGGGACAGCCATCAGTGCCGTATCAAAGCATGAGCGTGGCAAGACTATTCGTGCGAGGACAAGAAAAGAGGTCACCGGGCACTGCACAGCTTCTGGCCATCATGTTTCACCGAATGCCTTGCTGTAATCACAACTAATATCAATCTCATCACAACCATTGGCGATCTTTGAGACGTCAAAGACGCACCCGTGGTTTTCTCCGACAGTTATTTCAACTTCAACACATTTGTTGTGCACCTGGTCAGCGTCTACATTCTGCAAGCAAGAAACACTGGAAATTTAATCAATAGCTTAGAGTGTTGTTGGTCACCAGATCTGAGAAAGAACTAACAATGGAATTCGGGGATCAAAGTCCACCCACTGAGGCCGGCTCTACGTCACTTCAAATCAGTTGCTAACATTATCGCACATGCTAGCTCTTTCAAGCAGAGGATTAAGGGGATAATAATAGAAACATTTTTACTTTTTCACATTAGCCACTATCCGCCCTGAGTTGAAGTGCACCCCCACCGGCGAAAGAAAGACAGGCTGATGAGAAGTGTTTTCTAACCGTGTTCCTGCACGCGTTTGACTTACACGCGAAGACCATACATTTAATCGTTGCACGTAGGCAGCGAGCCCCGCACCAAACGCGCTTAAACTAGTGCGTCTACACGGTGAGTACGTACCAAAGGACCGTCACGGTCCTTCATTTAAAAACACACCTTCTTTTGTTCCAGTCGGTGTGGATCGACTTATCCGATGAGATGCCGCAACTGCGGTGGCAGCACACTCACACACACATTCTTCAGCTTGACACGCGCCCGCGTTTGGCAAATTACGATACCCTATTCGAAGAGGCATGTAACGCGTGCGTACCACCTGTCCAAGAGCGCTGTGCCACCGCAGTAATGGCTTCTAATTCTGGCTGTCCAATTACAGTATACCCAGTATTTTGAGACGGTAGTTGGTACCCTGCAAGATCAGGTTCCACTTCTGACATGATCTTGTAGTAAAACACTAAAACCAAGTAACCATATGCTTTGCAGACATGGACGCGATAGGTGTTAATCCTCAACACTGGTACACGTTCACATGTATTTCGCATCCTACATAGAATCTCCAAAGAGCTGTGCTAGCAGACAAGGCCAGATCTATAGTAGCGCACCACCCACAAACAGCAACTGCTCCCGTCAGTTACCTGTTTTCTCAGCGCTTCGCTGTGGATCATAATTCCCTGGCTCCCGCAATCAAACTTTTTAGTCGTTGCAATGTTTCACGCACCAAAATTCCTTAGCCTAAGGCTGCAGCACCGGCATATACGATTTGAATATTTCCACGTAGTTCGTACACAAAAAAGAAAGATCTGTTCCTTCGTGTTTTACATAGAAGACTTATAACACCTTTAACAGATGGGTAGTAAGTCACTTGTCTTGTGGAAAGGCAACAACTTGTAAGCATACTTTGCAGACAACAGAGTGTAGTGTAAGGGTCATAGCTGTGTTTGGTTAAACGGCGCATCGACAGCATTTGACTACCCTATCACATTACAAAAGTTACTCAAGAAACAGATTAATTTTGAGAAGTATCATACCTCCCCAAACGGTGTTGTATTTCAACTGCGAGAGGTGATTTTGTGCGGGTCGAGCAGTATCAAAGCGGTAACCCCCACGTGCCCTCTCGAAATCTTTGCTATCGTAGACGGCTTCAATCACACAGCGAATTGCGCAAAGTGACCAGGAAACACCCCGAACCCTCTACGGTAGAAACGGTCGACAACAGAGATCCACATTTTCCTTTCAACATTTCAGATGGAGTAACGCAATGCTGGCAACTCGAGGCTGAAGCCGAGTCCGCGCGAGTTCCGATTGAGATCGACGTCGACGACGCCGCAAGCGCGGGCCCATACGGGTGCGATTTTCACCGCTTAAATCTCGTCTTTCGCGACTTTTGGGAAACTAATTGAAAGATCAGGGTGACAAAAAATTAAAGTTTGGCATGTCACTACATTTACTTGCTTCCGGGCCGCGGGACCAAAATCTGTGTCCCTGTTTTCACTATTTTCTCTACGGCTGTGACGTAAAGCAGAACAAGAAAGAAGCCAAATGGATAGGGTTACGTTATTCATGGAAATGGGAGAGTGTTGTGAATAAACCTGTAAGGATGATTCCGAGAGGTACCAAAGATTTTTAACTCAACCAAGTTCTGGTCAATATATTCTGATTGTCATCAAGAGATTCACTTCAATAACAAAGGACAAGGACGACGAGTGGGAATCAATGACACCTTCGGCTCTCGGCATTTTTTTATGTAGCCTAGCCCTTAGTAGACAGCGCAGACGTCGCTGCTGTAGGCCTACACTACGTTTAACTTCTACGAATTTCGCAATGTGAAATCCACCCTAGTAGCAACACCGCGGATTAATTTGGCTTCATTTGACGTCTTCACAGACGTTAGGTAATCGAAGCAAAAACGACTTAGCATTGTAACAATTACGGCAGGGAATGGTGTGGGCAATGTTGTAAATTATGCTATCTTTTCTGAAGTTCCCGGAATTTCAAAGAACATAAGCAGCAGATACGTGTGGCTGTCTGCCGGGAATTTTCGTATTCAAAATTGATTGTAAGAGCAGCAAACGGAATTTGGACTGCCAGACTTCGAAGCCATTAAACGCTGGAATTGGATCCACCGTATCCTGGAAAGTGTGGCCGAGGAAGGGCAGCTACACTGAACCCGACGAAGCAATGTCCTCAGAAAGAGAGGGCTGAAATCTAGCCAGCGACACGGCAGAGGAGGGTGTGATCTATAGCAGGATATAACTAGGCATTATGTTGTTGGTGAGACAAACAGATAGAACCACGCCCATTTATCAGAAGCTCCTGACCAATTCTCCTTCAAAGTAACGCCATTTTATTGAAAGTGAGTCTAATTACGCCAATGAATGACAGTATCGGTTACCCCACACTTTATTTAGCTCTTCATTTTGTTGATCTCATCATCTGCGAGCTCGTTACATCACGTTTACAGATTCCTGTGAAAGGATTTCGGAAAAAAAGTCATCTCCTTGAATGAAGCTTAGATTAATTTTGTAAAAGATCAACCTATTCTTGTCATGAGTAGCTGGGGTTCTGAATCTTCATGTTCACAAAAATGTAGTTTATAATCTCGAAAACAGAATCCATCCACACTCGACTGTATCTCAAACGATGGATAAAGTGTTTTAAGAAATTCTCGCCAAACATTGTGCTGCTTCAGTCAGAAACACTAAGCTGGCATTTCACCACGCAACCTGTAAGACACGGAACATGTTCCCATGATGACTAAAGTGTACTTTAATTAAGACCCTGAATTATGAAATAAAGCAGACAAGATCAAGCATTCAATGTGTGCGCTCCCAGCTAGTTTACTTGCGTAAGACGAGCGACACGTATGTAATGCCTCTTGTCAGAGAAATGTGCAGCTTAAGTCCGAATATTGACACCAAGAAGGACCTCCGTTATTGACGAATTTATATCAAATCTGTCGACCACTTGCGCCCAAGGTGACAACTCTATTCGATTGACGACACACAAAATCAGTGCACCATGAATTTATATTTGATTTGTGGAACCGAGGGACTAAACATGTGTGTCGTGAGAAAATTTGTTACTGTTTCGTTGGAAGTCCATGCAGTGCAATGAGCCTGGAAACCTGGCTGGGAAAGAAAAAGACTCTCTGATAGCCAAGAGAGGAAGAAAGGAGTCACGATTGATGCCATTACGCAAGAAACGTGCGATTGATTGAGCGACTTTTGTGGTCTAATGGATGGAAAAAATGCTTGAAGTACTCGACAGAGAGGACCGTAAGTAACAGCCAGCCAAGGCCAAGCCGAGCGGAAATCAAGTCCTTGATTCTCGACGCGACGATACAGCGCTTCCGGGTACACAAGCTGGACAGACGAGTCGTCTGGCCGAGCGGAAAATTCACGCCATCTTCGATTTCTAGTTTTACTTTCTCTCTGCTGGGGGACATGCTGACATTCAAATTTCGTAATTGGCGTACGCTTGGGAAACGAAAGAAGTCCTTAGGTGAATTAGGACGGTAACCACTGCGGGCATTAGCGCCTAGGAAAACCTATTAAGATTCTCTCTCGAGAGAAGTGTTGCATCCAAATCGATGCGAAGCGAGAACATCGCAGGCAGCATGCACGTTAAAGGTGAAAAACATACATCTTGGAAAGTTACGGTGGTGTAGTGCACAGTAGTTACTAATGAGAGGGCGTTAAAGTGTTATTCTCCTAAAATCTGCACTGCAGTTGGCGAAAAACGAAGTACTCGATTTCAGAGGAACATTTAAATCTTTTCATCAAAATGATCCGGATGCAAGATTGCTTAGTAAGTCCTAAAGGGCTGGAAATAAGAAAAAAAGAATTCACTTGCATAAAAGTAAAGCGGACGATGTTTTTTAGAGGTTGTCTACATTTAAAATATTTGATTGGTAGATTAGGGTGAAGACAGTAAGGGATTGCTAGTTTTATACTTCATGAAGCAAAGGCACCTTCCCATGCGGGGGGGGGAATAATTGCACTGTTCTCCGTTCATTTTTGAAATGAAGTAGAACTAATTTGTCCGCTCCACTCGCTGGAAAGTTCCTTCTCTTCGCAGAGCTTCTTGAGTCTTCCAACCCAAGAAGAGTGTGACATTCTGACATGGCAAGACGAACGCGTCAATTGCTCTTCCCTGGAGACCGCAAACCTTCGGCGGCTACTGGTACAACCTTTTAAGAAGGTACACATCTTGGATCCGCAGACGGTTTGCCGTCGATTCCCCCGTGGATTCGAACTGCAAATGGCCTGCAAAGTTCAGGCTATTTTTTTTTCAATCCCGCTTCCAGGCTGTCAACTGTCACATCCGGCTCTTCTTTGACATTTGCAGCAGAAAGTATTTTGTACGAAACGTCGAAGCCACTGATCGGAGGATTCTTCCTTCACGAATGTTTTATTGGTTGAGTGCTGGACCATATTAGCGTCTCGGATTTCTCCTTTTCTCCCTAATTTAATTGCTGATACTGGACACTTGTTGACCATGAGAAAACCCTCTCACGGAATCATCGTTAAACAACTAAAACAGCGGAGGCACAGAAATGTTGCTGACCGTTCTGAGAGCGAAAAACGATCGGCGAGGCGCACTACTGTGACCACGGGGGGCCGTCCCTACTTTTTTAGGGTCAATGGCTTGCGTTTCTGGAAATCAATACACTAAAGTACACTGTTGAGTGCAATGAAGCCGCTCTGCCTTGAATTCTTTCATTTTTCTCTATTACCTACAAGAGCGGATCTAGAACCCCTTTTTCGGGGGGTGGATGGGGTAATTTCTTTTTGGGGGGTCAAAATAAATTTGGAACTTCTTTATGTAACAATCATCGCCTTTTTATTAAAATATAATACCTGGAGCAAAGAAATGGAACAGTATTTACTGTCGCACAAGCAGCACATAAATTAAAGCAAAGGTAACGAAGTCAAAAAAACACAAAAAAACCCCGAAGTTCACTACGAGAGCATGACTAATTATGGTTAGATTATTAATTATAAAGTTCATTTAATATATGAAATCCATGGCGAGCTCACCCCTGTAAGGCACACTTGCGAATGGGACAAATAACACCGATTGAGTTCCTTCCATTTCATCGTATATGGAAAGTGAACAGATCACAACACCTTCGCCGTCTAACGACGACACGCAGACGCCGTTAATTAATGCTACAGTTCAGGTTAAATTTCAACAACGTTGAATCTATGATGACCAAAGAAATAAAACAAAGCCAAAGCAAAACAAAAAAACAACAACAAAAACTCAAATCTGGCAAGAAGGCTTGTTGCGATTGTGGGAATCCTAATATTGTAATTCGCAGCTTGGATGGTGCAAACACAGGTAAGACATCGTGGTGCTTAAACTCATTAGCAAGATATTAATAGCCCGGTAGCAATTGTGTAGTGTTGTTCCTGTTTGCGTAGTAAATATAACCCACCAAATGTCAAAGAGTGTGTAACCAAACAAAACAAACACAGAATACTTTAGACAAAACCAGCTCTCACTAGCCTATTGTCATGAACTGAAACAGCAATGAATTGTTAAACTTGACAAAATTCACGACAACAAAATATCCAAAATGCTAGTGCAGGAATTGTTGTAAATTGAGATATCTGCCTTTGGTGACGTAACTTTTTTGATTATGAATATGCAAATAACATTGGCATAAAGATTTTTCAAAAAGCGTCAAAACGCCTTAAAATGCCAAAACCAATATAATGGGATACAAAGGAGGAGTTACATGAACTACTAGAAACAATTACACCGCACGGACCCTTGAAAGAGGTGTAGCGTTCCAACTTTCCTACGTGTACCCGATCAAGGCAAGCCAACAATGTACTGAGTCAGCACAATGAAAGTAATTCTATTAGTTCTGTGTTCAGCTGAAGGTGCTACATTCATTTGTTTGCCGTGATTCGAGGGATGATCAAGAACGCTCCCGAGGCGCACACCATAACGGGCGTTCATTTCACCATAGACAACTTTCTAACAAACTCAATTACCGCTTTTGACAACAGTAAGAATGTGTTTACTGTGAATGGGTCTTATCATTCCCGCAGTTTGAGATAACTTTCAAAATTATGTTCTTTTTACCGACTGGCGCTGTGTGTAATCTGCACGCGTTTCTATGATCATTTTCGCTTACAATCAACGCGGGATAAGTTTCAGAGTGAGATAGTTATTCATACCGTGCACTGCATTCGACATTAACAAATTTTAAAAAAAGGTGGTGGAGGCATCTGGTGCGCAAGTCCCGAATTCACATACTTGAATAGCAAACTGTTATTTTGTTCCATAACATATACACAATGACTGAAAGATGTTGGACCTGTAAATAGGTATGGATAAACTAGGACATGTAGGCCTATCCAGGGGAAATCATACCAAACTTCTAGCGACCTGAATCTCAAAGTTAAAGATATTTTCACCAATTTCTCATCTGAACGACTCTTGTCCCATACAGATAGGCTGCACACAAAAATCTGACCGAGTTTCCCCTTTTCTTCTATTTATCTACCAGTCAAGCCGATTCAGTGTCCTCTGTCTCCGTAGAATCCGTAGCTTAGTCAACCATTTGTAAAGTTATTTCGTACATGGATTTCTCTGCAATACTCCATCAATCATCCACTTAACCCTGGACGGTCTTCACTTTCGAAACATATCGGAGACAGTAAACTACCATGATGATGTCCAGGGCTGTTGCGAATTTATCTTTCACTTGGAAATTTGAAACGAACCGCCACCCCACACTAGATTGGTGTGATCCTGGATAGGATCAAATCCTACACGGACCTTACTAGATGGGCGATGGGTAAGAAAATGTAGCCCTGAAGCTAATTAAGGATTCTTTATAATTAACACCCCATTTTTTTTGGCAAAGCATGCTCACCTGTCAACAGCTATGACGAGAAGTGTGTTGACCGAGACGAACAAGGACGCGTTCTTCACGGTGCCGACGAAGCGGCACATGACGCTGCCGAAGGCCCAGTTATCGGTCATGTAATAGTGCAGCGTGAAGGGCGCACTGAGGAGGGCCATCAGGGCGTCCGAAACGGCCAGATTGGCAATCATGAGGTTGGTGACGGTCCGCAGGCGCTTGTGGAACAGGATGATGAAGACCAAGAGGCTGTCCCCGACGCCCGAGATGACAATGGTCAGGATGAAGGTTACGGCCAAGAAGACCTTCACCACGGGGTGAATGTAGACCGCACAGTCGGTGTCGAAATACTCTGACCCCAGGTGTCCCCAGGAAAACTCCTGTGAGTTGTTCCAATAGGCCAAGTCTGAGGTCAGGTTAGCCTGATCGTCCAACTGATTCATGGTGGCTTCTGATACCTCAATTGTCTACAACAGTTTCACTTGAAAACGATGGAGCCGAGTCCTCGACAAGATCACATTTCAGTCAAATACCACCCGCCATGTTTCGAGGCTCAATCTGAGTGATGTCCAACATGCTGACTGCCTTTCTGTAAAGACACCAATGACAAAAAATTCACTCAAGACAACAATGAAAACAACAAAGAGCCGTATAATAATGAATTCAGTGACCTTGCTGATAACTACAGCTTAAAGTAACATCTCTGAGGGAGTTGCATTTTTGACTCTCGATTCAGAACTTCATCAAAGACGCACCTTGAAAACAACAATATCCAATTGGAAATGCGATGCCTTGACTTGAGCAATCAAATCCAGCCAAATCACGCACAACCACTAGATGCTGCAGTTCGAGAGCAGTAGCGTAAACGGCAACTCACAAGTCTCTGCAAACACTCTTCCCCTGCATACTGTCGCAAGCGGGAAATGTGATTGACCGCGTGCTCCGATCGCACTCAGCCCACCCTGACATCACCGGACCGAGTGATCGTCCAATCAGCAACCACCAACGGCGTGTGAAGCGCCCCCTACAAACCTCCCCACACCCCAGCTGCCATCGAGGTCAGATGTCGCTTGCATCAGGTTGTCCGTCACGGTCCCCACTCCCCGGCGCGCCGCTAATCGAAACTATAATATGCAATCTGACGAGATCATGTTAACATTCACGCAATTATCAATAACGACCGAGGCATGCACGCTCCTGCGAATAATTTGCGCCCAGATGACAGTCTCGGGAGGGGAAGGAAGGAATAAAGAAGAAACCAACCATTCAAGCATTGCAGGGTTGCTGCTGAGTTGAGATGACATGTCTTAGATTTCACTAATTAATGCGGCCTTGTTACCGAAATTTCACGTTGCCTCACAGAAGAGCCAGAAGACAATGTCGGGTATGTCGTTCGCATGATAATGACAACACGATCGCTCCTCTATCCAGCGAGAAAAGGCGACGTTCGCCTCGTTTTGAGTCTCTACCTCTTTTCCAATAACCGCCACTTCTTTCAGTCTCTGACCATCGCGGGACTAGAAAGGTCACAATTATGGTGCAATTTGTTTGTGCTTACGTGCCAAATCGATTCGCTGATTTGAGGTTTAACAATTATTAACCAACAGCCAAAATAACAGATGACTTTGTCCGTCACAAAATGATTTTGAAGACAAACACTTTCTCATCGCATGTTGTCACATGTCATAGTATCTCAGGATACGCGTTTACATAAACACCAGTAAAGCACGCCTTTACAGGAATTTCATTGTATAAAACAGAATTAATTCACTATATTGTCTCTTTAAATCAACGGTAATTCAAGGCAAAAGTTGGAGAATCGGACAAGATTGCTGCTGATGTAAGCAGCTCACGTTTTCCCTACACTGCGTCCTTTATGGCCCGCAGCAAAATCATAATTGACAGAAACCACACGTCAGTTGACGTGGGATAATTATGTGTCTACCAGATGACAGAAGTGGGACGTCCCATCATGGAAACCCCTCCCCAAGAAGCAGTTTCTTCGTTAGTAATGTGCTATATGTCATAATTTAAAAAAAAAATGGAAAATACATGAGTTATTTAATTTTGTGCAAATCTCTCAAGATTGATTAGTTGTCATGCAGTACGTGCTAAAGTCCAATTCTGTCAGAACTTGACTATGGTACATACATTTAAATGGGAAATAATGCCTACTTTAGGCCACTGGAAGTTTCTTTTTTGTTTTACATTAAATTAGTCTATGTTTATTTGTTTTTTTTATTTGTTTGTTTTAGTTTTCTTTTCTACTCCTTAATCATAAATTTTGTGTTAACGTCTTGGGCATTAAAGGACACATTCAGCCTTCCATTGTTTTATGTCGAACTACAAGTAAGTTTTCCACATGGAAATCTATTTCAATTTCTCTGCCAACAAATCGGAGCTCTGCTCTTTCTCCGTTGTGCAGAAGCGGATGTTATTTGAAGTACGTGCCGCGAATTATAAGTTGAGCAATCAAGGATGCAGGCGACAATTATATCAATTGCGATTGAGGCTGTAATTGAATTACTAAACCCACATGGGACAATTTCAATCACGAGCCGCGGTGGGACTTGGTGCCTTTTTTCTTTTCATCTCCGAATGTTTTTAATTTTGCGACTAGTCTTTCTCCGCTAAGAAGTGATCAGAAGCGTTAACTCTTTTTAAGAGTGGCTTTGTGTTGGGGGAGGCATGAGGAGAATCACGTTTTAAAAGACAAAATAAATCTTTCAAACATACGCATCACCGATTCCTACAAGCAAAAAACTACAAACACTGTTACTGCACGATAAAAAAATGGTCAAAACTTCCACACGCTTCAATATCCTATCCGGCTTATCTACGGTGAGATTGCCCTACCGTATAAATGTGCTTTACGTTCATGGATTTCAAATAGGCAAGCCACATGTGACACAGAGAAAACCTCGCCTATTTCCCTACTCGGTCTTGGCAGAATGATATGCTGACCGTCCGACTTCAATCCCTGCTCGCCTGAATGTGTTTGTCATAAACATGCATGGACTAAGTTTAAGTGTTTGCAGGCTACGACTTCTGTTGAGTGAAACTTCAGGGCCTTAATTCTTAGTATACATTATTGCACGATGAGCGTGAATTCCCCAATCGGTGGAAAACTACGATGGGTTGATATGTTAGTGTAGAAAGACGCTCCTAGCTGTTATGTACATGGGGAAGCTGTTGAATGCTAACCCCAGGTCTGTGCTTTTAAATCAAAAGGTTACCGAGTCAGGTCACCGATTAATGAAGAAAGACGCACAATTTGTGGATACAAATTAACAATTTACCCGGAGCAAATTTTTTTTAATCAATTTTACATCCTGATATGACCTCTGCTATTTGAATTTTATGAACCAATCAAAGTGATATGTGGCCACCAGATATAGGATCTGTTTGACATCTGGCGACAAATCCGATCCGTTCCTCCGACAGAACGCCGTCTGGGTGCCCTATATAATCGCCAATACAATGTTTGGAGGGTCTGCAATTTACATTTCATTTCTTGGTAAGTTCTCTGCAGCTAGGGAGGGTAATTGTCAATGAAGCGGCCATTACATCCAAGATAAGGAACATTAGTCGCCTACATTGCCAGCACTCGACCTTTCGGGCGATTCAAGGGCCGTTACGGGCGAATTTGACAATGACACTTCATGCCTAGCTGGCTGCGAGCCGCTGCCTGATGGTGGGCAGCGCACGTGGATAAAGGTGCCGATTTCTTGTTAATCATTAAGCAGGGTTAGCCGTCGAGGAGCGTAATTGTTGGAGTTGTTTAGCTCAGGCGGCTGCTCACTTGATCGCTCATGCCGTGCTCACTATCTTCTGACGCTTAGTTTACTGAGATCGCTCCTTCTTTCATCCGGGGCCTATTTATTGATTCATGCCTACGTCCGCGAAGTTCAAGTAGTTGTTTGTTACAGAGGGCCTAATACGTTTATGGTTGAGGGTAAAGTGTTGACAAATTGGTCGTGCCTCCTTCGCTCTACATAATCACTTTTTTTGTAAATTCCCAACACGACGTGTAACTGTTCATGTACATGTACTCTGTCATATTAAATTTCGCAACTTTTTATAACTCGAGAGTGCTTGGCATAAAAGCCGCTTGCTTCAACCTCACTGGAATGTTGGCTCCGTCGAATGGATAGAGTGAAGTATAAATTTAGAGAGGTTATTGTTAGATACGAGGCTACCGTAGAAGTTTGAGACTAAAATGGCCTGAGTGATGGGTGTCAACATGAGTGATGCTGCATCGGTATCTTACAAATCACCCAAAAGAAAACGCACGAATCAGGCCCTGGCTTTGATAGGCTTCCTATCAGAGAAGCTCTCTGTGTTTATAAAGTCCCCTTTAAAGCGTCCGTTTTTGCCTCGTTAGGGAAACGTTGCCAATCCGTCACTCCGGCGCTTCGGGATCATTGCGGCACGCGCGCCCGTCAATACACCGCTTCACTCCGCTGGGCCCCAGACTGACCGCGACATATCTCGTTCTCATTACCGTTTGGAAACTCTCCCTTGTGTCAACCTCGCGACCCCCCACGCGCGCATGGCGGCGGAAGAAGGGCGCATAACTTTTGGACAAAGCAAACCAATCTGCCAGATACTCAACGACCTTGTCATACTTTCCAACTTCCATCTGGTTGCCTGGATTGCGCACATTCACACATTGCCGGAGTTCAAGACGATAAGGGAGAATGTACTTCGGATGTTTTGGGTCGAGCGTCAATATTAGTTCAACTGCACATAGGCTGCCGCCTCCGGTCCACGCTCAGCATTTCACTACGTGCGTACGAGAATCTCAAGCTAACGGGTGTCACCTGATCTGTCTCATGCCGTGTGGCAGGGCAAGGAGACCTCAATCTCGCTCGAGAGAGGATAAGAATTTCTTAAGCAGCAAATTTCTTCATTACTCTTCGCTGCAAATAGACACAACGATGACACGGAAATGTCTTGTTCAAAACCATCATCTTTCATAGCCTCTGGTGCTTACAGAACACCAGCAGCTCCCCACCACCAGGGTGGTCTGAAACAATATTACAATTATTATCAAGGGCTGTACAAACACGACTGCACGTATAAGTGCCGTGGGAATATTAATTTAGTAAAGCAGTAAGTGAACCAATGCGAGAAGTAACTAGGAGTGCATGTAGTAAGTTAAAGCTTGTCTCGGTACAGAAACTTTCCGTCGTTCACTCGCCCTATCAAGCGTTGCTAATTGTCATGTTAAGCCACAACGATTTCCCCCCATGCTGTCACGATGCCTGTCGCAATTTGTCTCGGTGATGTTGCAACAGAATCCAGGTCATCGAACAAGGCTTCGATTGCTTTGTCGAAAGTATTGGCCCGTGGACTTGGGAAAAAACAGCCATCCAAACGTTGACGATCCGTAACAGGGTCACTGACTAGAATACAGCCGACGAGACCGACTTCCTGGAAGATGATTGAAAAATATAAATCTTCCTCGCTTGGCGGTCTGTGGTTTTTATCGGGCGCGCACGTACACGTGAAAGGCTCCACTGCCGAGCTCATCGAGTTTGCACGGCAAACGAAATTGTTTCTTGATCTTTGACTGAAAGTTCAGCACATGCAACATGCAAAGACGATGATTGTATGTAAAGATAAAGGTCATATTTTACTATGATTTACGAACAACTTTCCTATGATTAGGCCTATCAGATAGATGTAACATGAACTACGTTATGCTTGTTTTGTTTCCCTCCAAATATACAACCAGTATAAACACGCAAATGATGGAATAGATGCACTATGGATGTACCTAGTATGCAAGTCTGGCAGGACCCTAAGTCAAGCTTTCCCCGTGAGTAACATTGCAATACATTTTCCATGGGAAATCTGCCGAATATTTTGACAACCACAAACCATGCTAATTAAAATGCAGGGAATCATAGACACTGCTCTTACACCAATCTCCAGGTCTGCACAAAACTACAGTGCTACTTGTGGCCTCTTTGGAGCTTTTAAACTGACTACAAATAATTCACTTCACTATTACGTTCAGTTTATGCCACTCTATTTTTTCATTTTTGTTCTTTAAAGGAAGACTCCTCCCGCTCGAACACCTCTTAGCTTACCGTTACATTGCACGCTAGAATCGCCGGCAGTACGCCTCATTTTGCTGCAGGAACCTTACTGTCGAACTGACGCCAAACAAGACACAAAGCGTGAACAGTTGAAATGGGGTTTAATTAAATCATAAATTTGCCGCTCGAAGAGACAGGTTGATCAATAAATTCAGTGTCAATGTCCCTCAAACGATGACTCCAGACCTCAATAAAAGGGGGTCTAAACTCAACTTATGACAGCCGTAACTTAACAGTGCTGTGGGTAACACTGACACGGGGTTATTGCGGGCAGAGAGCATTGAATTACGACTTGTATCTCCCACAATGTAGCTCCGCGGAGTAAGCGCAATGACTGATGACCGTATCACGGTGCTTCGTTACCAAGAATCGCCAAAGTTTTATGCCGTTGGGCCTGTTTTTTATCAATTTCAATAAAAAAGTTTTAAAATGAATTTCAGTGGAATGTCAGGTAATTTTTTTTGGATGAACATTCAAAAGAATTACATTCACAAAATGGGAAGGTATTGTCACATTTATTTTTTCACGAAATTCCTTTCAATTTCTGTGAAAATAGCATTTGCTTGAGTTGGTTTAAGCCTTATCAAGAAAGAATAGAGATTCGAAAAACAAAAAACTGATACCTCTGGCAAAAATAACAACATCCGGTAAAAACGCTACCTCGGGTGTTGAATCATGTTTCGTGTCAATGTCTTCACAATTAGAGCTAGCTCAAATGGAGCGTGTATCTTCTTATATTGCAGGTCTGCTGAATGATACAAGACACAATTTCAGAAAAGCACGAGTAACTTGGAGTGACTATGGTAGGTGGTCTGTGAAAGATGTGAAGCCTTTACAGCGTGAACATTGCTTGAATAAAATTACCAGATAGCGTTTTTTTTCACAGTGGCATTACAATCGCCCACTATAAGTCGTTTTATGACAATGATGTTGACATTCTAGAAAGCGTGTATGGACTTGAGCTACTAAACCCAGTAAAGTTTAGGAAGTTATATAATTGATAGTGACTCACAAGAATTGTCAAAAATTCGGTTTTAATTTTAATGATTTTTCCGACAAAATCCCACGCGTTGAGCTCGGTCATGTTTTGGAATAAGCCGCTGTTGTCGCCGCACAAGTCCCCAAAGGATACCGCTATGTTTTAAACACTCCCCAAACAGGTTGACATTTGGAAGGGCGATTAACGCAACACCTGTATTTGAAACCAAATACAAGTAATCGAATCTCTGTGGAGACCGACTGTCTTGCCATTAGATCATCGAGAATTACCGCGTCAAATACTACGCGATCTGACCAGCACCTGTCTTGTCCGGACACTGATTTGTCACACTTTGTAGGCGACCATAGTATCGGATTTATATACTCAGCTATCGCAACTGATGCCGATATGCCAAAAAAAGTGTTTTCACCGTAATGACGAAATGGCATGTCTGTCGCCTCTGTTAATGCTTCTTAACTCACCAGACTCTAGCAGGCAGTACCTTATGGGGGGCATACGCAGGAGGAAAGTTTTCGGAAATTGTTGTGTAAATGTGATTAAATTGATCTACGGTTCATCTATTTGTATTTTGTATACCCCTATCCAAAAGTTTATTTCGCCATTTCAGCTTCCATGGCCAAACTTTGCTTTAAAGTAACAGAGAGTATAAATAATACATTTTACTTTTGACTGCCATTTTGAAATACCTTTCACTTGCAGCATTAAGAAAAGAAAATCACCTGTTATTCTCATTTCCCTGACCGGGATCTTCTTTATATAGAGTATGAGAATAACAAAGAGACAGAGGCCTGAAATCTATTCGACTTCACTTTCTAAGGCTTCCTGACAGGTTCTTCCCTGTGGCATGCTTTGGTCCATTTTGACGGGCTTAGAAACTCGCGACTTGTTTATTCGCATGGATATTGATCAAACAGACGAAGCCACATCATCACAAAGCTGGTTTGCAGTGCGATTTTCCATGCTTTCTTTCGCAAACACACAAAAATAGGAACATCTATGCCCCTAATCTTGGCGGTGTCTGTTTTCACAGCTTCTTATACCGGGGTTAATCGATGAAGATCCGGACTGGGCCCCGGCAGTAAAGGCACAAACACAACACCAATGGCACAGCAACATGGAGATACTTTGCGCAAGCCCCTGAGCTTGTTTCCAGTGCCAAAGTCCAAGCGCTCCTCGGTCTTCGGGCATGCGTTGAGCACATCCTCGCAGACTGACACGATGCCCATGTAGGCACCTGCGCGACCTCTAATATATAAGAAAACAAATTCTTCTCAGACAAATCTCTGCCTTGGGCTTAACTGAAGGTGACAATACAATTCAGACCCTCTCCGACCTTACAATCTAAGAGCTTATTTTTGTTTTTCAAATGTAGCACGCTGACCACTTGAGTAGACCAAACGAAAAGGACCATGAGAGAAAGGACTATCTATCCGCCTCAAGCAGAAGCACCTCCTCATCGGTGGAAAAGAGCCATGTCGGTTGGGAGTGCTCATTTTGTTGGAAGCGATGCGACCGAAACGCGTGCATTTCATAGTCGTTTGTGAACCAGCGAAGCCTGTTCCTGCCAAAAGAGCCTGCGTTGCTCAGAAAATTGCGCCCTTTCTTGGTCCAGCTCGGGGCTCATCGGCTTGTTCTCGTACGTTCACGAAAGCTCGATGCGTTGTTCGTGGGTCGGCCGCTCAAACGCCGGGAACAAGCAAACAACCGATTATTGCCGCTGACAGTTAATGGCAAGCAACACGCACATGGTGGCGTCCATGTACTTAAATCGCGAGTTAATGTTTGGATAACTGGGCTGAATTCTTTTCTATTTAAACAGAAGCATTCATTTCTGTGTTAAGGAAACTAATTACATGTATGTTAATTTTGCAAAACTTCCCATTGTCTCTGGCTTTGTAAGCCCCCGTCAGTAAACGCTCACCCTTATCATAGCATTTTTTTCGATACTAAATAGATAACTCCACTTTCAAATAGTATGTCTAGTTTGCAATATTTGTTTTGGTAGCAGCTTACAAATTGTTATCGGTAAAGAAAAGATGCTTTTCAATGACCACTTAATGGGGAAATCAGTATTCACTTGGAAAAAGCTTAACCTTTCAGGGCTGATGGATAAAAAATATCCATAGTGTTGAAAGAAGTCAAGCGTACTCTTTTCAATGGGAGAAAATTAATGCACAAATTTGCACCTATTAGCAAGTTGTAACTTCAGAGCAATTAAACGATATGAAAGCTCTAATTCTCACGCAAACAGGTCTGTCCCAGTTGCTTTCTGAATGATGTTTTCCCTACTTATTTCCCGATTTGTAAAACTTAGGCTATACATCACCAACCCGAAGGGTAAATATGCACCCCATCCCGGAGGGGCAAAACTGCAAATAAACGGAGGCTCATGTGCAGAACCGACCACTATCGCACTTGATTCCGGCAAACTGCTTTAAATGCGACGACTGAGAAATATCAAATCAGATAAGTTGGAGAATAGAGGACAAGAGAGTAGGTCGGATGAGTAAATGTGCAGGTGGAATGTGAACGAAAAACGATCGCAAAGGTCTTGTCTTGTGGAAGACGTTATTGGGCTGATATCTTCGGCAAATTTCACTCGTCTTGTATGAAATATTTCTCAGAGTGCATTCAGCCATTTTGATAATGATCAGACCGAGGTCAACCGCACTATGTGTCCCATGTAGTTTGATTCTTCAGATGTTCTTGTTCGTGATGAAGCAAATAGGTCAAAATCTCATTGGCTTTGCGTGAAATCAGTGTGGGAATAAGGGATGCTATTTAGACACCAATAAAATGCCTTTCATGTTTTGATTTGATTTCAGCGCCACTCGTTTCGAGCCGCCAAAGTGGACTTTTTTCTGTTTGTGTGGTTTAAATTGAAAATGCGTTAAAGGGTAGCAATGAAACACGTCAGATTTAATTAAACAATTTCTTTAGAAGCCCTGAATAACGCACTCTGACTCAGCCAACTGCTCATGTAGACACAAAGTCGGTGCAATAACATGAGGACTACCGGTACATGTTGTCATTATTTTGGCCCCGGCCACATTACGGGGCAGCCAATGTTGGCTCGCTGAACTGGAGCAATACGGTAATTTCAAAGTTTTTGACATAGCATGGAAACAGAAAATTAATGATTTTTACTAAACGTGAAAGGTGAACATAATTGCTAAGATACCACACCATATAGGTGCAGACAACAAACATTACGTATTTGGTCGTTATCGAATACGCTGCGAATGCCAGCAGTGTGCATATCTTGCTTTTACTCAAGTAGCGTATTGGTCTCAATGCGACAAAGCTGTTACAACATACCAGGTACAAAGGAGAAGTATCTACATGTATAATGAAAGGACGGTGTAAGAATGTAAGTTCCGGAATTCACGATTTGGGGAGAACATTAAACTATATGTCGGTCTATATGTCTCAAAGCTGTCCACTGCTCTTGGCGTGTTGTTCTTGGCAAGTCAACAGTTAAACTTATGCGGCTTCGTTGATTCAATGAAAATGGGGCGCCATTAAACATCAGGTACAAGACACAGTACATATACGAATATGTATTTGCCGTTCGGTAGTCGCTCCCTTTGATAAAAGAAACTGGGTTCAGAAGGGATGACTCCGACTGAAATAATTATTGTTCTAAACAAAAGTCACTCAGTTTGGGAGTAATTGCTACCACTACGATGAAAATGAATACGAATCAGTAGAATCATCTAAGGCCATTGAACATGGTCGTTTTCATATCATACGGGACTCTTCAAATCCTCTTGGCTTGTTCTAAGAGCGCCATCTTTAATGTATTATTCCTCAGTTAATGAAATAAATCACTACGAAGATAAACAAACGCGAATAAAACTGTGGATAATTAAACAGAATACGAGATTCAAGGCGCCTCACACCATTCGAAGATTGTTTACAACGGCGACCAATTCGCATCCTAGCTCAATTCCTGCAAAAATTATACAGGCTCCAGTAATTCAGAGTTCCCGCCAGAGCCCAGCAAGTTGAATGCTACACTGCAGCCACGGCATTTGGATGCTAATCAATCACAGCCAAAGACTCAGGTTAAACCACGTTTTAACGGTGTGACATGCACATTATGCAGACAACAGAACCCCCACATTCTCGGACATTCTTCAGCGGTCTTTTCCCTTGTGTTCGGAGTTGATGGCGACTCCGTAATCCGGCTTGACGATCTATCACGGGAGCAATTACATTAAGGGCCGTCGTCCAGCAGGTTGTTCAGCAGTGTAAATATTGAACGAGTTTTATTAGAAACCGAGAATTTAATAGAACGTTACACCAGGAAATCTGCATTCGTACATACTCTTAATGACAGTTTCAAAGCGTAATATACACATCGATCTATCGATCACTTTGCCAATATACATCGTTGATTTTGATCTTACAAAGACAGTGACCCAGTTATAACGATAAGACGAAATCTGATGCCAATGGATCTTTAATCTACCAAGGCGGAATCGTGTAATATGTCAGGGTTCTGTTGAGACAAGCACTCCTTTTGTCACTGAGACCGACTTCATACATACAGACCTACTTCCCCAAAAAATCTTCTCGCAGCATGGTGGTTTAACAAACTCCCACAGCGGCCAATTCTGCGTAAACGGGTATCTTCATGTTTTCTTCAGGGTCGAGATTTAGTAAATGTGTTGCTTATGACAACAATGCAGATCCACTTAGATACACTTCAAATCCAAGCCTACACGTAGGCCCCCTACATCATGCATTCGTAAGCATATTAGCAGATATCCTGCTACACAGACACAATTCTTAAATCGGACAATCGCGATCAGCTCCGAGTGACTTTCTAGTTGTTATGATCTCAATCTAATTACAAAAGATCATCACGCATGTGCTCAAATAGAAATAAGGAAACTGCTTACCTGTTTTTCATTGGAATCCGAGTTACAACCGGACATGACGGGTGCACAGTATAGGGACAGTACCACAGCATTTAGGAAATTTAGGGTGGCACATACGCGGAATGTTTGCAGACTGCCGCAACAGATGTTGACACGCAAATTTAGTGTCCAAAAATTCAATATTAACCTATGCGCAATCGTTCTCCGCTGGACAGTTATGCAACTCAATGTATGAAATCTTATGGTCTGTCGTGTAATATGCCAATGTGCCTGAGCTTAATGTCGTCCAAGATGGCAACATTATTGCGGCCTGCATCGTACTTCAGTTTCTTGCGATATTACTAATACTAAGCTTTCATCTCTGAAACTGACGATAAGTCTGGGAATTTCCTGGAACCTTGGGGTGGCTCCACTGTCAAATTCTTCGAGCGCAGCTGTAAGTTCTTAAGCTTCATCCCCGTCCGCCGTACCAGCGCGTGCCCTGTCACTGTTACCACTTGATCCAAGCTTGTCAGAGTCGGTAGGGCCAGCTAGACTGGTAACCCGCGTTTTTCAGTCTATACTTCTGTATTGCCGGCTGCTAGGCTACCAGTGAGTTCTCAAGCCAGAAATCTGTCACGTTCCGTTGGTTGAACGTGAGATGCAACACTGATGCTTCTTGTGATGGATGTCGAACCCACTCGTTACCTATTGCAGTGCTAGTAGGTTTTTGAGGTCGTTGGCTCTCTGACAGGCATTATCAAAACGGACGAGTTGTTTACGTTCTTCAAAGTGATGTGTCCCGTTAAAAATGCTATACGCTGTAAACATAGTTTCCATATTTTCCCATTAGGCCCTTATTGTAAGATGGCATGATTCTTATGATGTCCTGACGTAGAATCTAAGCCAACGTAAATGTCGTGCGACTTACTGCATCTACATCATGACCAAGACTTAGTATGACCTCGGAGAAATTTCTTATGCGTGAAGTTAAAGACAGCTTGCAGAAGTAGGGTTGTTCACAACAAAAAAAACAGCTGCTTCTCAAAACGCCAGTATTTCGAACGTTTCATCTGATGAAAGAAAAGAGCTTTCTTGGCAATATCCCGAAGATGCTCCCCTCACGCTAATCGACTGTCGAAGTGTTAGAGTGCGTAAGAGAAGATCCCTCCATGCAGTGCTTCTGTTTACACAGGTGTGTTAATTTGCCATCATGGGGATTATGTTTGTTGTCTCATTAAACAAAATATAAACCAGCCCAAAGTGGAGTAATAGCGAACATGTCACCATCACTACTCCATAACCACCATCACTAGTATTACCATCCTCACTTTCACGATGTGGCAGAGAGCATTTTCAATGGCTGAACATGCGGCATGCAGTGTCTTCGATCGCAGAGACAAACTCTCAGGAGATAGCCAGCTTCTGTCTCGTAAGACAGAAGATGGCGGGTCGGCAGACAGACTATCCCCCGCCGGACGTCAACCCGGTATTTTCATGTCTCGGGGTGTAGACATCAAAGCTTTTAATATTATGCATATGCATGTTACATTAAGTTATTTCCAACCACAGGGCAGTATTGTACCGAGAAAGTGGTAATGTTGAAAGTCTCATATTAAAGGGGCTATCTTTTGTGAACCTAAAGATGTACCTGAGACCGTACATCTGTGCTTACCTGCCTGTTGACGGAGTCCTCCACCGGGAAAGATTTCTTTATGTTTCAAATGTTGCATTTATTTCAACAGCAGAAAAACTACTTCCCGCGGAGGAGAGTAATGAACAGCGCTGTCTGCTTCGGAAAAGGAGGCACATCGTACATTTTACTTTAATACACATGCAGAACTGACTTTTTAAAGAGCGTTCACTGATTCGTTTTGTTTTATATGGGTTTATTTACATTTACGGCCAAACCAATTCAAAAAAATAATAAAAGTATCGTTGAAGTAGAAAATAACCTGATTTTTCAGGATGTTTTCTGCATGCCACAGCGATTGCGTGCGTTAATTAAGTCTGATTTCCCCGTTGCAAATTAGAAGGTACATGTATACACAAAAAACACTAATGTGACTTCAGTTCAGCTCCTTTCTAAAAAACAAAGTAATGAACGAATTATGGTGTGCAGCCTCATTGATAATAATTCTTACATGGAGGACTTCCGGGGTTTTGCGCGGTTTAAACCAATGTAGACTTCAAACCTGAGCGAGTTTAGCAAGGACATGATTCTTGGACATACTGTTGGCTCGGGAAAATATTCGCACAGTCCAATGACCGGCTAAGCCAACTTTAAAATCATCTGACGGAGAATAGATGCAGTCAACATGTCGCGTCAAGCAAATAAAATGAATAACATCCGCCGGACATAGAAATCCATTTAGCTTCCTCTAAATTGAGTTGCGGCTTTAGTAACTGTTACTTGTTCCATATAGGTTTCGTTGCAACACCCTGGGATCCGGCAAAGATGCGGTTGCTATGGCAACCAGGAACGGTGAATATCCGCAGTCGGACTCATTTGCATAAAAATACGACAGGGTGGCAGAAACGAGGGAAATGCCGATACGGTCCTGTGCGCATATGGAACTGACCGGTATAATACCACGGGTCTGGATTTGTGGATCCAAATGACTGCGCACCTTTCTATATTATCTGGTGTATGTAGTATGTACCTTTCACATGGAACCCACGTATCCAAGGCCACACCTATATCTTGTATGATGAAAACAAGGCTGGTGTCTACGCTATCCCAGATTACTTCCCAGTGTTTCGTGCATTCGGAATATGCAATTTAAATGTCTCTCACTAAACAAAATCCACATGTTCAAGAGGTGAAGAATTTTCATAAAAGAACCACTTATTTGTGTTGCTATGTATGGGATACCTGATAAAAATAGAGGCAGCATAGTTTCCAATTGGGACAAAGAAACATAAACGCAACGTTTCTTTAATGGTTCTGCAATTGAAAAAAATAGAGTTTTACTGAGTAAAACACGAATGCACCTACCGTAATAACATATATTGATCACCGTGTAATGGCGAACAGGCTTGTTTTAATTCAGTGTTATTTTTTTTTTTACTGTGGAATGGCTGCAGCTGCAACTAATGATGTGAAACGGACTTCATTTATCAAATCTAATTAATTCATTTGGAAACAGTTAAACCATTATATCTTGGCTTTTAAGAGTGTCCACGGTTCCTGTCGAAGGCAGTTCCACATCCGCAAAATAAATTGAGCAAATTAGGTCTGTTTGAGGTTCATGACAAAGTCATACACGCCGTCAATTTGGAGCGGTATTTCTATCCCTACCAACAAGCCGGTTGGCCTGTAGCTACCTCGGAATCTAAATTGAAAGTGGCGTTTCGATGCCCGACAGCAAATGTGCTCTTGCAGAAACAGGAGATAACAGCAGTGGATTGAGACAGTTATTATTTCATTCTCAATGAATACAAGATTCGATGCCTTGTCAATCGTGATTATACGCTCCCGGCGATGGGCCGTCGGCTCATGAGGCCCAGGTTAGTATTGCAAGGAGGATTTGATGCTTACACGGTAAACCAGTCCATGCCGGGCGGGAAACCAGCTACAGTACCAAATCATGACGTCACAGGCTGGTTCCCCTCTCGTCAAGTCTGGAATTTCCCGGGACTGTCCAAGGACTTCACAGGGTGCAAGGTCACTCGCGATGGATTGATTATCTGTCACATTTTTTGCGGATATACATGTACTGCTTTGTACATTTTGATGTGACAGATTTTCTTTTGGTTTCTGTGCAGTTTAGTGATAAATTATCTTGGTGTGATATGGATCAAATTCTGCGCTGGTATTCAACAGGAATGTGTGTGATGGAACACGATGCTGGCATATGGCACGGTATGAATGTATCACTCTGGCTCAGTCAGACTCCAAAGAGACCGAGTTGGTAATAAAATAATTCACAACGCCTGAAAGCATTCTCAGGGAAATGTTCTTCTTCCGCCCAACTTAATTAACACCGTGTCAATGCCACACTACTTACTGTACAACAACCGAACGTGAAATAGTTATCCCCACAACTTTGTGCCCGGGATCAAGTCTCGTTACATGGACGGGTGAAGGCGGGAAAGCTCACTTTTGGAATGGGATTGGGTGTTGGTTGCCGCAGTTTTGGCGGGAATGACGGCTGAGAGGTTGAGTTCGCCTGAGTGGGACAAAGAGAGGTCGTGATTTTCCTATATCAACAGAGGCTCCTTTCGGGTGGCTACCAAACAAATGAACACTCCCCGCCATGGCTGTTTTCAACCAATGGGGGGGTGCTTCTGCTCAAGGCAAATACTAAGTTCTTGGGTAAACTATGGAATGCGTGGTAATTGTAAAATCATTAAATTTAAAGCGGTGAAACAGGTTTGTTTTCGGAAAAGTCTCTCATGCGCAGGGACATCAATCACCCCGCTCCTCCACCGATTTACAAGACACATTCCCGCACCTTTTCCTGTTTACGAACAGCGCGGAAACCATCTCGACAAAGCTGTGTCGTGCTATTAATTCCGGCAAGGGGGCATAAATTGTGTGCGCGAATCGCTGACCGCTTTATTGATGGCTGGGCGGCCTAAAAAACGTATAAGATGTGAATCAAACAATGGAGGTGTAGGCCTCCAGGCACGCAGGGTTTTCTTCTTGACGTCTTGTGTCATTTGAAGCAACAGGATACTATTTCAATTTCTGCAAGACTAAACTATTTTAGACCAAATCGTGCAAGGGTGGAGAGGTCTCACGGGACACCTTTCGTAAGCCATCCCCGTGGGGCCCGGTTACAGCCAAAAACACACAGGTTGTAGTGCCGTCTTTACCCTGACGGACAAAAACACTGATGAACAACAACTCTGATTGAAACCCTAAATATGTGAGAGAAAGGAGACAGTAGGTAAGGAAAGGCTAGACCATATTCGTATACGGTGTATGGAGTCAAGTGGTATATCCGCATACGTTATTCAGTCAATGATACTTGAAATAGACCCAGTAGGAGACGCATCGGGGTATTAAAGCAACTATTTCCAGGCATTGTGCGTCTCCAAACGGAAGAGAGCCTGTCCTCGATACGTCGGACGGATTATTTCTTTCAGACGAGCCATTTGAATAACTTTTCAGCCGTAATGGCCAAGCGACCCCCCGTAACGCACCAGATCGCCAATCCAATTTTGGGTCAGGACCGATAGAATTGGACCATCCCGATTGCAACTGCAGGAGGAGCTAGAGGGAGGGGGGCAAAGAGCACTGAAACATGACGCTGGTAGGTATCTCTCTGGTAACGTTTTCACTAAAGATGCGCAGGAGGAAGTTTGTATAGGGGAAGCTTGATCCAGACTATCCCCTTTGGCCCACTAGGGATAGAGATGACACCACAAATGGGTTCATTCCAGTGGGATTTTCTACGCTTCGGGGAGGGGGGGACTGGGGTCGACCAGGTACTATATAGTCATTTCTGATTTCATTTACAGCACAATAGCTTACCTGTCAATCCACTACTGCGTTAGGCTTACCTATAAGGAAAACGGCACTCTCTCCCACTCACATTGCCATCCGCGTCTGTCGTTTTGTTGTTGTTTGTACCCGTTCAAAATTGGGATTTTCAGAGGGAGCACTCGCTGCACGTAGGCCGAAAGAGAGCAATATGCATGTTTGTGCCGGATCACTTTTTAAAAATCAGATCCACATATAAATAAACGTCTTCTCTAAAATGCTCTTGATATATTATAAAATTATCGTATCTTGGATTTACATAGGCAATTCCCAGAAATTTGCCCAGCATTTTTTACATGCCGTTGCAATCCTGAGCGGGACCAAAAGAGGGCGCGATTTTCCTAGCGAGGGGGCCCCTTTCGTTGGAACTCTGCTTCGCTGGTTTGACAAACGACATGTACATGTGATAAGAACGCGTCGCTACCAACCAAAATGAGCACACCCCACCGGCATAGCTCTTTCCAACCAATGAGGGGGTGCTTCTGCTCAAGGCAAATAGCAATTTGTGATTTGTTTGTATGTATTTTTAAATGTACGTTTGATCTTGTTCGACAATGTACATACGTATCTTTAGATTCAGTGTTTAAATGAAACCATCGTAATTTGAAAGTACTTCAAGTTTATAGTTTGCGGTCATACGAACAAAAATAAGCCAGCTACTGAATACACATAGCTCGCTTATCAGTTAGATAAACAGACGACAGTGCTAGGCAGCTTGAAATACACCACAGTGGTAAACACGGTGCTTAATGTGCAGTATTCACCAGAAGGTTAGCAATCATCCAATCGGTAGGCCAGAGTATTCGGAGAGTTTTTTGCTTGCAGATTGACGCTTGCAAGTACATGCGTTGAATTTCCTTTGAGCCAACCACACCGCGGCAGCTTGAAAGAGACCAACAGACAGGCGCAATAAAGACTGAGAATACGTTGGAGAAATTGGCTAAAGAGGAACGGTTCCCGGTCTGCACGGACAAAAACTCAGCTGAAGTTAAAAATAAAACACCATTTTCCCAACTACAAGCAGTCCGATCAGATAACATTAATTGGAGTTAGGAAAGTAAATGCGACACACGTTAGTTAATTTTGCTTAGCTTGAATCCAAAGAGGGCTGAGTTGATGAATGTTACATCGCGCAATGCTCAATCGGGGCAATTGTTGAGACAGTGACTTAATGAGTTAAGACATCAGAGACGCAGAGGGCTCACTATTTTAGGAGAGGATGGCAGAATATTATCTGAAAACAAAAACGGGTTACAAATTGAGGGTAAAGTGTGCTCCATTTTGTAACCTTGATGAGCTATTCAAATAAACGATTACTGTACATTAGCCTTTGTCTTTGAACATACCAAGGACAGCACACCGCACCTCATGACAAATACACGCCAGTTGTGTCACGCATGTCCCTTTAGCCATTTTCCATTAAACCATGCTCCGCAGAAACCGCATTTAAAATACATTTCGCGTAAATTTTACGATCCACTTTACCGCTCGAGCACTGAACCATGATGACGATGGCAGCGTATACACGTCGCAGAACTATACCCAAAATGTCCAATTACTGGCGGATACGGAAAGGCGAGATGAATGTGCGAGAAAAAAAAAAGAGCCGCCAGATGCATTTTGTAACTTGTAGTCAAATAAATGCGTTGCAATCTTTTTGAAGTACAGGAGTGGCGGCTAAGCGCTGATAAGTGTTGTTCATCAAGTGGCTGTGCCATACGGGCAGTGCGTTGCTTAGGGAAGAACGATAAACTCACAGGAGCATGTCACCCTGAGCGATGTTACGGAGATCCCTTCGCCAAGTAGAGAACTTAATTGATTTCCTTAAAAGCCTGCCATTCATAACTTTTTACTTCCCGTCCTGAAACCCATTTAAGACGCGCCTGAAGTTCACTCGTGCTCGATTCACTCCCGGATGTTACTCGCATGCGCAAAAAGCTTGTGGTTTGTCCGCAGGGTTTCTGCGTACGCTATGACCAGCTCACGAGGCAAGAAAAGAAGCATGGACTTAAACGTCATAACGCAGGGGAACGAGGTGGCCAAAAGGATTAACAGTTTAAAGGCGCCTTTCCATACGTACGTTTTTCTGGTGAGTTGCGTACACGATGTGTTCATGCGGTTCACTTTCACGCCCCCTGGAGCGATTTTGACGGATACGCAACGCGTAGCGCAAAAGTTGACGTGCATATGGAAAGGCATTAACTACTGCACTTTTCATCGTTCGGAATGAGATAATTTCTTCAGCCTCAATGGCGTAAGCTCTTAGAATTCTCATTGATAGAATATGCATTGTACATTTCTTTTAAAAATGGCTCAAATTAAAGTTGCCTTTCTATGTCTTTGTTTTGTTTTGATCTAATGCCATGATCACTTTCGTACAATTTCAATGACACCCTACGCAACTTATATGTACACATACGGAAATATGTAGGCGTATGTAGTGGAAACGCGTTTGTGAAAAGCCGCTTCGCTGCCGAGTGCGGTGTGCGCTATGATGTGTGCTTTTAGAATAAACGGAGTAAATTACCCACAAGGGTTTGAAAAGTCTGTACTTCTTTCACAAAATGCTGAGGACAAGTTAGTCATTTCCAGTGCCCTGTAAAGGCGATGGAGACGAGAGAAGGGTTCGTCCACGAGCGAAGAGAAGACTGCATTTGGATGCAAGTTAACAAGGCATGCACGCGCATTTTCCAGGGCGATCGACTCGGCATGAGTGCCAACCGACTTTATAACAAGTGACCAAGACGGATCGCAATTCTCTCCTATACAAAAGAGGTATATTAAGACAGAAGTCAAGGTTGTTGTGCTATTCGAGCAGCTGGTAGAGGGATTTGGAGGTATAAGCACCTTGATGTTAGAGGGCAGGTGGAAACATACGGACACAGGATGAAGTTATTATTGCGTTAAACATAAACATACAACCTGGGCTTAGTGATCATGCAACATGACTGTGACGCACACAAAACATTTTCAAGAAGTTTGAAGTACGTGTTTTAGGAATTAAATCCTCATTGGGACAAATGTTAGACTTAAACGCCAATCTAATGCTGTCTTTTGTCAGCAGTAAATCCCTTCAAATAGGCCTATTGCTATGGTGACGGTTGTAACAACAGAGCAACTTCAATCCAAAGTTGAACAACGGCTGTTTCGTGCTTTCAAAACCATTTTGTAAAATAATAGAAATACCCAGTCAATGTAATGGACCATATTATATCGAAATGACTAAAACCACACTTAGCATAGAAACAAGTTTTTTTCTTTAGTGCAGGAAACAAACGTCCAGCCTTTTGTTATAAATATGTAGGTTCACGAACCGTAACCTAATTCACGTGTTGTGATATGATTATCCCGCTCATCTCCCGCGGGAAATCAGGCATCATCTGACTCTGGCAATGAAAATGTGTCGCTCTCTGCGAGCGATGGTACGCCACACACCTCCATTGATGCTGACTGTATCTTGGTCAGTACAGCGTTTGTGTTGACTCGGCAATTGAACAAAATCCCCAGACTGACACTATACCAAAATGGAAAGGCTGAATAAATTAACTTGCTACCCGTGCACCATAATCAGTTATTGACACGAAACGGAGCTTCTCCATAATTGAACTGCAGTCAAAAGTTACCTTCTTGTACGACTATGTGGTGTTCCATAATTTTGCAACCAGTGTGCTTTGCCTCGCAGCTTGAACCTAGAGGGCTAAATCGAGCTCTCTTTTACTGTAGCTTGAAACGCCTCTCGATGTGGCTCAAGGGATCATACAAGGAAAGATAGAGCAATGCATATGGCACACCTAGTGCATTAATTATAGACCCATGTCAGTAAGCTAAGGTGAGATGCGTTTTCGATGTAAACATCACAGGAGAACATAAGTTTGTGTACATCTAAAGTGACGATGCCACTCTGGAGAGTACGGATTCATAGCTATCGTACCTGTGCTGTTCAGTCATCACTAATGATCAGTATTTACTCTTTAGTATTCCCAACCGTGACACCGACTAACAATTAACCCCTCATCTCAAAGTTTATCACGGCGCCCGCATTCCTCTCAAAGCCCGGTGCACTCGTTCCGTCACCGACAATTTGTCCTGCCGACAATTTGAAGGCCAAGTAGGCTGTGGCGGGATGTAGCCCGGAACCTCCCCGGCTGTACCGGACGTGCAAGGCCGCGCCTACAGGCACTTTAAGACCACCGCGTATGAAGGGGTAAGCGGACATTGCTTCCGCGGGAAATGTCACGCACGGACCCCTCGGCTTGTGGGTTTGGCGTGGTTGGTCCAAAATCAGCTGGGACACTTTCCTAATTGGGAGACCCTTTGTCTACCCACGGACACAACAAAAAACTACGACCGATAATAACAAAGGCACAGAAATATTAATAGGGTAAATTATTACCCTGGAGTTGTTTTGCTGGTAAGTATACGTGTAGAATTATGTCGACACCGCTTCATAATATTTTGAAATAAAACAAGTTCGCACGCCCTCAAGTGTGAGTAATGTCGCCACTTTCTATTTGGTCACCACAGACCTAATCATACTAATTTATCAAAATCAATTTTAAGAAACCTTACTGATCACGACGAGATACTGAATTACTCGACGAGATACTGAAAGTGGATAGTTCAAAAGTTCAGAGTATAGGTAGGAAAACTGTTTCAGCTTTTATCAGGCCAAAAGGTACGGCAACGATCTACTAAGGTTGACATTCTTCGTTGCGACGTGTCGCGACGACTTTGGTGTCTCCAAGATATGACCCACATCTGACGATCGAACCGATTTCACGAGTCTCGGTGGTGGAACACTGTGGAAAACTTCAGTAAACTAACCAGATCAGGTACGTGTAAAAAAGGTACTAACTCCTCTTGTTTATAATGTGCGGTAACTACACGCTTTGGTAACGATAGAGGGCGAGTGTAGAGTGCAATGCTGGGCATAAAGTCGCACCAGTTTTTCGTGCCAAACTCGGGTGCATCGCCTCGCACTACTGCAGTTTGGATATCAGTGTAAACCGAGCCACTCTCGCACTCGAGGCCAGCGCTGAAAATGCAACCCTGACAAAATTGTTTTCGTATATCAAGTGAACAGAGAAAAAGACCGATCAACGACCCCCGGGGTAGTTTTATTCAGGGAAATTTGCCATGTCCCGTGTAATCACTGAGACAGCTCCGGGCTTTTCCAACACCATACTGAAGCATTTTAGTAAGAATGCCTTGCACATCCAGTACGGAGCAACGCTGAGGAAACGTTCACTCGAGTTCTGAAATGCCCCAGTCGACACTGTGGCGGCAAATGGAGAAAATCGTCGCTGGACACGTGGAACTATTCTCTAGGTCAATGGTCACTGTCACGTCAACCGCGTTATCGCTGTTCAACCTAAATTCCACGCACGCGTCTCTTCAATGCTTGGTGAATATTTGCCGACATCTGGTTAAAGAGATGACTTATTTTCTTGTCCATGCCGCCACTTGGTTTGATATATGTTTAAGATATAATTATGGAGCCAGGATGTTTACTGCCCATACCTATATGACCTTTCCTGTTGTGAAAGGTCAACTGAAACGAAGCTAAATTGTCATCAAATTTAGTTCAGCCTATTTTAATTAATCATGCGCGAATCAATAACTCGGTTTATAAGTAAAGGGATTGTTATAATGTTTAAAAGTGAATTCTTTATTCCGCGAAGTGACTTACCAAATGCATAAGCGTCACCGTGACTGTACACGATGTACTGTATATATTGCTCATAAGTTATCACTCACTGCGCTGCTACTCAATTTTGATGTAACAATCGCGGCGGCAATTGAGCTCACACAAGGTTGGGTCACTATGGAACGCCAAAGAGGCAAAAACTCGGAGGCAACACATCGATCGTTCTGTTACATCGATCGATCGTTCTTTAACAGCGATCGACAGATAGATCCACTACATCGATCGGTCCCCTGCGTTGATCGATCGTTCTTTAACATTTTGGTTAATGTCAGTTTTAATACGCTGGTTGATAACAATAAATGTGCATAGTTTTGCTGCTTAATAGTACATAATGTATTTTCTTTTTTAGTGTTATACGTAACTGGGAAGTTAATACCTGTCTCCTGCAAGGCCACAATAATCGGTGGCTAACGCCAGTCAACACGTAGGGGTACAAAAACTACAATACTCTTATCTGGTGCTCGGCGACGCCAAGGCTCGCTTGTGTAACATCCCCCCCAAGAAAATACTGGGTCTACAGCCTGTACATTTTGCCAAACTCCTCCCAAACCACTGCAGACACCTTCATGCTCCCTTTCAACACATGGCTGTGCATTCGGGAGCAAGCTTTGTTGACACAAATCCTAACGTACATGTACAGGTATGGCTCCAACCGTATTGCCCAGATTTAGTGAGGGAATCAAACTGAGTGCAGACGGTCGACTAGGTGGGCTGCCAGTAGCCATGGTGAAATGGTCAAAAATGTAAAAATCGGTACAGGGTTTACACCGCTATCCTTTGCGTGATAATCATTTGTAAATGAATGACCTCTTTGTGAATCCGCACTCGTGTGGTCTGCATACATATGCATTTGCCCGGATGTCGAATGCACACGGATGAGATATAGGGGCCTATATACAAAGCATGGAGCGGTTGACGGGATATGTACGTCCTCAGTAACGTTCATGGCCATTAATTTTTCGTGATGGGAGTGGAGCATACTTTAACAGTTGCGTAAAAACTATTTAAATGAAAAACCCCAACCTTGGAACGCCCTATAACGCTCAGGCTTAATAAATTAAGCTCTGGGGGAGGGTGACTTATAAACGTACAGCGCACACGTATAATTACGGATAGCGACCCGCAGTGCAACAAGGTCGTAACTCTCATTTGGTTTGTACAGGAAATACGACCTTGTTGCTCTAAAGCTAAAGTGACGACATCAAGTCATTAAGTGAGTTGGAGACGAAACCGCTGATGTACAAAGACGAGCTTTGGCGTCGCCGAGCACCAGATAAGAGTTTTGTACCCCCTGCGTGTTGACAGGAGTTACCCACCCATTATTGTGGCCTTGCAAGAGACCCGTATTGACTTCCTACTACTAAAGAAAAACTTTGCATATGTATTATGGTACAATCCAGGAGCTCAACTATGCACGTACATGTGCATTGGTATCACTACCAGTGTATTAAATTGACATCAATCAAAAACTTCTCTGCATGCTGTATATAAAATCAAACAGTAAGAAAAATAAAATAAAGAGTAGCCCTGGTCAGTTGATGACCAATCTTCTTTCCCTTCCCTAAACTCTAATTCAATTTTCTTGGAATAATCCCGCATAGGCTTTCGACAATTTGAAAATCAACCGATTATTCTTTGACCTTTGCTTACACAAACCGGTTTCCCTTGCTATTTTCTTAACCACAAAAACGCTCCTTGTTAAGAAAACAATCTGGAAAACACAAACGAAATTCATGGTGGCGGCTGAACTCCACTCCAACTTAACACGCAGAATTGGGAACAGTACGTGTGTGTACGCATGTGCACACACATAAAATTGTGCACCGTTCGCATAAATATAATTTCATCGACCTTCGACATCGCTCCCTTTCCCGCGATCCTCCTTCATCGCTCTTTCTCCATCGCTCTATCATCATCACTCTTTTAACATTGGTCTTTTTCCGTCGCACTTTTTCCATTGCTCTTTATTCATCGCTCTTTTTTCATCGATCAAAAGAGAACGATCGATCGATGTTTGAAGAGAAAATGGATAGATCAAGCTTATTTGAATAATGCGGTTAAAAAATCAAGGAACCAACAACTTGCCTTGGGAATGAAGTCGTAGCCTTACATGTACTTCAGTCCAGCAGCTGAGAGGAAGTTGCAGCATGCTGTAGCGCCGGGTCACACGAGTCGCCAAGTGGACTTCGGTGCATGCGTGCGGGGAGCGTGCGATTCTCAATCTGCGCATCATTCGCTGCCAGCCAATCGCTTACCCTAAATGATCTATGCGAGGTAAAAAATGCGCAAATGGCGTTGCCGCATGCGCCAACAGAGTAGGCTCTGCAACTTGCTTTTTTAGCGGGAACTCTGTGAAATTAAGGTACACGTGAAAGAGAGGCTTTAGGCATATTTCCAGTCACTACAAATACTGTGGATTTGCAGCAGAACTATATCAGTCAAATTCCAGGTAAAAAAGAAGAAGAAAAGTTGGCCAAAAAGTCAAGAGAAAGTGCACCTTTGGACATTCTTGTCCCCGAGGGTTAGGTTGACCAGACCGTTATTGGGGCTGTTTGTCACTTGTCAGGTAGGTCGTGCGTCCTGAAGCGTTGGGTGACAACTGGCGAGCAAACTGTCCGTATGTCAGCCACCAGCACGTATCCATGCATAATGTATGGCTTCACCTAAATTCACCGAAGTAGGCCGGGGCAGGCAAACCATGCACGCTAATTATTCTGGCTCTGCGAATCGTTGTGCGGTTCCATGATTGTGTATGTATACGTATGGCTACGGAGCAAAAACATGTTACCGGGATTTTTACCAACCAACTTGTGCATTCAACTTCCGGCCTACCTTTAGAATAAGAGGCCCATGGAGAGTGACGAACACGTCGTCAGGTTACAGAGAAGCAACGAGTCCACACAACGAAAACTATATTTTGTCTTTCCCTTAAAGCTCTTTCCTTTTTAGGTTACAGAGTAACTCTCCTGGTCTTTCAAATATCAATATTAACACAGTCAGTAGCTGTGTGTCTACAAGATATAGGGGAAAGAAGTATTACACAATAACGCTGATTGTGTTCATTAAAACTAGTTATTAATAGGCCTACTTGGCAAATTTACGAAACACATATGAAATCATGCCGATATTCAATAAGGCCCACATCAAAACACACAGCAACCGTTCTGGATTTTAAAGGCTCACGAGTACTGTACATGCAGAAATGTACATGTACATGTACTGTACATGTCCCTGTTGATATGATGCAGTGTGTGCCCTTGACTAAGGGGCCTACCGGTGCTGCATAGTCTCACGTGCAAACCAGGCTTAATTACGCAGTCAATGTCAGCTCCGAGCAGACATTAATTCATCACCTGGGCAGTGCAGGTGCGATACTGCCTGTGAGGAGTTTCACGATTGCAATGGCCAAGAATCTTCTGAATCTCACCCGAGAGAGACCGGTTAATGTTCGGAGGTTTTCCGTAATCACTGCCCTAATGCGGAGATATTGTAAGCTGTGCGTCGGGGGATAACATCACTGCTTTTAATACAGGCCGCAACACTGACATTGATGCGGCCTGACATGGTGTTTGACGGTGCAAGTTATATATCTGGCCAAACGTAATTGTCTTGTCGTACGAAAACGAGAATTGGAAACGTTTGCAAGAATTTGTATGGAATGTAGGTCGCCAAGACAGACAGCGAAGCGGCAGACACTTGAGGTAACCACGGCAGGCCTTTTAACAATGTTTACATAATGTCATTGTACCCTGGTTCGTGTTTAATAACATTTTTTTTTCAAATGCCCCGATGAAGTACTGGGGGAACGAACAGCCGTGGATCACAGACTCCATCGTACAATCAGGCTGAATTAGTCGGACCCAAGTTCAGCATGAATTGACAGTTTTCGTGAGACGTCGGCACAACTGTAAGTTGGGGGCATTCTTCCTCAACTTGAAGACACTTTATCCTCTGAATTGGTGGCTTAATGTGCGCTGCAGCGTTGTCGTCGTGTACGTTTGAGTACACGTAAAAAGTTCTCTGCCAAGTATTGAACTGGTTTTGAGGGATTAAAGCCGGGGTACAAGGGAATTTGATCGTACATGCATAAAGTTAAGCTTACAAAATAAAATGATTTTAGAACATTACTTTTTATTATAATCAAGTTGATTATGACCAAAGGACTCGGCCGAGTACTTTTCGAATACTTTCTCCTTAAAACTTATATTTTACAAAACTGGGAGTGTCTGAAGTCTTACATTTATCCTGTATTCTGTGCATCTACCATACAAAGGCCCATGTACTCCAGCTTGATTCCCTCCTGACCGGTGCAATATTTGGCAGAGAACTTGGTACTCGACTACAAGTTAACACTGGTGCCATGCTAGGTTGAGAGAGGTTGTCTGAGAGGTCAAAAAGGCTTTATCTAAAGAATGCAAGGTCGTTAATGCCAACAGAAACTATGCTCTCGTATATACACGTACTGGTACCCATGTCAAAGCCTAAGGAAATGTTCACTTTAATGTTTGTAATCATTGAAGTACACGTACATGTACATATATATGGCAACAAGTGGTAAAAAGAATGCACTAGTTATCGAGGGCCTACACATTTTCTGCGCGTGCTGAAAATAATGATGAACCTGTACGTGTAAGATCTATTGCGAACAGATTGCGCACTTGCGCTGCGTGTAAATCAATTAAAACCTGGGTTTAGAAATATTAAAGGTAAGGAGTCCGGCACTTTCCAGGATTTTTTATTTGACCCCCACAAGCTTAGTACTATTGGAAAGGTAATTTCAAAAGAAATTGAATGGTATAAAATGTGGCTCAATAGCTGCAAGTATAGTAAAGTTATGAATTTTTTTGTTATTAAAAATAGGTGTAATCGGTCCGTCACTTTTTGGGGTGGGCACAAGTTTTCTTTTCATCAATGTATTTGAACCACATGGAGTCTTATTGCTCATCGGTCCCACTTCCAGACATGCCAGAGTTGGACAAAGATCTGTAGTTAAGTCACAGTGGAAGTGTAAAGTAAACAATATCTTTTATTATGGAGAACTTTATCAATAATAAACACAGGATGCATGTACATGTATACAGTAACAGGTCAGTTGAGTTAGGCGTGAAATTTATAGTGATGTGTGAAAGATCACTGAAGTACAGTTTTGATAGCATAGTTTTGACGGTGCTTTGGTTAAATGCCTTGAGTCGTACATCAAATGAAGAGTGCTATAAGCTCTACAAGATGATGACATCATTGTTTCAAACCCGGTTGACACTCACGAGATATTAGGCTTAGACAAGACTATGTCACACGACAACAAACAAAGATGGCCGCACACAGTTGTTGACGCACTTTAAGTGGCTCCGATCTTACATTATTTTCATCATACTTTACACCCAAAACTCGACGTAAACAGACATAATAAATGGTACGAACACAAATTTCAGTTCTTTTACAACACAACTGCTTTTTAAAATATAGAATTTGATGCACAAAAAGGGCAGAAATCATTGATTGAAAACAAACCCTTTTACACGCTTTCAGATATACAATTTAGAGGCGCCGTTTCGCTGGTCTCCCTATTAAAGGAAAGAAAAAAGGGTGCACTCACAGGAAAGGTTTATTTAAAGCAACAACCGTTATCCCAGACTGTTGACAAGACGTTCAAAGACAAAGGTTAATATTTTCAAAGGTATGCATCCACTAGGCTATATTTCAGTCACATGAAATTGGTACACACAATGAGCACATGTAATTACTCGTCGTCCGAAGCTCCAGACTGACAACAGATCGACGGGTTAAAGCTCTAGGCCTATCCGGAGGACTATCGTTCTGCAGACTCCTAGATGTGAACCTGTAGATTGGAAGGGCATTGCCTTGGGCAGGATCGTACCAGGATTTGTAGCAAGTAGTTACTGATGAATACACTAAGGTTCATATAACTAGTGTGACGTCACACTGTTATTGTTTCGAAGAAGTGAATTGGCGTCAAGTGCCTGGCATTTAATACATGTAATAATGACGCCACGTTTTGTATATATATATGTTGTCCCATATACATTTCTTTGGCAGAGTGTACTATGTGTATTGATCAACAACATTTATTAATCAGATCGAAAACCAGAAATTTATTTCAACAACGACATCCTTGGAATCCTGATTATGAAGCAGTAAGCGCTGCAGCATACTTCACAACAGATTCTGCTTGGAAGGCCATTGGGTGGTTCTACGTGTATTTTGATTGAATTCCCAGATGCTACTCCTAACGTCCTCCAAGCTATCGCAACCAATACCCAAGGCGGCCGAAATGCATCAACAACTCTGTGGAGGAAAATAACACATCGACAGTTGATTTCACTGTGGGCAAATCCATTCCTCGAATAGACTTTGAACACCCCTGTGCTCTCAGGGACTGGAGAAAAAAAGGGTAACTTTCATGATCCGGAACGCCCAGCAGAAGATCCTTGTGGTGATGTGTCGTTGATGAGTTGTCACAAGCCCGCATTTCGCCACGCCAGCTCTGGGCACAGTATCAACTCCACGCCGCCACTAAGACAACGGCAAACATCAGGACTGAAACAGAAGGAGACAGGGCAACAACCTACAAGGGCTTTTATGGATCAAGTGGCTCTTGATCTCTTGCCTAATAGGTCGACTTCAATGCGACGTGAGAGGGGTTCAAAAAAAGTGCAGATCTTGCACTATGCCTCCATGACATTGCCTTGTGACCCATGTGCAATTCAAATTTACATCAGCGGTGAGAGTGGTGAGAGAGAACAACAATTGTGAGCCGAATCTATAAGTGGGCAAAAAGAGAGGGTGTCCATTGTCAGTCGAACTGACCAAAGTAAGCAACTCTACCTCTGGAGAAAACTGAAAAAGGTTCAACTGTTACCTATACTGCCGTCATAAATTTGACGATTTAATTTGTCCATGAAATATTTAAAGATCGGAATAGCGATGTGCCAACTGTACAGTCTGTGTCATAATTCGGTTTTAAGTTTATGATAGGCTTCACTGGGCTCTGAAATCCAACTGCGGACCTTTGCCTACCAATTTATGAAAAGCTTGTCACAAAATGGGCTTTAGATATATTTCTGAAAAAAGGGCAATATGCCAGAATGACCGCCACTGTCTTTACAAAAGAACATTTCTTCTGCTGCAAAAGTCCCTCCGCTAGTTTTCACAGCTGGTTGTCCTGCCATCGCAGATGTTAGAATCGGTGATAAATGTAAAACGTGTTAGCACTGAATTTTACTTTTCAAAGTTATTATTGTATAATGGCCATGAGCCATGAGGGATTAGAATGATTTGTTAGACAAGTGACTCTTATTCATCCCCTCGTTGAAATCCTCGGGAGGGGACATCAACAGAGCCTGGACAAGCGTTTACGAATAGGTAAGCGAGCTACGTTATTAATTTTGCCGAAACTGTTGCGCCATACCACATTTTGTGAAGAGCTAATTCAACATTCTGTTGATTTCACTGGTAAACGGGTGGCTGGAATACCCATCTCTGCGATGATTCGCTGGACTTGCAGTTATTGATGAAACCGTCTGTCTGCATGACTTCATGATATGACAGCATGACTCCATGTCTCGATGGAAGGCAACTGGCATTCCGGGCAACACTGGCTGATGCTGGTGATTATATTTGACACCAAACTTATTCCCTGAGCTCGGAACAGAGATTCCCTGTCTACAGCTCAGAGGATAGAGGAGAAGGAAATGGAGCAAAGCAGAAGCCAAGAGCCGGGGGTGTAATTATTGATTTCAACAGATGGCATCCAATGCTGACATTTTTCAAGATCGAGTTCCTGCAACTTTCTCGCCATAATAATTGCCCACACTTGCCTGCCCCTGGAGAAAAAAGGATACTGAGAAGACCGCGATGATGAGGGGGGGGAGATAGATGTACTGAATCGGGTCAGCTTTGGAGTTGCGTTAGTCATTAGCCAGGTGTGAAGAAGCGAGCGGTGCTATTCCAGCTGGGGACATCGGCGAGGGACCGCGGTGTATGTCATCCACGGATAATCGCTCATCGAGAGCGCAGGTGCGTCCTTGGATGATGATTACGACGACGACGTTTTGGGTGTATCACTTCAATGACAACAATTACAGGACAGCTCTCCATTATTCATTCCTGAAAATGTAATCTGTACATACATGTACGTTTCAGTAACTATAATATTACTTTGATTTGTTATGCAGTTTTGATTCGTTAACTTAATGTTATTTCAATCTTTTCGTTCATTCACCTGTACTCCGTTTTCATTTCCTCTCACCTCAAATCATTACTTAATATGACATCAATTGATAGTACGTGTCGAAATGATGCCTAGTCCCTATAAGGTTAGTGAATCACGATGTATAAGTGGGGGCTGCCCGTTTATGACCGCAAAAAGAAAGCTTTATAGAAAGATATGGTAAAGAGCCGGAGAGTGATCCGTGCAAGTCAGAGCGGCGATGGTGACTTTGACATTATCGACTTAGTAGTTGCGACAATGACAACGGCAGCTGTTATGACGGGCGACTATAAAACAACGGTCAAAACGATGGTTCTCTGTGGTATTGCCGTGGAGATAGTTCACCGCAAACTAGTTCATGCGAGACGACTTCGGTCTGCACCTGTCGCGACAGCTGAATGACATTAATCATGAAATTCAATGGACTGTGAAATTCTTGTCTTACCAATGTAACACTATGGATAATGAGACAGGCGCTGGGATCATTTCAAAAAGATTGGAAATGTCATAAATAATTCGTTAAAGACAGAACAGGTCTTTATGACCATGCTACGCCAATGACCAATCGTCCAAATAAACACTACAGGAACCTGCTAAACGTGCAAAAACTTGTTGGGAGTTGAGATTGACAAGAAGAAACATGGTGGAATCATTTGAAAAATGATGTTAATGGAGAAATTATTAAAAGTAAAGCGAAAGAATGTACTTTTAATGTGAAATGATAAAACAGCATACGTTCAGAAAGACACTTTTAATGTTCTGCAGCACCCAATTCGGACATCGTTTCGAGCGTTTTATTTTAGTGTTGGCATGTCTGTGGATGTAGGATCTTTGCCAATTTAGCGCAAAGCAAAATTGCATATGATGTGACTGGAGGTTTTTTCCTACGAATAACCTGCTGGGTGCAAATGATACGACCCATCGACTTCATTAGTACCCAGACCTTTTTTTAATAGGTCCACGTAAACGATACACACGGTGTTTGGCAAGAACAACAAGACGAGATCCCGAAAACGCTACAATGACTTCGATGAGGAATGCCTGTGTTTTTGCTAGGAAGGAACATGAGCCAAAAATCACACCATGGGAATAGTTTGTCGAATGACCCGAGCTCACATATAGCCGTCTCCAAGTGATATTGAGGATCAGCACCGGGATGAAGGGGAGAGGGGACTCACTGGAAAAAGAATTTACACCACGCGAGCCAAAATTATACTATACAGCAAGACTCATCGATTAGCCGTCAGCATCGGAGGCAAGAGTGAAACATGAAGTAGCACCCTTGGGGAGGGGAGATGCAGAAGGGATTTGTCTTGGTCATCCTCTGTCTTGAGACAGCTCGGTGGCATCCCTCAAGCGAGTGAAGGAGGGCACTGCTCACCCCCTCTGGCAGCAGGCAGAAGTGCCGTCTCCTCTTTCGCTGAAATCTTGTCGCGAGTTCGATGGAAAGGCCGAAATGTTTGTCTGTGAGTGCAAACGTGCGCTGAACTTGGGAGGAAACAAAAATCTTCCAAGAGGAACAGGGAGTAGATTGCCAAACTTGCCCCCCTCAAAAAAAACCCCATAGGCCCTATTTCCCCTCACAAATTTTCATCTGCTTCGAGTTTTCCGTCTTTTTGATCCTTCGTCTATGCAGCGACCTCAGACAGTCCTTTCTTTGTTCCGTTCAACCCCGCAGTCCTTTTCCAGTGGCTTTTTTCAACTTCGGTTACCTTTTTTTAAAAACTGAACTTACTTTCACTTACATGTTTTTCATTTACTTGTAATCAGTCCTTTTCTAAACCTCTTTTTGATCTTTTGATCACCGCCTGTAACCACAATGAAGGACATTTTATCTTCATCTTGTCGTCTCCTCCACTATCTCTTCCTTCTCAATCATCGTTTGTCACGCTGATAGGCCTGTCTCTTTCATTCTTCGGTTCTTCGTTGTATCCATTCAGCATTGAACCTTTCTACCTCTTTATTCCTTTTCTCTCATCGTGAATGTAGTTTCTGCAAACTTCACTTGTATTCAAGCTCTGTCTCTTCTCTGCTGTCGTTGCCTTCTTCTCCACGGTGTTGATATTAGATCTTAAAGTACTACTTTCTCTCATCTCACGGACTGGGTAATCCAAAAAGACGACAAAATGTAATGACCGTCTTCAGGACTTATTGAAGCTCTGACCTTCATCAATTGCACTCGATTCAAGGCTGCGTGGGCCTTACATCACCAATCTACATCTGTGGGGGGGGGAGTGTTACAATGATTAAACTCCGCATATGCCTTACGGCTCTGTGATTCCGATCTCTTCGCTTTTGCGATGCACTTTCCATTTTAATAGGATGATTAATTTCGCAAAGCTCCTATTTTGTTGGGCATGCGAACACCAAACCGACTTTTCAAATGGCGCCTGTTTCATTTTGATTTTACGAAGAATGAAATGCTATGAATGCACGACCGGTGCACAATGATCAATTGATGACACATTGCTTCAAGTTCATCGTGGTTCCTCATAAATAACCCAGACCGTTACTGTCTACAGTGATGCCTAATCATTACAGATTGAATTATTCAAGCTTTCAGATAGGAAGAAAGTTCTCGGCAAGTAGCACGAAATAAGACTGGGAAAGGAGGTGGCTCAAAAGCATCCGAGGTTCGATCCTAGAAGAAACTGCATAGCGCCACCAACTTATACATTTGACAACTCAGGTTCTGCTTTCGAACTGTTTTTTTTTTAACACTCGGACATTCATGACTTAGGCCTATCTATGATTTTCAAAGTGCTTACATACCTGCAGTGATGGCAATAGCTCGCTAAATTTAGCAAAATAGGCTGGGGTTTGCAGTCCTGTCAAATTATTTTCTCCCCTGGATAGCGTTTACATTAGAACAGGGTTGGCGGTGGGGTGCCCCGCTTTTACCGTTCGATTCATAAAGACTTGTGGTAACTTTGAATTTGAAGTTAACTGTTTTACTCCAAGTGTGCTCCATGGTGTAGTAAACCCATCTACTGTATATCTGTAACAACTTTTAAATTCTACTGACCACTAAACACATTATGATATTCAATCTATGATCGATTCTCCACACTCCGTCTGGTCGAGTGTTTAATCAAGCATTTTTGAAGATGGCGTGATGCACACGTTACCCGACAGCTTGCCAATGTGATTAGGCATAATGTATAATATGTTGGAAATCGATGACATTATTATTCTCCTCCAAAGTTCACTCGGGTTATGCTTCAAGTTATTGCCACGGAGAGTGAGCACTCAGTACAGGTGGGGAAAGGGGCCAACTCTTCCCCGGAATTTTCCACCAGCTCTTGACAAGTTTGAATTACAGCAGCAAGCATCCCATCTCGGGTGAAAAATTATCGAGAGAAAAATTCCCTTTTTGCGAACTACCATCGATCTAAAAACCTGGACACCGCATCGGCCGTAAACGACAGGATTTATTGACTTTATCACAGGACCACCTTTGTCCTTTTTTGAAGGACTCTCCTATCATCAAGTGAACACAACATTCGTTTGTTTACTGTATTAGTCTCTTCTTGCATACACCATTGAAGATTTCTTCGCTAGCAAGACATCACTTGGAGAGGGAAAAAAATTAATAATTGAATTGGGGAGTTAAAATAATAACTACATATAGGCCTATATTGTCGAATACGTGTACATGTACATGTACATTTGGGGTCGTTCCAGTAGGAGTAGCGCTTCCTGTTTTTCCTGTGGTTATTTTTGTGGTCGTTGTGGACTTTCTTTTTGACGGCTGAGTTTTCCCTTGTCGTCGGTTTTGTGGCACAGGTGGCTAGGCTAGTTTCGTGGTTTGAATCAGACCACGTTACTCTATATTTCCTGTGGAGTCTCGCATTGCTGGTTTCAGAGAAAGAACACTAGCAGAGTAGCCGATATTAGTAGTAGAAGGATATAACATGAAATTAAAGTCCAAATACATCATTTCGTCTATAAAACAAACCCTTAGTCGATAGTACAAACCCTTTATGTCAGACCGGTGTCGAACATACAAATAAATTTATTCCCAAACGGACGGGCTTTATTATCTTCCTCAAACGGTACGCCCGTAACTCATGTCTCATCGGCTCTCCTTGAGTTACAACTTCCCCGGAAAAAAATCTGCTCGAAACTAAAGAAACTCCCTGTCGTCCATGATTCCCCTTTAATCTTCGTTTTCCTCCTTCCCAGTAACCCCAGTAAGTTCTGATGAACTAAAATGCCGAGAATATGTTCTTTCTTCAGCACGGAGATAAATGTACTCCTTGCAATACACCACACATTACCTCAACCTTTTAGTTCATTCTACAAGGAGGAAATATCCAATGCAAACACGTAGGTGAAAATGGAGCAACTTTCCCACCCCCTACCAATCTTCGATGAGTTCAAATTGACTCGCCGATGTTGAACACTCATGCTGTACTACGTCGGGTAGTCGAGACGACCGAAACGCTCTTGATTGGGCGGATCACTGACGAGGAAAGACTTCAGCTGAGGATCTTCTCTTCAATCGGAAGATCACACTGCCTTGAAATTTGAGCTGGTTTTGCAGTCTTGCAAAAACTGAAGGTCTTGAATGAAGAGGTTAGCTGGCAGTCATACCAAAGTGGCGGCGAGATATTGGCTGGTGTCAACTGAGCAAATAGAATGGTACACATTAAAAAAAAAAGAAAGAAAAAGTCAAACATGAGGGAAAAAAGTGTTTGCTGACATTTTGTGTGAACTTGAAAATGGAAATTAAATGCTTTCCTTTCTACAGTCTGACGAAAGGGCTTTTCAGCCAACTGTTTCCATTTAATATTCAAAGACCATGTCACACCTGGGCAGGGTAGATTCCCGCCCCCCTTCCCCCGAACTCAGGGTCATACACTCGGTAGTTTTGAATTCGCTATGCACGTAAAGACACAAATGGTAGCTTAAGTTTCCATTCAATACAACATAGGTTTTGGATGTTGTGGTCACTTGAGGTTCATGACTACAAACGCGTCGGCCAACATGCATCGAGCACGCCACGGAAAAAGAATGGATTTCGGGCTGACCTGTCTCGGGAAAATGCACGTTGCGCGCGAACGGCATGTCCGATTTCCACAAATCTGGTGACAAAATGACAGGAAGATGTTACTGCAATTTTTTTTTTAGGCTCGGTGCATGAAAAATGTAACTGTGATGACACTGAAGAAAATTGCACTCTTGTAGGTTATACTGTGGAGGAAATGTTAGTTTTAAGACATAACACACGAACACGTTTTAGGCAATAGCTTTATTGACACGAGCTCAGAAACATTTCACTTTTTCTTCTAGACTTGTGTATTCAATGATTAAAGCTGCCTTTATTGGTGACATAGTGATTACAGATAATCACTTCACCAAAATGCTTGAATAAAACGGGCAAATCGTGACCCCAAAAATAAAAAGGAGTACTTGTGCACTAAAAAATGTTTACCTTTGTTTTCTTTCCTTCTTTTTGGAAATTGTTTTTTCCACCTTACAGTATAAAATGACTCGATTCTTCTCTCGTCCAATAGCATTCAGACTGATATTTTTCAATACAAATTTTACCAGCCGGGTTTTCTTCTGGTTCTCCCAACATATTCCGATCTACTTCTGCTTTACGTTATCTTTAATGTACAATATTTACAACCAAAAATCGCCAACAAAGACATCACTATCCTCTTTCCTGAATGGGATAAGCTTCATTGTAAGAAATTAGCCTCTCTATAAATATGAGATGAGTTATTGGTCAATCGAACAAGGAGATCTTGACACTGAACAAATAAATGACAAAATAATGTATAAAAATTTTCAGTTTTGTGATCTTAAAATTTTTCCCCTCAATTTCAAATTCTTGTACCACAATTAGAACTGGCTAGTTTCCATATATCCAGTTCAAAAGCTAATGTGGGCTTATTAAAAACAGACTAACATGTAACTTGATTTCTTGTACATTATAAGCACCTTCTGACCTCCTCTGTGTCAATGAATTTTACAAAGCCAAAACACAAACTTAAGAAGTAAGCCAAAAATGACCTTTTACGCCAAGAAGAAACAAGTACAGTTAAATCTGGTAGGCAACAACGGGTCTAAAATCTCTAAATTCTCATGTGCAGGTAGTGTTCACTGTGTTTGGTAATCATCTCATTATCTTAAGAATTTTGTTAGCCACTTCGCAGCTCAGTGAAGTGTTCCCTTGCTCTTTGGCTCATTGCTCAGCCACTGGATTTAACCTTCATCCATTGCCTCTTCTTCATCCTCCACTTCCACAAAGTCATCCTCGCTGTCTTCTTCCTCCTCGTCGTCTTGAATCATCTTGCCCTCCTCCACATCCAGCTCCTCTTCACTCTGTTCCACATCTGCCATCTCAGAGTTTGGCCGGCTCATGTCGTACTCCGCTTCAAATGACTCATCCACCTCCGCTTCCACATCATCTTCTTCCTCGCCGCCATTCTCATCCTCAAAGTTGTCGGCTTCTTCAGTTTCGCCTTCTCTATCCTCTTCCTCCTCCTCATCATTTGGATGCTCGGGCTCATCCCCATCATCGTTTTCTGACTCCTCACTCTCGCTGAGCTGGTTTAGGAAAGGGTTGTCGCCTTCTTCATCTTCTTCGTCGTCATCTTCCTCTTCACTGTTGTCTGGTGTGATCTGGAGGTCATTGAAGAGGATGCTGTCCTCGGCATCTTGGATGGGCTCAAAGCTGGACTTCTGCAGATGAAGAAACACATCCATATCGTTTCTAAATACTCTTTTGAGAATGACTGTATTGAGCTGCCATGTTTACAGTGAATGCATGAACGGTAGAGAGCTAATCTAGAGCATTACACATCCTTGTGGATGTCCTTGTGGCAGGTGATGCAGTTTGTGTGTTTTAGACCAGGTACTGCAGCATGTCGAAGTCAGCTTCACAATCAAAGGTAATGCTCAAGTGTGGTCTCAAGGTTAACTTGTTTTGGTGCTAAAGGGGAACTTCTGTTGAGCAAGTAGTCTTAGGAGCGTGTACTGACCTTTTCTCCATCTCCCTCGATGTCCACAAACTCTCCCTCCTCCAGGTCATTACCCTGTACATCATCTTCATCATCAAACCCTGCAGGAGGAGAGCACACAATTCACAGGCAATTAATTATAAATAAATATAAACATATTTTAGACTCTCAAACCTGAGGGGAAAGAAAGAATACATGGAAGCAGAACCCAAGTCCAAACACATATCTTGTACTTCACATTTCTTTCATGTACAAAACAAAACTCGGCAAAAACAACAAGGATTAAGAAGCTGTAAGTTTACTCTGCAAAAAATTCAACTGTGAAGTTGATTATATCAAGTTAGATGTCTGACAAATTTAAAACAAATCTTGTTTTTGCTGTGAACTGGTTTCTGCCACCTGCTGTACATTACTTTCTAGACAATTTACATGTAGGGCACTGCTGTTTATTTTTGTTTTCCTGCAAATGTGTTGGTTACAGTTGTTATCTCATGAAAAGATAAAGCCACACTCACAAAAATGTGCACTTGCAACATGATATAGTATAATAGGCACAAAGGTTGGAATAACTTCAGGCATCTCAATCTCCCAACTATTTCAAGTGTCAAATTTCCCAAAACACCCGTTCTGTTATAAAGGATGATAAAAAGTGTCGGAGGGATGTGGGAAACGGGACAAGGCCGCCTGGTTTCTACCTGTCATGCTGTCCTCATTGGCCATCTGACTGGAAGGGGTGTTGGGAGCGGCCGACAGGCTTTCCGTGTCGGCCGCCTCCAGGGCACTCTCCCTTGCCAGCGCGATGTCCTTCTCTAGCTGGGCCAGGTGTTCCTCGTTGGAGGCCAGCTCAGCCCTGCAGACCTCCAGCACCCGCTGGGCAATCCCGGTTAGGGTGCTCTCCTCACCTGTCAGGGGGAAATTATTGCAGGAAATCAGCAATCACATCCACTTGCAGGCCGTGACCAAAACACTTCCACTGCAGATTTCTTTTGGCTGTAGAATTTGAGCAGCAGGAGTTCAATGGGACACTGGTTAACCCGCCTCCAGTAGATAACAAGCAGATAAACTAATCAGACTGTCCTGTTTTGTTGTCACTTTTCAAAGGACAAGTAATCCTGGCTGCATGCTGAAATAGTTTGCGGCACCCGCTGCTACATCCGACTCGAACCAGCAAGCTCAGTGGTCGAATGGTTAAGATGTTTGCACTAGTAAGCAGGAGGTCGTGGGTTCAAGTCCCACCCCAGTAAGCTTGTGAATTTTTTCGCAAGCTCTCAAACCAACACTGACCATACAGTGTTATGAATATATGTCGGTCCTCAATGCAAAGTACATAAGCCCAACGTACACTTGTTTTGGGAACCAAATGAAAATTCTTTAGAAAGTGTGGCCTCTCCTTAAATAAACGAATACACATAAGAACATGGAGCTGAGTTGAGTTCAAGCATACTCTCAATTTAGGGAACAAATTGAAGCCCAATAAAAAGACAAAGCCTAGACTTAGAAAACCTCCAATATGCAGACTCGGACTGTACTGAAATCTTGTATCTAGAGCTACATGTAGGTCTAGGTCTCCATTGCTTTTCAATATGTGGGCACATGCTGACAATTGACTTTGCCACAGCTATGGAATCTTCTTTCAGATAAGGCCCTGGCAACAGAAGGAAATTCAGGGTAAAAACCTCTTCACTTATCACATCCATGTATGTATGTACATACATGTGTGTGTGAATATTTGAACACCATTAGAGGTTCTGAGGAAACTAATGCAATGGTTGTCCTCATACTCTTTATCCATTAGGTATCGAGGCTGCGTTCAAATTATCAACAGCAGATGCATTAATGTGGCGAACTGCATTCATCTAACTTCAGTGTTTTGTGCATTCACGTGGCTATTCAAAGCCTGCCTAGTCCCTTGACTCTTACCATTGTAAGCAGCACAGTTCTTAACCATGAGCTCCACGTGCTCTAGGAAATGGTCACGGTTATTGTACATGTGCTTCTGTGTGTTCTTCCTCATGGTCTCCAGGTCCATGGGGGTGGTGATGATCTTGTAGTAGTCCTTCACTTGTTTGGGGTTGACGGGCTGGTGGAAGGGCCATGACTGAGTGAAGAAAGGGGAGGGGGTTGATGGGAGAAGTTGGATATCATTACAGGTTCATGGGCAAGTACATTTAACTCTTCTGTGTCTGTGACTAGGATGGGAAAAAATCATATCCAGGTCAACATAAGCCAGAAATTCCATTGTATTTCCCTCAATATATGTTGAAGTTCTCAACCATGTTTCAAAATCCAAATTCCTTCAACCTCCTTTTTATGCATATTACTGTTAGACTTTCCAGTCACAGAGGAGTCCTTTGGTTTGAGCACCATAAATACAACACGATGGCGAAATAAAAAAAAAATGTTTTTATCAAAAGAAACACGCCATAATTAGTTGTCCTGCCGAGTAAAAAACTGATATTGAGCATGCCCAGAACAAAAACAAATTTTTGATCCGAATCATGGCTCCCATTTAACACTGACTAGAGTATACTGGTCCAATGCTGTCATCGTTATGAGAAATTTACAACAAAGTACCAACGATGGACATCTTGGGATTAACCTGAGTGGGAGAAAATTTATCCAAACAGTTCTTCATCTTGAGGGATGTTAATCATCAATTACAGCCCAGTTCTCAAGGCATTCATTATCCCCTGATACACAATGACCTGGTCCCACTTTCACTAGTGCGTATCCCACACGAAATAACCACCTCTATCAACATTCTTAGTGAGATTAGTGGTCCAACAGAGTGGACGACACTAATACTGTCCACAGAGTGAGATGATTGCGATTGCAAAGAGCCAAAGTTTGTCAGACTACAAGGCCCAATTTCAAGGTGCTGCTTATCATCAAGCAAACTTTTTTGCTAACCACAGCCCAAGTATTTGCTTGACGGAAACCAAATTTCATGGCAAACATTCCACAGTTGCTGTGCTTAGTACAACAGCTACACTGGTGTGCACAGAGATTTCCATTGTTGTGTCAAATTAAGCAAACCTTTCTTCCAAGGTCAGTGTGCTTTGTGCTGTGCTTATTGCTTACGGTCTTCATGAAATATAGGAAGCACAAAGTTGTGTGCTTGGCAGCGCTGTGGAATTGTGCCTAGAACTCCATCTAATCAACTGAGGAAAGTGGAGCAACGTGTACATGCAGGAAACAAGTATTCAATAGAAATAAACAGTAGCATATTTGTTGAAATATTCTCCCCATCATCCACAGCTGTGATGGTTCAGCATAGCCCTAGGAAACCAACACCAACAATTAGTGGTAAAAACACAGCCGAAGAGGTTGTTTAGATAAGCGCATATTGAATTTGTTGTTTAATCAGTTATGACATTCCTGGGTGTTATTTACCAACCCATCATGATGGTTTAATCAGTGACAGTACAAAGCTACATGACTGTAAATGTAAAAGAGGGTAGTATAAACAAACGAACATCAGGCAGTCATGCCAATCTGTTTTTCATCATGTGCCTGTCGATTGTCTATAATTTACATTGCTGAACTTTATTATTTACAGTGGATATGTACATGTACATGTCATCTGCTTGCAATGGTATCAATCACTCAAAGGGGTAGAGTGAAAAAAAGTGACATGAGCAACTTTGAGGACATTACACAATTCTTCGTTTTAAGCTGACCATGAAAATAAGTTCAACGGGTCATCCAAATGCATTGATGTTTTACAAAGAGGCAGCTTACATCAGGGACCGCTCTCATTGCTGTGATGATGTTGTCTAAGATGAAAGAGAAGGCAACCTGATCGTCATCATCAAGCAGTGGATTGATGGCTTTCTCAATTCGAGAAAATTTCTCATCTTTCTGCAGAAGACAACAAATTGAAATGTGAGAACTGGTACATTCCAACTTTGAGTAACGCCACAATTCATGTGAACTTTAAACAAATTTTACTGACCCGCGGAAATCGTCACAACGAATGCAAGCAATGACTGATTCTACTTTATTTTAAACTACAACAACTTCGAGTTCAGTGCTTAAAGACAGCTCTTGAGAATAACTCACGGTTCTAAGTGTGGACTGAACAAGTCCTGTCGATGTGTGCCCATTTCTCAATTTCCCAATCACCAGCCAGTAAGCAAATGCAAAACTCATTTTTTTATGACAGTAAATGCCGCAACCAATTGCACTGGATGGAATTTGCAAGAGGGTGAACCAAACTTTAGGATCACTTTACTGCATCAGCATTCACACTATACAGCCAATACTAATAGACACTGACCTCCTCCATTCTCTTTTTGCAGAGAACCAGCATGTTGTGGGCTACCATGGTCATGGGACTCGTATCACCATTGTAGAGGGCGCTGTTGTCCACAATCAGCTGCACGTCACTCAAGAACTCTTCACGAGACTGATATTTCCGAGCTCGCAATTTCTACCAGAGAGGAAAAAGGTAGGGTCAAACCTGAAAATGAACTAGATTGGTATTTCAAAAAGGCAAGATCAATCCGGCTCAAGGCATGCCAGCTCAAACATGCTGGAAGTCACATTGAAACACCAACCTCATGCCTGACCCTTGCTGTTCTCGTATGACTTCCGACGGGCTTTATTTTGGGCATGCACTGTTGGAATATCATGTTGGTTCTTTCAAGATAATTCTGTTGTATGCTTAGGTCTCAGCACCCATATGATTCTAGAGGACTTCTTGCACCCTTTTTCACGTACAGCTTGGGGAAAATAAAGAAATATGGCAGACATTTTAATGCCACTGCCACTGCGCACTGTAACACCAACACAAAGATGAAATGAGGGTTGTGCACATTTTGATGAAAATTGGCCAAAATACAATGCCAACTCTGGTTCCAAAATACAACCATGATGCCATCAGCAAGCAGAGGCATCCGTCAGGCATATCATTGGATGAGTGCTGACCTTGGACAAATTATAAAAATTATGTCTTCATTTATGTCTTCGGATGCCTTCAGAATCAAAGTTTCCATACCTCACGCATGGTCTGCAAGTCCATAGCATTGTGGACTATCTTGTAGTAGTCGCTCAAGTGACGAGAATTCACTGGTTGGTGAAACGGTGTGGCCTGTGAAATAAGAAAAACACAATAAATAAATGGATCACTTTAAGCCCGCATGGCCTCTCCACCCTGAAAGAAAATGATAAATATGTATAAGTGTGAAATAAACTGTTCACTGACAAAACTCAGTTTAATGAGTACACTGTGTACTTGTAGGCATTGCTCCATGTACATGTACTCAAATTATCTCTTGCTTGTAGTATCACTTAAACAGCTGCCAATAAAAACTTTATAACATTTCCAATTTGGTTTCTTTTTAAGCACTTTCGCGGTCACTGTGATGACTTTTTAAGAAATTCCATCACAGTGATATCTGAACACAAATTTCAACATTCTTATCCAAGGATGCAAACAAGCACTACTTCAAGCTGCACAATAGTTGCTTCTCCCCAAGACAAGGGTAAGAGGGAACTTCCCTTTCACAGAGACATGTCTTTACCATTATAGTCCCAGTAAAGTCCAACTCCTCATTGACAACAACTGCAAATTGGGTGAGGAGAACAGCTGGAGGCCCGGCGTTGCCTAGAAGGATGATCTTCAGGGAATACGTATATACCCCAAGGATGGCAAGAGCAAGGTGGGGACTGGCAATCCAACAAGAGACTAGTGAGACCTTTGGGCTGCCCGGGGAGGGTTATTTATATATATATATACATATATATATATATATATAAAACATAAAACCCGACGAGGACGGGGTTCCGTTTTAGGGGGACAGCCAGCTACGCACTTTCCTTTTCCCCCACGAGACTGAGTCATACCCACGTGACGTCATGTACACTACACCAGACAGCTCTTTCTAATGCTGCCACGCTTACGCACATAAAATCCTCATATGGCTGTTGACGCTGCTTTTGACAAAGCAGTTATTATTTTGGGGGAGGTATGCTGGATGGATGACATCGTACCCATGCAGTTGTTCCTCTACCTTTCTAATGCTGGTAATTCTCCGGATGCAGTTTTCGGTCCTAAATCCAACTGCTTTGGCCTCTGTTTTATTAGAATATTTGAATAATACTCTTGGCTACTGAATATTAGTTTCACTTCTTTTGAATGCTGGCATCCCTATTGTCATTATGTGTTGCTTCAGGGTCAATGCAGCAGTTCATTGCTGACCATTTCAGATGCATTTAATTTTTAAAGTAACTAAAGCCACTGATGGTTGATAATCATAACATTATACAAGGGAATCATCTGGCCTAGACCACCAAAGGGATCAACCAGCAACAAAATTATGGCAAGCACTGACCAATTCGTGTTTTAATTCAGTGTGAGGTTTATGAGTGAAAGCTTCTTCAACTGTTGGTGGAGCGTAGATTAAAAAACATTACTTTGAGATGGGGCCTATTCACTACTGTTGCACTGCTGTTGTAGCAGCTACAGAGACCAGTAGTTTCTGGCCTCTTAATGAAATGCATTGTCATTGACTGTGTGATACTCATGTGATGTATTGCAATTTTCAAACACTCAATCATTTCTTTACTGGCTCTCAAATTGGTGCAGCCCAAAAAGGCAATTAGTATTTATTGAAGAGTCCTCAGGTTTTTTAAACACAAAGACCAATGACCGCAAAAAGTGCCAGCGGCAGGTAGATTGGACTTTGTTCAAAGCAAGGGCTGGAGAGAAACCAGGATATTTAAATGCCACCTGCCATAAGAGACCGATTGAATGAGATGAAAGGAAATGCTCGCCCAATAACAAGATTGTTGTACTCAATTTCCTTTGATCACTTCACAGCGAGACAAGCTAACACGCTCTGTGCTGTCCAAACTGCAAACACTTCCTGCATGCTCTGAGTGATTGCTGAGTGATGCTGGAAGTAACATGACTAAGCTTTTTTCCCCCCTCTCTTCTTTTAAAATGAGAACTCTCTTGGAAGATAGTTGATGCTATCTTGCCACGAGTAATGAGAATTTCTTGTGTACCACAGAAAAAGCAAGATGATTATTGCTCTGAATTTTACTCGTTTTGCAAAACTAAGATTTTTGACAAAACTGTAATGACTTACACGTACATGTATGTTTGAAATGTGTAATACACCTTGCCCTTAACTAAGGCTGACGTAATGTTAAAGCTAAGATCACAGAAAGAGGATGTTTTCTTGGAAGGCCTTGTTTTGAATGTCACAATTCACTAAATCTTGTTAATGGATAATTAGTTCCAATTAATGTCATCCACACATAAATTTTGGTGGCCTAAAATGGCAGTAAAAAGATTAATGCTCATTTAGTTGGGTTCTTTTTAAAAATGGCAATTCCATGATTGTAGTTCTGAAGATTAAGTTTCCACTTTTATTAAACCTTTGTCCAGTTCTTCAACTATTTTATAAGTGAACTATGTACAATATATCCTTACAATCCATTTTGCTATGATGCCTGATTAGTGTGGAAAAAATCAAATCTGAAGATGAATCCTCTTCAGGTGACAATTTTAATAACAAAGAAATACATGTAGCTCCACAGACCTGGTAAACAAAGCCGGTAACCACCACGTAAATGAGTACATTAAGACATGTATACTGTAGTCTCTCAGCAGACTACCTGTGACAGGAAGTGGTAAATCTTGTATAACATGGATTTTAACAGAAGTACAATATGTCCCCAGAGTTTGACGCCTTCAATGCCTGTGAGGGGCTACTCTCCACGGTGCATTACGTCTAATTTCCTAGGATTCATTACAAGGTGCAGAGCCACATTTTTCAAATGCCCTCTTAAAATCAACTTTGTCCCAAGAGGATGATCTCGGAAAGGACAATTTGGCACAATCTAGCATTTGTGCTTAGGAATTCTTTACTATTCAATGTATCAGCTAAATTGGGCTCTCGGTGACTGGAAAGAGTAGAGTGCATTCTGTGGTGTTTCTCCAACTCCAAATCACTAAGGATGCAGCATAGCTCCAGGCAGAAATGAGCATCTCTCCAACCATGAAGCTATAAAACACATTTTATGGCAACATGCTCCAACACACTATGTCAATAAACATGAGGAGGTGAATATCCTGTTTCGACCTGCAGTGATTGGATAGAGGGTGGAAAATTCCTCAAGTGTCCCAAATGACCACTTCCATTTATCGTGTAGGGGTGTGAGTGGCCACATACAAAAAGCTGCGAACAGCTAGCACACAGCTGAAATTCAAAACTTCCCATGATTTTGTACAGGGCAGGTGCACAAAAAAGCTGGAGAGTAAAAATCTTACCAAAAAAGTTAAAATCTGCTGAAAACTGAATTCTCACACCCCTGATATATGGTTGCAATTTTTTTTTTAATTGGGGATTTTACAGAAAGGAAAGTGACCTGCCCCCCAAAAGTCTAAGTTTGAGTCAGCTTACAAGTAAACAAGTTTTGAACTTGACGGCCAGCGAAAATATCTGGCACTTGACAGCAAAAATGTCAAGGGTTATAACTTCCAACAGCCATGACTTTAGGCCACAAAATCCTTCACATTTTGAGTTTCAAGCAATTTCAAAAAAGGCGAAGTCTTGTATATCCATCAAAGTGTCATGGACAAACAATGGAATGCTATGTGACTGATAAATGGCTAATTTCCTGTTTTAGCTTTAAAAGTTCAAGCAATTTGTAAAATGCGCATAGTACACTTATTTATTGTATCACTTTAGAATAAAATTGGTCAGGACAAATCAGACACAGGTTGATTTATCATGATTTCCTTTCCTACAACAGTCCTAGTAACAAAAATACAGCCATATATGACAATTGAATATAGTCTTGGTATTAGTGTCCCGTAACTGTGGTAAGCAGAGGTAATCCCTTGTCATAACTTCTTCTGCTGTCTACAGAAGATAAAGGCTTTTTCTGGATACGTGGCCACCAAAAGTTGTGTTTCTGATTCCAGTCATGAGGGACAGCTGACAGAAAGTTCAATACACATGGCTCTAACTTGCAACCTATGGATTCTCCAAACTGTGTTATCTA
>NW_019091385.1:1705163-1754401 GCF_001949145.1 Acanthaster planci | reverse complement strand
GGTTCAGTGCACCCATGTAGGCACTGCGTTGACCCTTAATTTCTAAAAGTTATATTTCCACAGGGTGCTAGTTAGAAGCTATAGATTTTTATGTGGCTGAGAGACCGTGCTTTGGGTCGCAATGTTAGCTGTGTTGCAAACCTACCAGTACATAGAGCAAGTGGCACTTGGGGAAATACAGTTTCTTTGAAACTATTGAGAAAATAAAAAAAATGAACATTTTAATCACAATCTTGTCTAAATGAGCTTCTGATCTTGACATCAATTTCAGTGAAGTTATGGGATAAGCCCATTCCGATCACTGATTTTTGAGGTGCAGATGCACCAAAATGTCCCAAACGATCATTTTCTGATCCTGGCTTGGCCCTCATCGAGTGAATGCTGGCCAAGACTCAATGCCAATGAACTGCAGAGAAAAGCAGCCTCATACCACCATCTCTCTAACCTAATAATGCTTGTAACGACCTCCAGGGCTAAAACACAACCCACAACTCATTTGTATACAAATACAAGATACATTTGTTTCCTTATGAAATTTATACAATCAGTTCTCGGACAATGATATAAATGTATGTGTAGATGTTGCAAACCTATCGTTTTCCGATTATCACTCTCATGTGGAAATTTGAAAACATAAATGCTCATATTCAGCGTGTCAGGGACAATATTGAAATATGTAGTTTCTAAAACAAGGATTTTATATTTTTGACTGTTTACAAGGTTTTGAATACAAATTAGAATTGTCAATGAATGGCAGGGTCCCAAGAGATGTTTTCTTGTAAAATATTTTTGGGCAATTCTCAATACTTGTCAATGCTTCCGGTTGAAAGAGCCACTTTTGAAAAAACACAAAGCAGTACTTGAATTTTTCAACAGGTCACAAATGTTGTTACCATGTTCAGCAGCTACTGGTACCAAGGAAGACAAATGTTTCAAATTTTCCCGTGCACCTTATTCCTCTAGATTCTTCAAGTCTGTAAGGTTTGGGAATATCTTATTGGATTGAGGAAGGTGCTTGGGGCTTGAATCTCCTTGGAAGTACAGATGGAAATTTAACAGATCAAGCTCTAAGCAAAAATTCCAAGGGTTAGGTTTGCATTGCCTAGTGTTGTAATGATTAAATACCACATTTATCCGGTAAAGTTTACTTCCTTCTGGAGCAACCTTATATAATCAAAATTTCAACAGTTCAGCATTTTCTAACCAGCCAACTTTATTTTTTAACTTCGTTAAAGTGGAGTCTTGCTTTATTTTGTTAAACTTAAAAGTGGAGGATTAAAAAAATGTTACAATTGATAATAAACAACATGTACAATTAATTTCAAAATGTTTGCTTTGTTCATCTTTTATGACAAATAACAGTTTCATAAATGTAGGTTTTTCTTAACCAGCCCATGTGGCAAGTGAAAGAATGCATTTTACTAGCCTACGACTATTTTTACTAGAATTTGTATGCTGATCTAGAGCTATGGTTGCAGCCTACTTCAATCGCAAAATTTTCTTCTAAATAAATCTGACAAAACAGTACTTTCAAAATGGCCAAAAACCTGTGCATGATAAATTCCAATTACATGTACATGCATCTACCATGCAACTAGCACAAATATAAACGACGTGGCTAATGACTAGCAAGAATCAAGAGACAGTATGGGACCAATGGGTAACACATTCTATCTACAACACCTGCTTCCTATTGAACGTTTTTGTGCACAAATATTTTGCACCAAATAAACTGGGGAAGGTAATCAGTACCAGGTGGGTCCAAGCTGCATTATCAAACACAAAAAGTCAAATTTGGCTCTTAGTGGATCCTGAATTTGCCTGAAGTACATGGGGTTACAGGAGTCCAAGAAAAGAACACTTGGCAATGCATCCACACGCACAACGAAATATGTCACATGATATTGCAGGTCCCTCAGGTTGTTGAAAATCCGCTGATCTTGTTAACAAGTGGTAATAAAATACAAGAATGAAAACATGAACTCAATTGTCAGATAGCACAGATGGGAATGATATTAAGAAAACCCAACCTCTCCCAATCAGTGGCTGTCCACTACATTTAAAATCTATTTAACCAGTGGCAAGTGAGACTGCTTGATTGGTTATCATCATGACCATGTAAGAGAAAATGACGGCAGTAGCTGTGATGTGGACAAATATTTGGTGCAACCCTTCAACTTCTTCTTTCAGACCAAAAGGCACCATCTGCAAAGAATTTTGCCTCTTTTTTTTTCGCACCCAGGGCAGCGACAGTGGCTTCCTGTCTACATTTGGGGCTTGTTCTGGAGGCGGCACAAGGAGAGGGCCATCCCTGGAGACAATTTCCCATCCCCAAGATGGCCCGGAAGGCCCACATTTCCCTGACGTGAGATCTACAGGTGAGATTTTGGACTGATCTTGCCTCAGCTGTATCTGGTTCAAGTCCCCCTCCCTCAAACCAGACAGAATGAGACCGATGACCTCAGACCACATTCTCAATTGTGATCCACTCTCTCCCCGACTGGCAAGGTTCCAGCCAGCAAATTTTAAATAAAAGACACAGGTTTAGCTAAAGGTACATTTTTGTTTTCAGCCACTTCACTTATGCAGTGCTAAACACAATGTATTTTTCTTGCAACGTAGCTCAGAATCAAAGCCAACATTTGAAAAAATCCTCCATTGGCGACTACCTGTCGAGCCACTGACAGCTTGAACCCGGTGCTAGGCACAAATTGATTCACGACCTTATCAGAGACCTGGAAAATGAGACGGTCATTTTCACCCTTTAAACTCTTAAAAATCGTGGTTGCATAAAAAGTGGCTCTTCAGGGTGCAACTTCTGCATTGAGTCCAATCAGTCCAGTGCTAATTTCAAAGCAATTCCGAGTTCTATTTTCAAAAGTAACTTATTTGGCAGTGCTGGTTTATGACGCACAAGCACTCACATGTTCAAACATAAGCAGTTGTCATTAACAATGTGCATCTTAAGGTGAAAAGTTGCCTCAGAATGTTAGCCTCTCAAGACTGTATTTTGCAGGACACTGGGTTTCAGTCAGATCATCAGCATAAAGGGTTGCATGACTGTCATTTTGCAGGCCAGTGCTTTTGTTTCACAGGCTACGCACAAAGGAGGTTCCGCAGCAGAATAAAAGAACTGCCCTACAACATGGCTTCCACGCAAAGCCTCTGTACAAGGCAGTATGAAGTGAATGTACTCTATGCTCGATGCACACAATGCATGCACCATGCAGGGACGGAAGAAAACTCCCTCCACCATGAAATTATTTGCAGTAGCTCCCTGACGTATTCAAGGCACAGAAATTCTCGTGAGGAAAACTTGACAGGAAGTTACTTATCAGCTTCATGAACCCACCACAGGCACTGGTTTCCCCTATTCAACCAAAATAAGTCATGCTGTAATATCTGGTACAGCCAATGGGGAAGTTTAATTGTAAATGGGAAAATCAAACAGTTCCTAGATGTACCAAGGACTCCAGGACTGCTGAACTTGTGATTTAATATTCATACTGGTACATGTACATGTAATATGTTTTCTGCATTCTGAGGGGTCAAGTTGGCATCAACACAGATCTTTCAGTAATTAGTTGTATAATTCCTTCTTAGCATTGGTCTGAGTGATCGAAGTGCAATAACGCTAGTGGTAAATTACTACCACAGTCAATATGAAAATCAAACACTGTCTAAGAAAGTTGATTAGATTTTATGCATGCTGTAAAGGTTTTACTGCCATTTTTAATGTGAATGAAATTGTATGAATAATTTGTAGGTTACAGGTATTAGATGATGTCTAAAAATTTTTTCAGTTTTTGATCCTCAATACTGGAATTCTCTTCTGCAGAACATGTGCAACATCAGTTCCCTTGACAATTTTAACCACTTCCTGCAGGGTGGAATTTGTATGTGTGGGATGAGTTCCCAGTGGATTTTCAAGATTTTCAAAATTCTTCAAAAATTCATGATTTCATTTACTAGACGTTTACTCCCACACAAATGACTGTGTGGTGGGTACTCTAATCTGACATGCAGCCTCAATTGACACCTGGGTATTACAGCCAGGCCTGCCGCCCAGTAAAGAGAGCCCAGATTGTGCAGAGTTGTGTAATTTCCTTTGTTTCCGAAATTGGCCCTGGGCATTGCTGAATGGCAGTGGCGTCTTTTCAAATGCGGCGGGATTAGCATGCAGCAGTACTGTATTGCTCATTGCTGGGGCACTGTTGTCCGCGCTGATAATCCACTGGCACTGAATGCCACAAACAGTGGTATGCCATTTCAAAACAATGATGGATTACCCCCGCTGATTTCACCTGGAGAACAATGGAAAATCCCAGCAGCTTGGTCTTTTGTTACAAGGCCCAGCTCTTTGATCCGATTTCGGTTACCCCGGCTATGCATACAAACCCAAGGTACCCAGTTCCAGAAACCCCGGAGGCAAGTGGTTAAGGATAAACCAAATAACCTGCATGTTCCCTTCATGGAATATGTCATTCATCTTCTGGAGTTTGGCTATTGAAATTGCCCATTATAAATGTCAGATTATTATCGTTCTCGTTACTTTGACAAATTTTTGGTCAATGTGTTTAATTTCCTCCACTATGTGCAGTGGAAACGCAAAGGAAATGACTTGATGGAAAGGGGGCAATAAACAGATGAAAAAAGAACATCAGGTGACTGTTTGAACCTTGCTACATGAACACGTAAACTGCATTAAGGGGAAGCCTCTTTGAAAGTGCAGAACATTACTTTGTATACTCGCCAAAGTGGATCCATCAATAAAGCCATGGGGAGATTCAAGAATTCTGGGAAAGTAACGGGACATTCTGTCTAGTCTGAACGAAACGGGACAAAGCTTGGGGCAAACAAATATCCAAATAGACACTAAAGACAGGGATCAGTGACGCCTAACTCATCACTCTTCTATCAGTTCCTACTTGTGCAGCAGTAAGCGTGTGGGGTTATCAAAGCAATGTTGGGTGTGTCTCCAATCCAGGATGGTTGGGGGACATCCGTGGCTAATCCAAACACAGCACTGGAACAGCAAGGGTGCAGTTCAAGAACCTTCAATTGTATACTCTATCAAAAAATTGGTGGAAGCTCATTTTTCAGGTCGATGTGTCCAACAAGGGCTTTTGAGCTTTGCAGTTTGGGTGGGTGGAAGATACATGTAACTATATTAATTGCCCTTTCAGAAGACACATTACTAGGAGTCAGTCGGATCACGGTCACTGTCAACCCACAAGGGAAAAAAAGGTTTCAAAAAATTGGCTTTGATAATTTATGGTCTTACAACCTTTGCCACACCCAAAATGAGACATTTTTCACACCAATGTAGCTTCATAATCCAAGGTAAAACTATTGGTACAGTCTAGACGACTTCTTGAGTGTCGGGTGGGGTCTAAAACCCTCTTACTTCTTTTGAATGGCACCTGAAAAAGTGCTGAGCAAAGGCTAAGGCATCAGGCCTGTATGAAATCTTGTTAACACCTGGCATGTGCTAGGGTTCCCAGGAGAAATGTCTGTGTTTTCGAACTGCATTACCCACAGCGGAGACATCAACTTCCCCCACCCTGCTCTTGGCCAATTTGAGAAAACTACAGTTTCTAGTCTCTTTTTTTTTGATTTGTGAAAATTTAAAACTGTTTGTGAAAATTTGTTTATTTTTTTTATACAGTGAAAAAAACAACTATTGCGGTTAGTGAATTACAGAGCACTTTCACTTGGCCTACAACTTGTATGGGCAGCCAAAGTTTACAGCAATATCAACTTTTGGTTGGTTTTCGATTTTATCTGAAATTTGCTCAAACTGGACATTTGTCCAATTAATTCTAAGTAGGGTTGTATTTTCATTCAGTATTTAGTAGTATGCGTATTATTATCCATCATTCTGATAGTTGCATAAGATTTTTAACACTCTCTGAATTACTCGTTTACTTTTGTACTGATGGCCAACCATAGTTTTAGCAGCCACTTGTCGAAAAAACACGACTGTGACGTCAAAAGACCAGACCCTATTGACAAGATTGTTTGATTCCCCTGCTAATGCTATGAAGCCTGTCACAACCTAGAAAGAAGAACAAGAAACTTTTGCAACAAAGTCTTAATGTTGCAAACCTACCAGGTTTTATGTGAGCAGCTTACATAAGCAAAACCGTAATGCTATAGAATTGTCTCACTCTCGAATATTAATTTTCCCTCGTTCATGTTAACCCTGACCCTGTAAGACTAGATTGAAAATAATTGACCTTCATCAAGGAATCAGCTAAGAATCATCTTCCACAGAAGTGCTGGTAAAGATCATTAACTGGTACTCACGTATGGTATATCTCTCATCTCGTTCAGAATTGGTTCCAGCATAATCCCAAGGGTGACTACTGGGTCGGTGCGACGTCGATTATTGGACTGGTTTGGCCGCTACAGGAAGAGACCAATCAAGAAACAAGTTCGTTTAAAAGCCCTCATGCCAAATGGATATTAAATGCGCAAGCTCAAAATTGATCTATAGACATTCTTTGCTCACATATGCTAAAGAAGTGTCGGGAAAAAAAGGAGAAAATTTCAAGCCTCAAGAGACGCTGTGAAGTGTTTTTTTTTCCAATTTGTAATGGCATACTTGGAAAGAAGGAAGTGATGAAATGAGCTGATCTGAGGAAAAGTTGACACATAGTTGATCTCCAGATCAAACTTAATTTGATTAGGTGCATCTGCAAGGTCCAGGAAATCCTGCGTTAGGATTTGGAGGTGTGATGTAACCTAGAATATCCTGGATGTCAGAGTGAATGATTAGTGGATTACAGTTTCTGGTATAACAAGGCAGTTGACAAGTAAATTAAAGACTTAAAGTTGTTCAGTAGTGTACTCATTTTGTCTTCAAATTTATGGATCGAAACAGATTGGAAATTAAATTTGCCTGGCGAATCCAAGATTCTATGGCTGCCAATCAGAACAAATTATCCATGTGAAAAAAACATATTGCAGAGGACTTTGAATTTCATAACAGGTAGAAAGCTACAACAGCCAAAAAAACCGGGAAAAGAACAAAAACGAAATGCAACCTAAACATTATCTAGCAAGTAAGTGTCAACTGTCAGGAGTGCCCTACAACTGTGTCCATATAAGAGAGCTAATTTTAACAATATCCAAGGACGTAAGACGACCAACTTTACAACATAAGATGCTCACCTTGAGATAGTCCAGGGGTTGGGAGGACTCAGTGCGCCTCTTCTTCTTAGGCGGCAAGTTCTCCTTCGGGAAACGCAGGACCAGGGACTTACGTTTGACCTGCTCGGCGCTGGATGAAGGACAACAGAAAATTGAGAAGTTTACTAAGGAAGCTTACTGCATGTACGTTGTAAAGTTGGGGATTCCTTATATTGATAATATTTTACAGCCAACTGTATAATATTACAATTAAGGTTTAACAGGCATGAAATAAAAATTACCTTGCATCAGCACAAGTAAAATTGTTCACAGAAACACTGATAATTCTACAACTGCGAACATGTGAAAAACCCTTGTTGCCTTGAAAAGAAAACTGTACTTTGCTTTCAAAATGCATATGGCTTGGAACTGAACTGAATAAAAAATCTGCAAATGGCATTCCTTCAGAAAAAGTGAGAAGACACTCACTGCTCAACAATGCTCTTGGCCAGGATGACCTTTGTTCCCTCCGTCTTGACAAGTTCATCATCCTCCAATTTCTTCTCCTCTGCCTCCTCCTGTTCCTCTGTCATTGCCACGGCAACTGATGGCAGGTTTTCCTTCAGTTTGGCATAGTTGGGGCACTCTTTGTTGGTGCGCATGTGGCCAATCAGTCCACAGGCCCCGCATTTCATCTGGACAGAGGAAAAATGATCAAGGATCAAGGTAGCTACCAACTTCACTCATTGCCTGTCAATACCTCCTTGCTCAAGCGTTGAAAACCTTGTAAACAGAATCTTGTGTGAAAGTCCTTTTCAGAAACAAACATGATTGACCAATTGCTCGCAAGATTCATAGTAAAAAGAGCTGTCTCTCACTGTACCCAGTCAAACTTGGACCTGTCTTCAATTTTCAATTTCTCCCCACCTTGAGGACCTTGGGATCTATCTTTTTCTCTTTCTTCTTCCTGAAGACCTTGGGTGGCTTGGGGTGCAGCTTCTCCTGCTCCTGTTTCTCCTGGTTGCGCTTGATGCGGCGCAGTTGCTCCTGGATGCGTCGTCTCTCCTTCTTCATCTCTTCCCGGTGCTTCTCATCGTGCAGGGCAAACTGACGACTGGGGAAAAAGAAAGGATCAAGTGAAAACAGAGCGAAAGATTTTATAGTAGGCAATACATTAAGGCTTGCTGATACATTTAAGGCTTGCTGGCTGGACAACAACTACTATGGTTGGTTTGTGGCTACATGGTTGGACTATAAGTTCCATTTACAGTTTCAGATGCTGCAGTGTTTGTCCACAAGGAACCTGAAGATTACGTACAGAACCTTTGCATCTCCTTATAGATACTCCATGGAATAGGGCATTGTTTGCTTCACCTAGAAACACAGTATAGACCTTCCCCAAAAGAATACACATGTACAGTGTACACAGGAATTCATGCAGATCTTAGAGAACCAGCAGGTTTTTTATTCCACAAACAACCGCAAAAAAAATATTTACCGCATGGAACCATAAGAACATTTGTTCCGGCTAAATGTTAATGCATGGAAGCTTGAAACTCTGAATTTTAAAGAAAACATGAAGAATGAACAGGTTCAGTTGGCCAAAGTGACACTTACATGTAGCTCTCATCCTTTGACTGGCGGATGCGGACGTAGGTGTCAATCACCTCTGGCCTCCGGACTGTCTCCACTCGGACAAAATCTTGGCCATCCTCCCCACGGAAGGTGCGGTAAATCTTCAGACGACGCCCACTCTGAAAGATGAAGCATGGAAACATGCAGAGTGGCTCAGCAACATGAAAATACCGTTATGATACACCACTTTGATTTAGGGAGCGTCTAATAATTCATAGCGGTCAGAATGTTCCTATTGGAATATGGTGTTCTCATTCTGGAATGGTCGGCCGTTTCGTTAGGAACGGGACATTCCACATGGAGGGCTGTGTTCCTTTGTGAGAACAATCCGACCATCGGGACGTCCCCATTTGTATTGCCCATGCACAAATCTTAGCCTGTCCAAAAACGGAGCCTGCCATGACAAATGATCAAACTACTTTGCTTTTTTGAAAGACCTAATTTATGAATATTTTATGCAATAAGTACACTGCTTGAAATAAAAACAACACAATCTTAAATTTAGACTTTTGATCCCACAACAAAAACAACGATCAATTCATTTGTTTTCTGACTGGAAATGAAGTGACATATTGATTATTGATTTGATTTTCATTATTTAAAGAGATTTGAAATTATCCAATATGTCCACTGTTCTACCAATAGTAAACTGACAACTGTCAGTGCACAGTGCCAAAGCTGGTATTCGTTCCATACACTGCACAACGCAACAAAATAAACTAGTGCATTTGGTTACTGTCATCACCATCCTCACTTCAGCTTAACGTAAGTGGTACATTTGCTGCGCTTAATAGCAGGGTGTCCAGAGCCAACCTGACAACAGCCAGGGTGGGAAGATTTACAAGTTGTTGACAATACTCTTCTTTGACGAGGGCCTGCTCGCAACAAAAATCAAGGCATGCACTCTAGCCATCCCTGGAGTCACGATTACCTGAAAGGGCACTGAAAACTCTGGGAAATCCTGCTCAATCCGTCAGGATTACACTGAATGCACTGTTGCAGCGAGGTAAAGAACAGGACAGAGTTTTGACAGAGATACATGATGAAAAAAAAATCCTGTGAGTACTGTGAGGAAGGATTGACACAAATCTGGAGAGAACAGGGAACTTGCTTCTGTCAATCAAAGTGTTTTCTTTTAAATGTCACTGTGCTATCAACGATACAAGAACAAGAACACCCATTGTAAGTGCCACAATGGCTGTTTACTTGAGATTGCACCAGCAACATAGGTTTCAAAAAAATCCTTGTGTGTGCACAAAGTTGGTAAACATTTAGTAGATAGTAAAACTATCACATCATGCCAAGTGTTATTACCTTCAAATAAAAATACTTAACAGAAATTAAAGCAACTACAATGAAGTGACCCTTATAAAGTCACATGCCCTTCCATTCATTTTCTACTAAGGCAAAGTGAGCCCCTATATGAGGAAACAAATGACTCCTGCTGTAATGCAAAATTCTTATGTGTAAACAGTGGCCAAACACAATCTTTCTCAATCAGACAAGAAACCTCCAAATCTTATTAATGATTGGAAGGATCAAGGAGGATTAGGTCATTCACTCTCCCAGTTTCTGAATTTCTCCATTTCGAACAACTGCTGAGCCCTACACAAATCCAAATTACATAACACCGCACAATATGGGCTCTTTTTACAAGGCTGCAGGCCTGGCTGAAATACTTGGGCATCAATGAAGGTCACCTGTCAACTTAAAGTAGTGCCTAAAGATTACTTCGAGCGGCTACAAATGACCATTAAGTAAAATGACGAATTTTTGAAGCATTTTGAAAACGGAAAAAATGATAGTCATGCCGGCCCAGCATCATCAACATTGAAAAATGCCCTGGCATGAAGTGGTTAAAGAACGTCTGAAAATGACCTCGGACTCGGCTTCTCTCAGATCTACTGGAAGTTTGTTCCAGAGGCATGAGCCTGCTACTCTGGAGTTACCTCCGGCTGTCCTTTTGTTAGATCTAGGAATAGAAAGCTGGGTAAGATGAGAAGAGGAGTGAAGTCGATGTTGATGGGATATTATGAGATCAGTCAGATATGACAGGGCTTGGGTATGCAGGCACTTACATATTAGTGTGAGTATTTTAAAAGAAATCTGCACTTTTATTGGCAGCCAGTGAAGCTCTGCCAACAAGCCTGCACAGGGCTGATCCTGTCCACACACAAGGACCAGTCGTGCAGCTTTATTTCGAAGCTGTTGCAAGTGTTCAATCACACCAGAGCCTAAATTTAAAAAACTAAAAAAATGAACGATGTACATGGACTTACAAATGAAGATCCAAAGCTGTGTGTTGAATTCAGGTCATCGTCCCTGCTAGATGGGCCGGCCCCTGGGGTGGGGGTGTTGGTGCCATTTTTGCCACCTGCAGTCTCCTTGCCCTCCCCCTTGCTGGTGCTTGCACTGTCCCCCATCAGCATTCGTTGCAGCTCCCGTCTCTCCGCCTCCTCCCGTTCATGGGTTAGCTGCGAATTTTCACAAGAATTAATCACTAGTAGGATGAGAAATGTTTGGTTCATATTGTAAACTTTTGTGGAATAAAAATTTGTCATTTGGACATCATCATCTGGAGAACAAATCTTCAAAGACTTAAAATGTTAAGTTGACAGACATTGCCAAATAAAACAAACACCTTCAGACGATTTCTTGTTTTCTGTACAAATATTCTTGCTGATGAATTTTACAACCAGTACGTGTGTGCACCTGTTATTTTATCATCAAAAAGGTCACCATATGTAGTTACTCATCCTGGGGAGGCAATCAAGGAAACAACAAAAGCAATCCATGTGAAAAGTGACTCAACTTTCTGAAACAAGTTCTGGGTCCAAGCTTCAAAAGCAAATCTACTGTGACTTCCATTTAAGTGACTTTGAGAGAACCGAAAAAAAATGAATATCACTCTTAATGGTGACACTATCAGAACAATCACAAGGTTTTTTTTCTTTGTGAAGCCTGTAAGAAAATTGAATAACAAATTGCTAACTTCATTACAACTCCTTTGTCTTAACCGTGCCACATCCAGCAGGATTCTACGTAATTTCCACCAAACCTTGACGGTTTGGGCTATAGCAGAGAAGTTTCTCATACTGTACACTCACACTGAAGTTCAATAATGGTTCCCTGAAGCAATTACATACAATCAACAATTTCACCCAGAGTTGAGCAATCACAAGGCCCGAGGGAGGCTTAACATTTCACTTTAATTGAATTCTACTATGCCACACTGGTGAAGGCTTCTCAGGTCACACAAGGAACAGACCAGAAAGGCTGTAAATGGCGCTCTTTCCAATCAAGCTTACTTCTCTAAGCTAGGAATTACATGTACATGTCTCTTCTCTGAAGAACTCATCACAAGACTAGAGAGTAAAAACAAGCGAGATTATTACAAGTAATCTGTGGCTGAGTGCGGCGCGAAGGATAATCCACCGTCCCTTGTGACCCAGTATGGTTTACACTAATCTTTTCGTGGGTCCTCCTGGGGAATCAACACTACTTAAATAACCTGGGGCTGGTTCAAAAGTGCGTTATAGCATCATGTCAACAGGGGACTTGAATTACACACATCAGCAGAGAGAAGCGCTTGAGATATAATTAAGGCAAGCTGCTTTTATTCTGGTTTTTTTTGTTTTATGTTCCTTCAGGCAGGTGAGTTTCTTGATGAGGTGAGGCATTAGTTTTTAGCCAAGGGATACTAACTCTGAGAGCTTACTGCAGACAATGCAAGACAAAATATGGGAGTGTACAATTTTGCATGTTTACAAATGATAGTCGTAATGTGACAGTATCAAAGGTCGTCTTTTTACAGCAACCACAAAGAATTGGATTTGATGCTTACACAGTTACAATCTTAACAGGTGGATTAAGTTTAAAAATTGAGTTTAAGAAAGCCTTCCACTTCTTTGTTTTCAACTTCCCACTACTGTGATCAAATAACGCAGTTACAGTACAAGACAACAGTACAAACCATGCCAACAATGCATTATAATTGGCACAAAAATTACACGTGTGCATTTAAAGGGGCCGGCCATAAAGTATGTATGCACGAAATGCCGAATTCAGACCCTCCCCTCCCCTGCACGCATGGTGTATGCAATGGCTTCAAACCTCCTCCCCATGTATGCATACGCCTTCCACAATTCCAGACTATGCAGCCGGTCTTTGTGTCATGAGTATTAAAAGGTTGCGATTTACAAACAAATGGGCATTGGCATGGAAGGATAAATATGATAAAGATAAATAATGATAAAGATTCATTACAGGCAAATTTTGGGTTTGCGTACGGTACGCACTGGCTCTAACCCCCCTTCCCCACTGTACACATGGTGAACACAACGGCACCGACCTCCTTCGTGCGTACATATGTTATGGACGGCACCTAGCAGCTTCGGCACCATTATGTAGGATGGTGGGCACAAAAGGAAAAAAGGAGGAGGCCTGTCAAGTCGGCTTGCATGGTGTAGTGGGTAAGGTAAAGAAACATTCTACCAGGTATTTCTGATCAGCTTAAATAATAAATGGTACTTTATTATTTGATTTCTGGCTTAAAGACGTAGCATTGAAGTTTGTTTTATTCAAATGAAAAATGCTCGCTTCAAGATGTTATTGACTCTCGCCTATAAATGCGACACCTTTATCACATTATACAAGAAATATATTATTTCAATGTTTGAAATGGTCAGTATTCTGTTGAAAAAGCCTTGTTCATTAACAGTGATGGGTAGTCCAACTGGAAGGTTTGCAATCTTTAAATGTCTTGCTGTCTTTAAATGTCTCCAATCCCATTCTCGGTTCAACTTTAATTGAAAAAATAACAACCAAAGTCATGAAAGGGCTTACCCAATGACTAGGAAGCAAAACAGTTACTGATTAAATTACTTAAGAGCTGAAAGAAAAATATAGTGCTAAAAGGTTTGAGAGCTTCGTCTATGAATTACTTGGCAAGGAGGCTGAGAAACTAATCACTGCTGACTAACGTTTGCACTAAGCCAGCAACCCATAGCCATTACTGTCAAAAAAACAGATGTTTGATTCCCCATGAAGTACTTTTTGCATCTGAAGCACCTGCATCTTTAAAGCTACAGGCATTGCCTCACATAAATCTTAATTGAGTAAAATATTTTGGAAAGCAGGACCTAATTACTATGCATATTTCACATGAATATTATGTTTCACTGCATCACTAACAGCGTCCTCATGTGGTTACAGGGGTCTAATCCTCAAAAAGCATACCAGACCTTTTTGCACCCAATGTTTGGTCAAACAAGATAAACCGATAAATTTTTTTCAGAGCAAAATGAATTTTAAAAAAAAATTTTTATTGGTTTTTGTCCTGATAAAGAATATGGCTTTGGGTTCATATTACAACATAGTTGCTTCTGTCTACTGTCTTGCCGAGACTCCAAACAGACTTACTTTTGACCTGTTCAGGGTATTACTGACATAGTTAGAATCACTGTTGGAGCAAAGGTTTTGATCCTCAAGGTAAAGGCCAAGGCTTGGACCCTCAAGCCAAGGCCAAGGCCTTTAAGTATAATATTATACAACTTTGCCTCAAAGATACACAGAGCAAAGTGACATTTTATTTTCTCCCAAAATAATTACTAGGGAAAAAGTTGTTTTAGTATGAGTTGAACTTAACCTTAAAACCTCCAACTTAAAATTTGTCTCTTCAAAACTGATGCATTTTGAAGAGATGATAAACGACAACTTCTTGTATTTTTATAAGACACATCACAATCACACAGCTGTGTTTACTTCATTTAATACTAACACATGGCCTGCAGAATGAGGATACTGAGCTGAATTTAGAGTTTTGTGCTACATAATTGAAAAGATCACTGCACCGAAATTTTCGGCACAAATAAAAAGCAGTGTCAACTTTAATTTTATACCATTAATACTTTGGGAGAAAATGAATGCTACATTTAGGTTGCATTTTGTTGTTAAAGACTAATTCTTTATTACAGAGATGGAGTTGACAACTCTATGGTGATCTTTAAAATGGATTCTGAATTTGACATGCTCAAGATCAGACCACGATGGAAAGAGACCATGATTGGACCTACACTGTAATTAGCAAAATATCATTTTCTGCATGGGGCAGTGCACTAAGAAGGTGATTGGCAGTCTTCAAGACATATGTTGTCTGTATGCATTCCATAGAATTTTATGGAAGTTAAAAATCATCTCCCTGGCCTTGTGGCGACAAGCACAGTTATAATGCATACATGTAAAATTACCATAGCTTTGTTTTGGGGGAAGCAGCAAAACATTCTATCAAACGTGATACTGTAAATGCACAAGCGAACAGAGTGAGGGTGTTTCCCTTCTCCATTGCAAAACATGATTATCTTAAATACTGGAGACTTTGCAGACAGCTCAGAGCTGACCCTAGGGTGTAATTTTGTATTTGCAGAATAGCAAAATTTCAAACAAATTTATCTGGAAAATTAAAATATCAGAGGACATTGAAGAGCAAAGCCCTAAAATTAGAAGACATTGATCCCTCAGGGCTAAGGCCAAGGCTTTCACCCCTAAGCCTTAACCACTTCACGCCGGTGGCAGTTATCAATGTTGATGATGCTGGGGCGGGATAATTATCATTTTTTTCTGTTTTCAAAATTCTTTAAAAATGCTTATCTTCATTTACTGGACACTTACACCCACACAAAGGACTGTCTGGTTTCTGACAGACAACATCTATTGACGCTAGAGTATTTCAGCCAGGCCTGCTGCCTTGTAAAGAGAGCCCAGATTGTGCGGTGTTATGTAATTTTCTTTTGTTCACGAACCTGACACCGTGCGATGCTGACCTTTTTCAATAGGGGCCAGATTAGCGTGCAGTGGTACTGTTTCAAAACAAGGCTGGGTTATCTCCACTACTGAGAGTGAAAAAAAGGTTGGTAATGCCCAGCAGCCTGGTCTTTTGTTACGGGTACGGTCTTTTGTTACAAGGCCCAGTTCCCTTTGTCCGACTTTGGAGACCCCGGCCATGCTTATAAAGAATACCTGTCTGGTACCGAAAACCCTGGCGGCAAGTGGTTAAGGCTAAGGCCAAGGCCCTAAAATCAAGCCTTAAGCTTAGGCACTACATCACTGGTTAGAATCAATACAAAAATGAATGAACATTCATTGTAACTGTACAAAAGAAACAATATTATTTGTCTAATTTTGTGTCATGCAGCACACCAATCAGTCATAATCCGGTAACTATATCTGTCATGTGAAGCCATTCAAGATGGTGGCTTGAATCCAGCTAATACTCACCTGTATGCTGGTTTTCTTGTTGGTCAGCATGCTCTCAATGTTCTTGCCCATCTCCTCAAAGTCACTGTCATCTCCAGAGCTGCTGTCTTCATCGGTTGACAGCACCTCATCTGAGGCTAAGACTCTGCAGTATGAGAACAAGATGAAGCAATGAAACTAAGCACTAGGCTATCAGCCTGCCATGCCAGTAATCCTTTTATATTCGTGCAGTACAATATTGAAATCAAGAACAAATACTTGATGCAGGCCCATCACCAGAGGGGGCCCCGAGGGGGCCAGGCCCCCTGGTGGGAAGCTGGGGCCCCATCAAGAAAAAGCATAAGCATGAAAAATGTGTTTTGTTCCTGTGATGTGGCCCCCCCTTCTAGATGATACTGAGGCTCCCCTTAAAGCCTGAAGCAGGCAACAGTGCTGACTTGATAAATGCCAATAGAAGACAAGGCTTATCTGATTTCTGATGGGAAGAGCATACTGCCTGAAACATAGAGTTAGCAGTTCTATTTGGAACCAACGCTCAAAACAGGGATAGTTTATACATGGTGTAATCACAAACCTAACTGGTTGATTGACACCTCACCATGCAAACCTTCCATGTGGCTAATCTGATTCCAGGAACAAGCATGAAGGAGTATGGTCAAATGTACTTCGAAGGTCAGAAGGTTGAAAGCAAATTTGTACTAAAGTTTCTACAGAGCTTCAGGTACCAACAGCAAAGCCAGACATATTAAGGCATAGAGCAATTTCAGCAGTGTGGCTGCCGTTTCACTGTTACAGCCACTCTTCACTGACCAACTGTTTTAAGTCGGGCCATTTTTAAGAAGCCACACCGGAAGATTAAACACCTAAATGCCAAAATGTTTAAGCAGTATGTGATTCAACCATTCTGGTTCGGCAAATGTTTCGTACTGCAACACACAAGTGCTATCTAGAAAAGCTACGAGGCAGCAAGTGTCTGCAAGAGTCGTACTTATTTTGCAGGTCAAATATCCTCTGGCACTCTTCCTTGTAGCGCTCTTGGTGCTCCGCGATGCCAAAACGGTTCCCCCGAGCAAACTTGGCAGTTGCAGTCTCCCCCATCTTGGCCTGCTGAGTGGAGTAGGTGCGCACCACGTCAATGACCTCCCAGCGAGATAACTTCTTGATCTGGGTAAAAAAATAAAAAAGAAAACACACAAAAAATGTTGGGATAATCTTATAAAAGACAACACTGGTCACTTATGTAAAATTCAACAGTGGCAAAACTACGCCATTTTACACACCAAGTTTCAAATTCAAATATTCCAGAAAAGAAAAGGTGGTTTCAATTTAATGTGTCAATTATTATTTTCCAACAATCACTGGAAAAGACTGTCTTTGGGCAAATTCCTCAAGCATGGAATACAATTACAACATGCAGTAATTGCAAGCTGAATACTTGCATGTTCAATTTTTACATCTATTAAAATACACTTTTTTGTTTCATAGTTTAATCCCATCAACACTGTTAAAATAGATAATTTGAATGGGTTTAAATTAAATTATTACAAGATGGACTTACATCCTCCTCTGAGATGCCAAACTTGCGCAGGAGTTGCTTAGCCTGTTTCAGGTTGAGACGACGAAGATCCGCATCCGTGCCTGTCACTGTCTTCTTCACTTGCTGGGGAGAACTAGTGTCATCCTGTCAGATCAAAAGCAACTGCCACAACTGATTTACTTCAATTTTAAAGGAGCAAGCCATGAATACTGATTTAACATTATGTAGCTATCCAGTCATTTTTATTAAACACAGCATTCACGTGGTGAGAGAAAATATGACAACAAAATTACCAAAACTGACACTGGGACACTTGCTTCTGTGTCAAGTTTGAAAGAAGTACAAACTGATGGTTACCTTAGCCCCAGAGGGCTTGTTGGGGACTTTCATGTAGGCAAAGCCCTCGCCACATCCTGTCGGATCTGTGGGACCAGTCACAGCGAGCAGACACTTGCCCTTCATGGCAGCTATGAAGGCCCTGGTGGTGTTCCAAGGAGCCGTCCGGACCTGGGGAAAAGATGAAGTGAATTTATAGGAAAAGAGGATCTTGTACCACACTCTTCCTGTATTTCAGATCTTTTTAGGTGTTGACAGTTCGTAGCAGTGTATAACTACTAACACTCCTTACTTTGTTAAGTATTTCAACATTCCTCATCAATCTAAATAATCTGAATTCTAAATCTAAAATCATAAATTCTGACAAAAAATCTTAGTAGAAAAGTTGGATATTCATTCTTAAGCACTCTTCATGAGACTGATGTTGAACTCGATTTCAAATGCAGTTTGATAAGATTTGAAACTTTTCATGGTGGAGGTAGCAAGTAAACTAGATAGGATTGCCCTAGCACCATGGATGTATCTCTTTTTGAGCATGTGGGGTTTTTAAGAACTCCACATGTTCAAAAAGAAATACATCCATGGTGCTACCGCAAACTTATCCAGTTTAAATGCAGTTTAGGTTTGCGGTGGCACCATTTGCTGAATGATGCACTCACCTCATCATCGATTTTCTGTAAGTCGTCTTCGTTGTCATCATCTGGAGCGAAGAAGGACTTCTCACCATATCCAGCATCCTGATCCAACAAAATTCACAAAACATAAAAATGAGGGATTTTGGACGACTTGCAATCTTACAGATGTCCTTGTTCTTGCTCTGGAAGATCAACTCTGCTTTTTTGACACAATTGAAAAATTTGCACAACGTGACTCTCCCAGGTACTGACCTTTAATCTTTGTTCGGCTGCCAGCATGCTGTAGTATGCACAGCTCTGCTCAGGGGACACCATGGCCCGTATCTCCTCCTCGCTGGGAAGCCGGAATTCAGGTTTGATCACCCACCAATTGGAATCCATGCCTGAAAAAAATTGCACATTTTCGGGTGCTTTCATTTCATGAATGGAAACGCAAGGCCTTAGTGTGAATAAATTATTGGTGAAAAATGGCTAAGTAGTGGCGAGCCATGGTTAAAGAGTCACTAAATGTAATGCAACATTATTACAAACTAGTATTGGGCAGTTTTTGTCCTACCAATATCTACTTATGTTCAATGCAAAGCATATTTCTCATTTCTCCAATGCTGGTCATTTTGAATTAAATATCTCTGGTGCTAAATGAGGCTACTGCCCACTCCACTCACAAACCACTGCAAACCTTGTTTCTTCCCAGTATTATCCTGATGTATCTCTACTAATCACGTCCAAGTTTACCTGTGCGTTTGAAGTCAGCGCACAACTTGAGCCGTTTCCTAATGCTGCTCTCTGAGTGTGTCGGAAAGGCTCTCTTGATGTCCTCCATCTTGATGCGACGGGGACGATCATTACTCTTCCAAAACAGCCGGTAAATGAACACCTGTTTAAACGCCCATAGTTGCAATGTTTCAGTATATAACAGAGTGAATTGACACCCTCCCTACACATGTTAGCATGCCCTGCGCACTCGCAGTTTCTTATTAAAGTTCTGTTTGGGTTGCAATCTTCAACTCCAAAACAAGCATGGCTTCTATGTAATCAAGGTGCTTGCATGTGTAACATCACATGGAAGATTGAAAGTCCAGTTTTCACACTTTCATTTTAGCATAGGTTTTCAGGTACTGCCAGATGTACGACACTTTCAGACTCCATTTTATGGTTAAAATCTGAAGTACATTTCATGTCAATGTACATAACTAGACCATGAATTTCACTTGCATTCAATCGCAGCAAAACAGACAGGACACTTAGTGACAATCCTTTATGGACCACAGACCTGTAGGAAGTCTCGGATGTGATTGTTGGCCTTCTTTGAGTTGGGGCCTGGGACTTCCCGAAGAGGACACTCCTGTCCCAAGGTGTAAATGTGGTCAATGGTCCTGATGAAGTACCTGGGCAAACAACGACGACAAACTGTTACACAGTCAAAGTAATTCATGGGGTCCAAACATCAACACCTCATGAAGTTCCTCACAAGGTGACCACAAGTCGAGACAACTTCATCAAGCAATTGGAATCAAGTGTTGCTTGTTTATTGTTCGTCTTCCTGTTGTGAGACCTCTGACTGACCAGTGATGAATTTGTGATGGATATGGCTACATTCCTGAGAACATTCCAAAATTTCAGATTTTTGGTGTCACCCTTAACCACTTCCTGCCGGGTGGAGTTTGCACAAGCAGGATGCGTTGCCAGGCAATTTTTCATGATTCTCCATTTTCAAAATTGTTCAAAAATTCATAACTTCATTTACTGGACGCTTACACCCTCTCAAAAGACTGTCTGGTGGCTACTCTAATCTGACAGGCAACCTCCATTGACACCTTAGTATTGCAGCTAGGCCTACCGCCCAGTAGAGACTGTCCACATTGTGCGGTGCTGCGTAATTTCAGGAAACTGGCCCAGTGCATTGGTAGACGGCAGTGTTGTCTTTACAAATGCGGCCAGATTAGCACGTAGTGGTATTGTATCACTCATTGCTGGAGTGCTGGAGCACTTTTACCCCACTGATAATCCCTGGGCACTGAATGCTGCAATAATATACTGTTTCAAAACAATGACGGATTATCTCCAGCTTATGCCAACATTCTGTGCTGACAGCATATGAACCTTGATTGTCGGGTCCTTGCAGCTCAGTCTTTTGTTCCGAGTTCGGTCTTTTGTTACAAGGCCCAGTTCTTTTGTTCTGATTTCAGGCAACCCGACCATGCATAAACAGCCAATGTCTCCGGAGCCGGGAAACCCCGGTGCCAAGTGGTTAACTGTCTTCCCTCTATGACATTTCAAAGATTCCCTCTATCAATCATATATTCAAAGCATTAAGAAATTGAGGATGTCAGATATTCTCAACACAGAGCACATGCGACAACCAAACAACAGTTTAAAATTCAAAGAGAAAAAAATCACATGAAGCACACTCACTTCTGCCTAGTCCTGATGACCAGGAAGTCAGTGTTTGGCATCTTGTGCAGGTAGGCTGGGGATCGGAAGAGGTTGTTTTCCAAGGCCTGCAGGGATTCTCCTGGTGTTAGGACGCCAAGAAAAGGAGAGCTCCTGACATACACTGTCTCTCCGTGCTCATACTCTGGTGGCTTTGAATCTGATGGCGATTTCTGATGTAGATAATAAACACCAATTAATGAATGCAATTTAGATTCAAGCATCTAATATCCTAAATGCACATCTACATTGTTACAGTTGACTCCCGTTACGAGGGCCGGCGGACTTTCACAATTCTGTCATTATAGCCAGAGCGTCGTTAAAAGTTTATAGCCCCGTACATGTCTGTTGTAATCATGTACAGGTACACTGATACCGCACACCGAACACATGAAAAGACGATGTTATGTGTCTCTCATAGATGCTGAATTTAAATGTTGATGAATAAAAGGATATAAATAAAGTACATTTAAAAGTCAAATATTTCACAACCTGGATCAGAAGAAGCTGAGAAGAATAGCCGAGTGAGAAGAAACATTCAAGTCCGTGCCGGTAAGTACATGTACATGTACGTCACACGTCCTGAGTGTACATTTTGCTTTTGTCGTGAATTGGCTAAACCAGTCAAAAGAGTGTGCCACTATTACCAGTATGTCTGGGGTTTTTGTTGAGATGTAGATGAGATTATTTTTCTAGTGCAATTTTTCTTTTATACACGCAAATAATAGCTTCGGATTATGTTGATGCTTTTTGTAGGGCATATTTTCCTGCACCTGTTTAAGGGGGATGCGTTTCACATCAGATTTGCATTTAACAAAATGGGACAAGAGAGGGCGCGATGTCATTGATTAAAGATCGGCGAGATGAAACAACATTACGTTGAAGTTCTTACAAAGGTACATTGATAAGGCGTTGACAGACTGGGAAAACGTATGATGCCCGAATTTTGTCGTTGACAGCTGCAGATAATACGGTTTGGACAAAAGTCGCTGTAAATGGGTTGAGAACAATACTTTTGCTCACATGGGGTCGGCACAAATCGTCGTTGTAGGCGAAGTCTCACGATATCCGTGTACGTAATAACCAAATATTTCTCTACAGCAATGAACACAAATTGTTCGGGACTGGGAGAATATGCTCGTTGCATCCGGGTTATCCTTATGACCGAGCTCGTAATAATGGGAGTCGACTGTAGTTTCTTTTAACTAAAGGTATGTAATACACTTCCTTTTTTTTCCCCGGACAGCTCAACAACTCTGATTTTTAATTTTTTGTTAACTTACGTTATATTAATTTTATCTTTTTTAGTTTTTAATTATCATCACTGGTGGTTTTGTATCTGCAGATAGGTCAGTGAACTATTTGTTTTCTGGACAGCTTCATGGCTTCCATAAACTGTTTGATAGCAGCACCAAGTGTGCAAGACATCAAGGTCTGTGATAGTTGTGACCCACGCTTACCCGCTTGTAGTAGTTGCATATCTTGCTGGCCATGCCCACTTGCATCATGTGTGGTGGAAACTGCTCGCAGAACTCGGTCAGGATGAGCTCACCGTCCATCCCTGACAGGTCCTCCGGGGTCCTCATGAAGAACATCTCACCCCCTCCCGAGGCCTGTCGCTCCTGCTCTCGCAACTGCCAATCATAAAACGGAAGATCCACTTGGAAGTAATGAACATCTGAAAAGCTATGAGCCATGTTTGGTCGGTTGAACTTTTCAAACAGACAATGCTAGAGCCGAAATTTAAAAAATTGAACTAATACTGTTCCACGTATCAGGTGTCCCTTTCCTGATGCTCCTTGCTTCACTCTTGAGAAACATTAATAGGTGGCAGATGCAAATTATCTGTAATAACATACCTCCACCCAACTGACTCACAATTCAGGCTTAAATTTTTGAATATACAATTTCCAGGTAAGCCTAAATGGACTTCACTAAAATATGACAGAGAAAAGAACTTTAAGGTTCAAGATACTACTTTTAGGTGGCATCTTGACTTGCAAGAACAGTGAGTTAAAGCAAGTTTACCTTGGCCTTGGTCTTGATGCGTCTGAGCAGTGGCCAGACGTTATGATATCCTGGAGATGCCAGGGCACCGTGGGAGAATCGCTTGAGCTGGGGCCTGTGGAAATGGCGCAGCCTGATGGGACCAATGTGGGTTGGGAAGAAGGGTTGGCGCAGCTCCACAGCAGGGGTGGAATGCTGTGGGGAGAAGGATGCACAACCAACTATTACTGACGATACCAAACTGGTGGACCAAATCAAGTTCACACTTCTGACTATTACTCATCAGTCATTACACCCCCCTTCGAAAACAAAACGACTCTGAAGTCCTTGTTATCCAGCGGTAAACAGATTTTGACTTCAAGAAATTCATAGCGAAAAATTTGCATTTCTGTGGTAACCTGAACTGTGTCTCGCTCCTCTTTCTGCTTCCAGATCACACTCATATTAGCTTTTGACATGCCAAAGTACTGACTTATCACTGATGTCAACTGAGCTCGAAATGAAATTGTAAAGACTACCTTGGCAGTAACATAAAGATACTTTTATGACAGTGGAGTCAACTTGGATTGTACTGCAGGGGAGATGACAAGGTATATCTAACCTGAAGGTTACCAGCCATGTTGGCTCGCAGCTTGTTCTCACCAACATTCTTAGGGTAGTAGTAGGCATCGTTGGAGATGTTGAAGGGCTCCTTCACATCTTCATCTTCCTGGGGTTGGGTCTTTAAGGAAAAACATATTCATATTTCTTGCATTTCTGTAGGACTGAATTATACTCTACAAAATTTGACAGTTAATGATTTACCTGTGGCACTGCCACATTACACCACCATTGCATTAGCTCTCATCCGAAAAAATGAATCTTAAAATGTCTAAATTTATGAGAATCAAAAGGTAAGGGAAATGATCAAACTGAACATTTTGCAACAAAAACTGAGAAGATTGTTTCTGATCTAGTTATAAGTTCTGGACCATAACAGAAAAACAATTCCAATAACCCTTTGACTTGACAAGTACAAGTCTTCCCACGCAATTTAAACCTCATATCTGAGTGGCAATCCACTCCATCATGAGTCAAATAAAAAGTCAGGTCATAAAATATTTCGCAGATGATTTGATTAAAATGTGAAGGGACCTCTTAAAAGGAATACCTCTGCCCCTGTTCATTCCAACTGTCTGTGATTTAGCTTGGAAGCGGATCAACTTGGGTTGACGTTCCTGCAGACTCACCTGCAGAATATTGGACTTAGTGACTCCTGTCTTCTCCAGGACAATCTTTGACCTCCTAGGTTCTTTCTTTTCTTTGACCACCTCCGCCTCCGCATTTGGGTCTGGATCCTCTGGGATCCCCAGGATGATGTTCTCATCATTGGGGTCCAGCTTCATGGTGCTAGGAGGTGGGATCCTGTCCATGTTCTACAAGTTTGTAGTAACAAGACAAGCAAGAACAAATTAAGGTTATGTCTGCAAGGCGCTTTCACAACTGCAGCTAGTTGGTCAGCTTGCGCGTATGTAGACTGTTGGGCTTATCCACTGTAACCAGCTCCCAATGTAGAACTCTGTGTGCAATATGAAACTACAACTCATACTAGACGGCACTAACCATTGTAACTACCATAGGAACTGTAGGTTCTAGAACAACTTTGCTTCACTCACCTCATGGTCCCAAATGATATCATCTTCCCACCTGTGGTAAACCAATTCCTCGTTGTCAACTGGAAAGATGGAGTACCAAGACAACTTCTCAGGCTCTTGGCTATCTTGAGCTGCGGCATAAGAGTGCAAAAAAAAATCAGAAACGGCCTAAAGTAATAGGACTTAATTTCACCACAGAATGATTGTCAAATTTTACAGGTCTACAGCAAGTCAAGTAACAAGTCTAATCACTAGTGACAGGGGATGTAGGAATACTGACAAAAATGCCTCTGTCTCTGTTCAATGGAAAAGTTTAACTAACTTGAGACTGATTGTGACAGGCCGGACAACACTGCTTGACAGGCAAGACGTTATGTTGTACTTATGATGACAACAATGCAAGTGTGTGTTCACCTTGTTGTGCCAGTTTGTTGGCCACCTTTCTCGCCAGGGATGGACCCTGGAGTTTCAGGCCCATCGGAGCCGAGCTGAGGCTGGGGTCCAGAAAGTCCATATTTCGCCTTCCTGTGAAAGAGTCAATGACATGTGCCAAAGGTATTAAATCGGGATTTCCTGCAACGCCATTCAGTGTTTAACAAGGTATCTAAATGATCAATGAAAGGAATGGGGAGGGGATCCTTACTTGGAAAGGACTAGCCATATTAACTGTGGCTAGTTAAACATTTTAGGTCGACCCCGAAGTCTGAGTTCACAGAAGTTTTAAAATTGGTAATCAGGTTGTGTGGAGCTATAAGCTATACTTCATGGCTGATTATAAATTTAATGTGATTTTAAAACAGGCTAGTTTGTGAATTTCACAAGATTTGGGATTTGAAATCTGGTTTGACAGGGGACCATACTGGACAGTTTGAACATACCATGCGCAGTGCAGTATGCAAGGACAGTCCTGTTTGCCAGTGTAGGCACCCAACCCGCCAGTGTGTTAGCGTCAATGCCCTGCAACACTTTCTCCTTGACTTCCTCCCCATCCCAAATGATGTTTTCTTCCCAGGGCAGCTGGCTGACCAACTCAAAGGCATCCTGCGGGGCCGGGGGGACACTGGGACAGTCGGCCAGGATCTCTTCAAGAGGGACAGTCTCCTGGGGGGGCTCTGCCTCGTCATTTACTGGCTTGGGGCTGGGAACATTCTCTTTGTTGTTATTCTGCACAAGTGTCAATTTTAAAAATTGGGGGAATTGGTAACAGTTTGTACAGGAAAGATATCCTCCAAACAATTAGCACTTAACCGTGAAGATGATTATTTGACATTTTTGTCCATGAAATAGAAGCAAATCCAACAAATTTTTAAAATGATAGGCAACAGCTAATTTGTTCGCCTGAACTACCACATTTTCAAATGCTTTGTGGAATTTCTTGCTAAAGTACACTTCATATGTCAGTGTCATAAACAAGTGCATGATTGGCAAATGTGACTCATGGCGTGGGCTAGTTTGCACAAGTCTTTAAGATGACAGTTGATCATTAACCAGAATTACACCATGACCTACTTTCTTGGTCTGGAGGCCATAGTCAAATCCTTCTCCGCTTTCCGGTACTCCCAGCATGTCGTACCAGTACTGGGCTGGCCCGTACCGCCACTCAGCCACCTTGGGCTTCACGTCTTTACTCTTAGTGGCATCTTCATCATCGTTGGACACCTGGGGCTCGATAGGGGCCAGCATGGTTATCTGCCGGGGTAAGAAGAAAACGAACAAGGATTCCACATTAATTGAAGGAGAAGCATCATGAAGAGATTAGTTTAAGACTTGTGATAATTGTTGAAAATGCTGTGTGGCTACTAGTTTGGACAGTGATTTGTCCGTAGCCGGTACATTGGTGAGTTGGCTCATAGTTACCGTAAATACACAGGAAAACTGCAGTGTGCTACCCAAGGTTCTCCAGCGTCAGTTTCAATATTGTGCTCTTGTGAATGTATTCCCCGGTTAAGACCCTTGGGCTTAATGCGGGTATCACAGCAGCGCCAAACTAATTAATTTGAGACCAAAATATGACGTATTTTCACATTCTATCAAACAGTAAACACCTGCAGATGACTTTTGTGTCTGAGATGGATGAAACTGAGATTTAGAAAATGGGCCTGACTGGACAGAGCTTGCCTATGGCCTGAAACTTGCCTCATCATCTGGAGTGCAGTCTTCCGGGGGTGGTGTCGGCGCATAGTTATACTGCCAACCCGTGATATTACTCTTTGTAGGACTTGACACCTGCTCCGGACCATCTGAACTGGCTGTCGGACGACGCTTTCTTCGCTTCCTCTTGGCACCACGCCAAATCTGGGGAAGCGTGTTCTGGCATCCGAAGAGACGGTGGAACCTCAACACCTGTGCAAAATCCGTGACCTCTTTACAAAGTTATTGGAAACTCTTCTTGATTTATTCTACTTATCTCACACAGTAAAAGACCTTCTATTTGAAGTCATTCACAAAAGCGTTAAAATGAAAGGAAGGTCAAACTGTTTCAAAGTGCTGGATGAGACAAACTCGCTTACAATATTTTCTCGACCTGGACCACAACGTGCATACCTTTCCCTCTCTGAACTCTGGGAACAGCTCTGTCACACTTGGCATTTTCTTGGTCTCCTGAGGGGTGTCTTGATCCCCTTCTCTACCTTCCCTCCTCCTGGTGGCTTGCCCATCCTCTCCCAGGGTATGACTGCCCTCGTCATGGCTGTCTGGTGGTGAGAGAGGGGTGGAGGGAGGGACCGTCTTGCGTAGGACAGGCGGAGGGGGAGGGGGCATCAGTTGGGAGTCACTCTCAGATTTGGAAGTTTCTGCTGAATCGTCATAATCCTCATCATCAGAACCTGCTACCAGATATGACACAAGCACATGTAGTACATTAATAATGGAAATCAAAAACTTAGGCGGCATTTACAAGGCTGCTCCTTACTGAACTACAAAGTCCAACACAGTTCATTTGCTATTAAGATACAGGGGTACAATCACAAACTTATGCTGCATTCATTAACACCTGTTGGAACCCCTGAAAAAATGTCCATTAATTACGTTTATATCATGCTTATTCTTAAGTAAAGTAAGTAGCATCAAGATATGAAATGCAAATGTGAAGAGTGTAACATAAACTGAAAAACTGACAACTAGTACTTTTCTCTATGAAACTGGACCCAAGGTGCAAGGATAGCTCTTTTTGAGTTTGCGTGGTTCTGAAAAGAACCGGAGGGCACTCATGAACCGCACATATTTAAAAGTAGATATCCTTGCATGGTGCTACCCCAAACCTTTTAAACTAATTTGCCACAAAGCTTCACAGCTCATCAAACTGGGCCCTAATAACAAGACTGCAATACGAATGAATAAGGCCATCATTTATCCCTGATTTTTCCTGGTCTGGAATGACTGTAGATATTGGCATTCCTGTGGGATGACATGCCAGTTCATTATGCCCAGCTTATGACCTCCACGGCAAAGAGAGAAAAGTGAGAGTAGAGTGCCTTGCCCAGGGCCGTAACAGATAGTCAGCCAGATCTGAACCCTTGACCCATTGAACGTTTTTATCCATACGAGGTTATACTGGCTACACTGCCTGTTTATTAAATCATAGACTTTGTGACCTTGTTTGGAAAGCATGACTGTCGACATAGCCTCTCTGTATTTCTCATAAGACACATCTTCTGCCGCCTCGTTGATATCTGAGTAATCTACTGCATCACTGGCCTTTTCTACAGAACCTGAAGAAAAACATGGAAACAAATAGTAGAAAGGACTCATAGGAACGTTTTATCACTCACGTAATGGACTCACATCTTCAGTGTTATGAATTAATCTGCATCTTATGTCGAGGGTATCAAATCTTTTATAGTGCGATTTGATGACCACAGTTAGAAACATTAATGCAGTGGCACAATGCCTGTGGACAGGTGCCTCTTCAACCGATAGGATACTGTGACTTGCCAAATGAAAGCATGCATCTAGCTTAAGAACATACTCGTGCAAGCGACACCAACCCAGTGATGGTGTCTCCTCCAATTAGTCAGGCAACAGTTTGGATATACAGTACAGGTCAGAATTTTAGCCAACACGCTATTACCGATCAGTGAACCTGACACACTGTTCAATACACACTTTGCAGCTTTTACCGTGCACTGCTGGTCCAAAGCACAATAGGCGTGACCCCAGACCTCATTATCTCGGCAGGGCTTGTGACCACAGACTGCAAAGGTGACCGACAACGTGTAGTGAACCACTGCACACGTAGAGCTGTCGCTCCAGCTTCGTGTACGTGTACATACACTCTACATGTACAGGTACATGTAAAATGTACACTGCATGGCAGTGCACTGAATATGTGAAATCACGTACAGGTAGTGCTTGGCTGGCAAGATGACTGTCTTGAAGTATCAAAATATGTATCACTATCACAGCCGTTTTCTTTTTGTTTTGTATCATGAAAGTTGTTCAGTTGGATTACATCTGGAAAATGTCAAATTTCAGTGATTAACTGGCCAGTAGTCCACCGTATGTGTTAGCTACTACAATACTTTTTCCCACATGTGAGCTTTGAATTTTAAACTCCTGGGATTGACTGGAGTGACAACGACAACGCTTTTCTTGCTGGTTCTAATGCTAGATTGGTTTTAAGCAATTCCCGACTGCGCGAGAACTTTTTCACAAATAAACAGTAACCACGAAAAAAATCCATTCCTCAACCAGAACTATTATAAGTAGCTGATTTTACAATGAAGGGTTTCTTATTTTATAGAAATTTAGTTCATGTGTCACAATTCCAGTAAATTGGAAAAGCACTGAAATCAACCGACTAAGGCCAACCGAACTTGCGTAAATGTTAACTTGACTTTTTCATTTCCTGCTACATGTGCTGCGACCGTGCCACAACCAAGTAATCACGAAACTGCAACCACCCCAGCACTTTCATCCCAACCACCAATCATAAATCAAAAAATGTGTATTGCATATTCATTTCAATACAGCCCCAACAAATGCAAAGCTACAGCCCACATGTCACACAACATGCATATTTATGAAGTTCACATGGGCGCTACTTTGTCTGTTGTGTGCAGCCGGTGCATGAACGTCGCTAGCGCTAGTGCTAGCGCAGACCTGACTTCCTTTCATTTCGGTACGATCTTTGCTGTTCAGTTTGGTCCTAATATTGTCACAATCAGAGCGATATTTTATTTCCAGTTCAAAGACTGAAAACTGATGGGAAAAATCCCCATCTCACATCGAATTTATATTGACGCAATTTTGAACACACAGAGTTTGAGTGTGTATATGCTAGGATCGCCACCATGGCGGCCATCTTGACTAAAATTTGGCTAGCGGACCGGCGAGGTCAAACCCTGTTTATATTTTGTGGATTTCCTACAAACTAGTTTTCTCTACTTTAGGAAATGTTTTGTCATAAAAACTGCTAGTTTTAATCGTCTCTGTTGAAAATTGATTTCATGCTCGAATTTTCTGCGCCTGATTCAGAGGTTTTGGGAGAAATTCAGACATAAACAAAAGGGTTGCCTGCATGGCACTTTCACTGATCCTGTACTGACAAACAAAACGCTTTATCTTCGAAAATGATTTTGTGATGCCTGCTATATACAAGGTAAACTCCTGACAACATTTCCGTGGAATTTGAAGATAGCATGAGCTGCACTCAAACTGAATAATTTTCATTGTGGGGAAACTAGGAAAATGACTGCTTTGGTCAACAAGGGCCTGGCTGTTCCAGGCTTTGCGAGTAGCAGATCAGACTGTAGTGTCGGCATTCTCTGTTGCCCAGGGGTCAGCATGTTTCGTGTTGCGATTAACTCCTTTCTTTTCTGTTGGACTCCTTTCTTTTCTGTTTGACTCAATACACACTGACACGTGTTGCGATTAACTCCTTTCTTTTCTGTTTGACTCAATACACACTGACACGCTAAGCGTGTTTGCGTGTAGGCTAAAATTCTGACCTATACCGTATTCATTGAAAATCTCCTTTTACAAAATAAAATTGGATGTCAAAAAGTCTTAGACAAATCTATGATTTTCAACTGAAGAGAATACCCTCAAAAGTACAAATCTACAAGTCACTTTAGCTGAGGTGCTGAGCTTGCTAACGAAGTACTTTTTTTTTCCTACATGCACATTGTCCATATTTTGTTTTGCTTACCATCATCCATGGATGAATCTTCAACACTTTTGCCATCGTCGTCAGCATCATAATCCTCTTCGGTGGCAATCTCTTGGACAATTTTTCCAAGACCTGACAAGGCTCCCAACTCAGCAAGATGACGCTTGGATTCCTGTTTGAATACATGACACCAGTCTACAGGATTCAGACATTTTAACAACATTTTCCGAGCGTGCTTACAGGTCTACACAAATGAGATCCACAGAAGTGTACACTTCGCTTAGTTTTCAAGGTCTTGACATGACAAATAATATTGGATTGAATCAACAGTGTTTCTTTGATAAGGCTCCTCTGGAAACTTAAATGCAATATTTTATACTCACTGGATCAAGAATGTCATCTTCTAGGTTGCCCTTTGTGTCGATATTGCCAAACAGGAAGCTAGTCAGAGTTAACTCCTTGGCGGAGGGCGACAGCAAAGGATCCGCCTTGGAGGTCATATCTCCATCTTCCTCGGAGTCCATGATTGCTGAATGGACGGCTGGAACACGAGACTACAAAGCCTGACTACATAGTTCTGTATGAAAGGCCAACAAGTAAAATATGACAAATACTCATTATCAGGGTTGTTTGATTTAAATCACAGATTTAAATTGTGATTCAAATCACCATTTCAATTAGTGATTGAAATCAAATGATTTTTAAAAAAGAAAGTGATTTGAATCAACATTTGAATTTTTTTTCGAAGGGGCAAAATGATGCAGTTTTCAAAAAGTTCAACTGATTGTTACCTTTTTTTCCAAGTTCCACACATTTCACAGGTAAACATCCTTCTGTAAACCCTTCATTACCTACAGTATTGATAAGAAGTATGGGTGCACATTTGTTACCGTCTGTTTTTTTTTCAAAGCTAATTCAGGCTACATGCTTCAAGTGTAAATCTGCTTTTTAGATTAAATTAAAGTGTCCATCTCTATGTGGTACAGTAAATAACAGTGTACAAGCATATCTACATGTATCTTTTATCTCCACCTGGTATTTATTGGGATTAGAAATGTTGGTCATTATGCAGTGAAACTAGCAAATCAATCAATGCAAATGCATTTTTCAACTGATAAAGTCGGACAAAATACTACCTTTTTGCACTTCCGCAGAATGTAAAATGTACATCAGGTAGATGGCATTCTGTTGCTTACCAGTCCTTGAGTTTGAATTCTTATTTGTGGTTAACAAATGCCCGTAAACTTTTTTTGAAAAAGCAGAACCCGACTTAAAACATTTGTACCTTATCCTTGGCATCTCTGAAGAAACTGTCTACCCTATTGCTACATGTAGATGCTATATTCATCCTCAATCCATTCATCCTCAATCCTCCAAAAATCCTCCAATGTTCAAATTATCATTCATGCTGAATCTTCCCAAATCCTCCAAAACCACCCAGAGGATTTTGGAGGATTGACATGGGTTAGGGTTAATCAAATTACTTGCTTTAAATCAGTTACTCTAAATCCAAAATTGCAAAAAAGGAATGAAAAAAACCTGAATACATGAACTGCTACATTTGCTTAACACACTGACTGCCATACACAACTTCAAAGGGGCGTTCCCATTTACCAATTGTTGTACGCATACATGCATATTTAATAGGTGGGTCATTCTATAAATTGGGGGTCCAAAGTGTGACATTTTTGTGTCCCCATTACATGTGACCTGTGTAATTTGAGATGGACACATCACTGAAATTGATTTCAAACAATTTCTAGTTGTTTGGCAGGTAATTTACATTAATGCATTACTCTATGAAATTTAAGAATGTGTTCTGAACTTACAAAATCATACAGTCATTTGCAAAAGTTTAGGACCACCCATAGAAAATGCATTAACCTGAAGGAAAACCAAACTTAAACCAGTCAATCATGGCAACTTATGTTTATTTTCAATGTGTAACCTTGGGACCATGGTTGAACATTTTTGACTACATTTCCATGATTTGACACGTTAACAGTCTAATATTCAGTGTTCCCTCATTTATTTCTAATTGCTTAGACTGGCTTTTTTTCCTAAGCTGCCTTACAGACAAAACGTCATACAAGACCTGCCTTTGCAAAAACTTTCATTCAAATGGGTATATAGCACTACAGTGATGTTATGCACCACTGTCAAATCATGTTAATCATTCAGTGAGACAGTGTAATGCAGGCCCAGTGACAGAAATACCAATAAAATTCCAGGTAGTCTTAAACTTTTGCAAATGAATATACATGTATGTCAGATGTGACAGGGACAGGAAACAAACTGGACCCCTAATTTATACAGAGCGTTTTTTAAAAAAGGAAACCGAGATTAATTTGTTAATATCTTGGACATGGTTGAATATTTTGGAAATTGGCAACCACCATTTATTCAATAATGATGCCCTCTTTCTTATGAGACCAAGAAATTCAATTTACCATCATAGATGACTGACCATGAAGCAGTTTAATCAACCATGTCAGAACTAGTCTTGTGCCAGATTCACTGCAGCCAAAATATTTAACCCCTTGACGACGGGAATTTCTTTCCGAAAGCCGACTCCAAGAATTCAAGCCTCGCTTGGCCACGAAGGCCACCTGCCAAACTGCAAATTCTCGGTTTGTGGCCCTGCGTGCTCTGTACGCTTTGAATTACACAGTGAAAAGGCTGACTGTTCGGTGGCATGCGGCTCTACTCACGCTTCCACATTCCTGTTGCCTCTTTTCAAAGTGGGAACTATTGTGAAGCTGGTGATTATGATGCAAATTCGGTCTTTTCATTTCTGGGCTACACACAAAGGCCAATCACCATATATACAAATAACCAGGGTCTGCCTTCTTTCACCGTGTTCGCTCGAGCATGGCCCGAGAATAATAGCTGAAAAGCGGGTTGAGGATCTCAATTTTTACGGCGGCTCTAGCCGCGTCCCGGCGTGAAGGGTTAAGCATGTCCAAGATATTGACAAATTAATCTCAGTTTCCTTTTTTTTAAACACACTGTAGAATGACCCAGGTACCTTTCCAATGACTGTTTGAACAAGAGATTTTTACGGATGTACGCCCTCGCCTCCACACTGCCAGCAGCGTGTTTGTTGTGTTCTACAGTGATGCCAGTGTTTTCAATTTACCTTACAATAGCCTTTCACTTCCTATGAGTATACTCACAGTAGTGGAATCCAGTACATTTAGGCAACCTGTCTTAAATTTAAAAAAACAGAAAACAAAATACACTTAAATTAGCAAAAATGCAGATTTATTGTAATAAGCCTAGGCTACTCTGATTCTCTATAAAAATGCCCCAGACTAGACTGTGGTCTTGTGTACAAACATCAATGTAAAGAAAGTCTGTTCAGCCATTTGTCAGCTTGGGGGTAAATTCAACCATATCAACGATGACTATGTCAACTGACTTGTGTGACACGTCTACGTCTGACATGTCTGAGGAAAAACTGTTTTTTCTTGTATTTCAGCAGACATATTCAGTCATTTAAAAATTTTTTTCGAGTTTATAAAGCGTTAGAATTGTGGTGGCTGGATACAGAACTCTCTTCAAAGACACCATCTAAACTAATTCATTATTTCAGAGCACGATCCCCCAAGTAAGTACGAAAACAATTTGTCACGAAAAGGATTGAATACTTTAATGGGAGCCCCCTTCATCGTTGAAGTCCTCAGTCTCTGGCGAATTTTTGAAAGCTAGAATCTTACAAAGTAGATAAAACTATCTATCATAATAACATTAACAACCCATATGTTAGTTTTCCTTACACTGAAAAGCTTGATAAACACAAGAAATGAGCATATTTCCATGTAAACATTTCACGTTACCTCGCTTTGCACGTACAGCCGCAGCAGTTACTTGTAATACTGCCCTCAGCGTCAGGTAATGTTTTTTACCAGTGGCGGGGCGTGGAGGAAGAACCGGGGTGCGGGGGGGGGGGGCGTTATAAGTGGATAATACTTGGATGGGGTCAATTACAAAAATTCAGAAATGTAAATAATGGTCTTTATTCTCCCATCGCTTGGAAATTGGCTTTGTAGTCGGGTTGCAGCTCAACTATAGTGAGGTAAGGGCTCGGATTTCACGTGTGTGATTGACTTTATTGCTTCTGTGCTCATTAGATAACTGATCATTTTTTGTTACAAAAGAGACAGTGGCACCGTATAAAAATTTTTATAATCTATTAATTAGTTATACAGTAAACATAATGAATTGCAAAACTGAAATTAGGTTGAGAATGAAGAAACTAATAACTCAACATTTGCAATGGACAATATTCTGGAGTCACCCATATTTAAATTAAAAGCTAGGTTTGTATTAATTTTTGAAGGGAATCAGTAAAATTATAAATTAAAAATTAACATTTTCACATACATAAATTCACATATGTGATGAAACATACCTTTGTTAGACTTTTATGCCAGGTTTTGAAAATAAATTCAAGGGAAATGAGGCCAACAGGAATCCACAAAATAGTCGATTACCAGTACCTTAATTAGTTAATATTTTATTAAAACAAGATTTGAGGTTCAAGATAAAAAAATGCCTTTTTTAGGAATATAGTCCATTGTACAATATATATACTTATGAAATTATTATGAAATTATGATTTCTTTTGACCTACATCATTCTCATACTTTTTTTACATAGTTTACAATTTTTGCCATAAAACGCAAAACTAAGGGAAAAGATCTTTTAAAGGGTTTTGCAGACTTTTATATCAAAGTTGTCAAAGGCAAATCCTGCTATCAAACTGGTAGCTAATTTCCAAACATTTTGTAGTGAGTTGATAGACCACTCTCATTCTACAATATGTATGGGCGGCCAAAGTTTACAGAAAGAAAAACACCCTTTAGTTTTCAATCAATTTCGTTCAAAAGATACATTTGTCCCATTAATTTTAAAGAGGGTTTCATTTTCATTTATTATTAAGTAATATGTGTATTACTATCTGGTGTTCTGATAGCTATTTGGGATTGGAATTATTCTTTTACTTTCGCATTGATGGCCAGCCATAATTTTAGCAGCCACTCGTAGGCAAAACAACTGTGACGTAAAAAGAGTAGATCCTTGAGCATAACTGATTCAAGGAATAAGCTGCTTTTATAATTAAAGCAGGTTACAAAGGACTGATGGTGCTTGCTGTTGATAACATGCATTATTATCATTGCTTTGAGAACTTTTTCAAAATTTTGATTTGTTTGAAACCATTTTTTCAAAACTACAGTAGAAATGGTGGATATGAAGGTGTAACCACTTTAGTTTTGTGAGACTTGTCCGTTTCTCCGGGAGGGAAAGCATTAGTAAAACAGTGCTTGAGAAGGTAGGCTACAGGAAGATCCCAACCTCTTAAAATTATTGTGCTGGCCAGTTTTATTTTCAACAGTTTTGTAAATCAGGTCTGCACCTTTATTTGCAACATCCAGCATACACTGTGCTTATCTGTTTGGTTAGTATGAAAGCAATAGGGTGGGTGAGGCAGAATTATCTGAACAGAAAACACCAAAGTGCACAAATACCAACTTTCATAAAGTTAAAACAAAACAAAACAAAGAGGTGAGTCCATGCAAAAAACACAGAATGATAAACACAGTGAAATATGGATGTCCTTACGTCTATGCAGTTTCAGGCAGAATTTGTTACAGACAATTAAGAATTATCAATTAGGAGTTTAATAACTTAGTAAAACAGTTGGGTAGTTGTGTTTCTATGTGGAAGGGACCTTTGCTCTAGTCCACAGCCTACAAAATTTTCACTAATATTTTTGTTTACAGGAAATTTGGCTCATAAATCTTCTCTATTCAGTCAATACTGAAAAGGGCCATAGGTCCTTTAACCTGCACATTCACCACAGGAAAATCCCGACGTTTTGAGGGTACCATCAATCCTTCTTGTCTTACATGTATTAAATTTCATTAAATTTATTACATTTATTCAAAGAATTTTATTTCATCACAATTTCGGCAAGAAAAATATTAGATACCGGTTCAACAAAAGCTCTGTGACAATGCTTTTGTGCTTTCACTTTCTTGAAAAATGGAAAACAAAACTCTTTAGTTTTCTTCATTTTTTGAAACTTTAAAATGTACTATAAATGTAGGAGCCATTTCTTTTTTGGAGTGAAATAATCGCTGAGATAAACTACAACTGCCACAAAACTAAGATGATTTTGTAATAAACATGGCCAACCTTGATGCTGGTGTATGTCAATACACACCCTCACTTTGACCCCAATGTTGAAGTTTATTTTATGTCAAATCTAATCAACAATGGCATAAAACCTGCTTTTTCTCTTTTCTTTTTGGTCATGGGAGTTTTAATTCCCAATTTGAGCTGTTTCCAGAATACCACTGAGAGCCATTTATCTTTGCTTTAACCAATTTTCAGGACATACCAAAAAGATCCAACTTTGTCATCAACAGTCCTTTTCAGCGGGGATTCGAGTAAATTTGGAGTTAATAAATCATCTTTTATTTTAAAAAATTGTTTCAGGGAATGTACCTAAGTGACTGTGCAAACACAACTCATACTTAACCATTTTTCACAAGTTTTTGACATTGACATTATTTTTCATCAACACTGAAAAACAGCAGCACTACACAAAAATATAACAACATTCATATTCTCTTGGATTTATCTTCTCACGTCAGGGGCCAACAGGCTGGCCTTTTGTTACATTTATGGAGGTACAGGATGTACATGTAAGTGCAGAAAATGTCCAAGCGTGTTCCTAATCAAGCCAGTCTCAGTAAGGCTTGATGGTCCTCAACTTCTAGAGGCAATAAAAATAATTAATACTCAAATTGTTAAAAATGCAGCAGAATGAATATTTGCCAATCTTGGTCAATTTATGGGTTTTGCTAATTGTTTTTTTAATTAATTTTTATTCGAGGTGTATCTCAAAACAATCGTGAAGAAAACTTTTTTGCTTGATCGCATCACATGCTTGATCACCATCACGCTATTCACAAACACTTTTTGGGAGGAAACTATAAACAGCAATCCACTGCAGATCATCTATTTGATGTTTCTTCTTTCACTTTCAATAAATTCACCTAGGAGAAAAAATCACGGTATGCTCAGCAAGCAGGGTCATCGTCCTCAGTCAGTCCTCCTCCCTGCCACCATTCCCCTAGTTTCATCACTGATGGTGAGAAATGTCATCTTCTCATCTTTCTCCAATGGCCTCTTTGTTACTCGACCAGTCAAGGTCAAACAGCTGGCCTGTCTTCTGAAAAATTTCAAAGGAAGAGAAAGTGCTGTCAATAATTGTGGGGCAAACCATGAGTCTCATTGTTCATATATCTTATCTTAATGAATTTACCGGAAGAATAAGTAGTGGAATGCTCAGAAAGCAGAGTCATCCTCATCCTGTTGATCCTTCTCATCCTAGTCACCTGTTAGTCCTCCTCCCTACTTCCATGCAGTTCCTTGGTTATCAATGTCACAGTCATCTTGTTGTCCTCCATCACAGGAAATTGCCTCCTCTTCATCTTGCCAGTCTTGGTCTTCCAGGCTTGTTCTCTTTAACCACAAGGAAAGAGGTCATCAAATTTATGCACCCCCCTGTTCTGCTTAACAACCTCGGAATTTATAGAAAAAGGAAAAGACGTTTTGGTTTAAATACCAGAGAAAGAAACTTAAGTTTTATAATCTTCTTGTTTAAATGAATCGAAAGACATTCAGAAAGTATTCTTTTTCCTTTTAATTTTCTTCCAACCTTTTGTTTCGTATCCACTTTGAGCACAAGCTCCCCCTCATCAGTTAAAAAGAGCCATGTTATTGGGGAGTGTTCATGTTGTTGGAAGCAATGCGACTGCAATGCTTGCATTCCATAGTCGTTCGTGAACCGATGATGCGTTTGTTACCACCAAAGGGGCCTCAATCTATTGCTGGGAAAATTGCCCCCCTCTTGCATGGTCCATTTCGGGGCCCATAACAAACTTACCTCAGGAATTTGTAATACAGGCATAGCAACCTTCCAGTTGCCGGTTCAGCGAAGGAGCTTCAGAGACTTCTAGGCTTGTTGAATCCAGGCCATGTGCAATTCCTGTGGAAGGGTAAAAAACTTCTCGGCCTAGGCTAGCTAAGTTATATTAGTGGGGTTCCAAAAACCGTAAAGCTTAAAATAGGTTTCTAGTTGCCCCTTTCTGCATAATATCCAATAAAATGCAAGGCAATGTGATTTATTTCTCAAGTCATTTCTGTGCACAAAGCAATTTCATTAGTGTTCCTTCTCTCCATTTTCCAGCACCCAACATTGTTACCAGATGTCTGCCACGGTTTGTATCATTACTTGTTCCCTTAGAACTCAGTTTTCACTACCTCAGTTTTCCTTAGTACTTGAGAAACTCATTTTTTTCACGGTTCACTGCATGAGAACTTCCAAGACAAACAGTCAACATAATCTTGAATTACAGAAACAAGCAATGCAATCCAAATTCGATGGGTACGATTTAGCAAGTTTAGAACATTTTTTAATAATCTATCTGCTTTTTTTCATTACACTTACCCCAAGAGTAATTGCATGCTTAATGAACAGCCATTCTTCTTGTCTGAGTACAGCAACCCGACTTTAAGGTCCTTTGATGACACCCTCAGCAAGCAGGGTCATCAGTCATCTGTTGGTCCTCCTCTCTGCTTATGGTTCCTGTCTGAGAAGCAGTCCATCCTTATCCTGATGGGGGGGGGTCGACATGCATCCAGTCTTATTTGGGCTTGTAGGTTCTCTTCTTCACTGGTGGGAGCGGTGCATCTTGGTCTAGGACACAAGGGGAACAGAAGCCCTAGGCCTACCCTAGCTAGGTCTATCACAATATCTATACGTATCATATAGGTATATCATATTTCCGTGAAATATTCAAGAGCATTAAATAAGCTACAAGTGAAAGGCTTACCTGTGACTTGTGAAGAGTGGCTTTATGGAAAGCAAACGTTGTTCTCAGCTCACAAATACCAGTGGGAATACTGTTTGATAACTTATGAGTAATCAATTCGAAAAGCGAGATACCTTTACATGGCCATTCAACTAGGACTGCATGAGACTATCAGCCATGCTGGTTAAAAGCATTGAAGAATTGAGTTATAATAGTCTACTTTAACCAAAAGGAACCTGTTGGGAGAGGGTGGGTGTTATAACGCTTCGTGAGCACAGAAAATACTGGCGAAAGTCATAATCACTCGGGGAAAAAATTCCCATCACTTCCCATGCTGATTCTTACAGATCAGACTTAAAACGAAGATTGCAAAATGCCGGTCTTTGCCACCGGACCTACTTATTTTGTCAAAGATTATCTTCTAGCTGCGATAACAACAAATTAAACCAATTTTCACTTTCGCCGAAGCTTTTCGGACTTACAAGTTGCCGATTTTGCAACCGGACTCACTGTTCAGTTAAAAAAAGCTTCACGTTGTATAAATACCTTACAAGATGAAAATAGCCCAAGCCGATCTGATAACCGGTCAGACTTACATAGAGTGATACAAAAGAAAATGTTCGCCAATGCCGATGTATAAAAATCGGACTTACATTATCAACCAAGGTCTAACGACCAAGACAAATTGCAACCGCGTCAGGCAAAATTAAGAAGATCGTTCACCCTTACAGATTTTGCCTCCGACCTAAGGTTTCTCACAGTATAGGCCTAGTAGTTAGCACCTGATACTTTCAAAGATGTAACTTCGAAAGTGATACAATGTACATGTCCAGCCAATCTTTCCAAGATCGGTCTTATGTTCACAGTCGAGGAAGATGAACACTTACTGGCTACAATAATCTGACAAATGTCACAATTACCAGCGCTTAAGCCATCCGCCTATATACCGATGTTACTCGGATGGCACTAACACAGAAGTTTACTTGCGAGACAGTTTACAGACTGACTTCGTCTTTTTAAGGTAATGCAGATTTAGTTGGAGATCTTTCCACTGTGTAATAAGTAAGGATGACATTAACTGTCTTTTGACTTTAAAACTGAAATGATAGTCTACTGGGAAAAAACATCAAGAGAAAATGTAAGTCTGTTGTCGAGAATTACTTCTTTCACCACTGTCATATGATAGCTATTTTACAATTTCTGTTTAAATTCGGTCGATTATTTTTGTCATCGAATTTTGAAGACTCATTGCTGCTTTCATTTTTTATTTTAACAAAGTTATCTTTTTTCGCGCTACCCGATAATTTTCGTCGTTTACGTCGTTTTACGCGGTTTGAAAATTCGCATCTGTACTCATTATCTTCGTGTTTCATTTTTTTTCGTAATTTTTGCTATCGATTTTTGAAGATGTTTCAGAATTCGAACGCTGATTTCTGAAATTAAATTCAATACCGAAGCCGTGATTTTTAGCGATTTTAGTTTTGACGAAATTTTCGTTATTTACCCGTCGCTTTGAAACGTTCAAATAATGTTCACTTTCGTCACCGTATGTTTTGGAGATCGCGAAGGTCGCTTATTTGAACTCGGATGCAATTTTCGTATGTTTTCGTGGATTTTCCAGGCAATAATCGTCGTTTTTGATTTTGTCTTTTTTCCGTGGTGTCGCAGTTCTGAGAAAAAAAGGAATTCTGATTTCAAGAGTTACTTCTTTCATCATCACTGATTGTATAATTTTATTTTGGCAGTAATAACCGGTTTTTATATATTCTGGTCGAAGGTTTCATAGATGTGTTCAAGTTCTCGGAAAAGAACGCTGATTTCAAAGTCTATTCCTTTCAATATCATCGCAATGATTTTCACCATATACTTCGATACTCCCATTTGATTTTGTTTAATTTTTCTTGGTGTTACCACCAATTTTTCAGAGACTCGTTATCGCTTCAATTTTTCGTTAGTTTTTTGCAGCGACTTTTGTCACTTTTCGGTACGTAATCCTTTCATAATTTTCGTCGTTATTGTGACCGAGTATGAACGTTCGCGAAAAGTAATTCCGACGTCAGAAATGATTTTATGCGAGAGTAACGGTCGAGGTGGTTTGTTTTTCTGTCATTTTTGTCGTTTCCGTTCTCCTGTTGCGGATTGGAAAAAAGGTAACCTCATTTTCAAGAATTACTTCTGTCGGCGCCGTACTAGTTATTTTTCCTGTTTCAGTCATGGAAGTCTTCGGGAACAAGGGTTGAAATAGTAACGCCACACAATCAGGACCACAGAGTGGTAACAAGTGAAAATGCACTTCAAGAAATATTTACAATTTAGCGTTAATCTTTTCAATATTCCACACCAAATATTTCATGACATGAAATAGTTTACCTTTTTCTTTTTACCGTTACACTGACAAACTTCACTTCCCTACAAAATCTATACAAATTCGTGTTAAAATCTTAAATTATATTCAAGTGAACACACAGGATGTAATCTGTTGTAAAGCAGTAGGCCTACAGTTTCAGGGAATACATGTACATGAACCGGACAACGTGCAAGACCAAGTATTGTCACTTACGCTCGTAATAGATTTGTATAGACTGACTATATGGAAGTTGATGGTGCTGATATTAATGAATTAAAGTTTACAAAATTGTGACTAACTTACATTGATCATTGTGAATAAAACAAGATCTTCTATGGAAACTGGATCACAAACCAGGCCCTGTCTCCGACTCCAATACAGTTTTTTTTACCGAATTACAATACCGCTGGTGGCTTAGATATTGAAAGCTTATACAATTGTAACCAACTTAATGATTGGTCATGGTGAATAAAACACGAGAAAAATATTACTTGGAAAACCGAAAACTGACATCTATTGCAGATTATGAACAGAATTGCAGTACAGGTGGTGATTCAGATGTTAACATCTTATACAATTATAACTTCACAATACTCGTTGATGGCGATTAAAACAAATTGTGTTTTTTTTTCTGTAGAAACTGGACAACGCACCAGACGTTGCAAGTGGTATCTACCTTAAAAAGTTATTCCTTGATGACTTGTAACAGGTTTTTTAAACAATGGGGATATTATGGGCCTACATCAACCTTAAGCCATCGATTTTGAAACCATTTATACAGTTATAATGAACAAAGTTTATCATTTTGGCTATTGTCACCATACTCGCTGCTGGTAAACATGATGTTAATCGTTCAAATATATTAGTGAATCTGAATCTATTCCATGTAGATTTCATTATTTCGTTAATTGGTTTGAATTATTTGCGGTGCTTGTACAGGCGGCGCTAATCCCAGATTTTAATCATTATTTCGTCGAGAGATTTTTCTCTGCTTCTTTTGCTCCAGTACGTCTACAGAGAACTCCTTTAATATATCTAAAATAAGGTGTTGACGTGTTTAATAATTAATGTTCGATTAAAGAAACTAATATAAATGTTAAAAGTGTTGCCTCCGTTTTCAGCAGGAAGGGGCCTCTTAGAAATATCACCAAGCTTGATCAAGAGACTCAGTGGCAACGAGCCAAGCACTATCACTTTCTGAAGCTGAAATTTACTCTTCGTTGTTCACATTAACACTGTCTTCTCTAGTGAGATCTTACGACCTATCATAGTCGGTGTGACAGACAAAGTACCGGCCATTGTCTGCAATAATGAGCTTCATTGCTTAATATAATCGATACTGATGAGGATTTTATACAGTTATAATGAAATAAATGTGTCTGCTTTTCGAAGAAAGTCGGCAACGCTCCAGGCATTGCCACAAATGTTCCTGAAGGCTCTCCTATTTACAGTTGTAATTTCATGCATAGAGCAAACAATCTAATGTTAAAGAAGCTGTTGAACAAGTTAAACAACTATAACGAACTTAACTTTTGTAATGTTTTCTAGCTGATTGCGCGGGACGTCATAAAGATTTCGAACAAAACTCCAGGCATTGTCGGTAATTTTATCCAATTTAAAGCTGTTCCTCTTTCGGGCTGTAATTTCTTTCAAGGATATAACAAAGCTCGTTGGCCAGAGACTGCCAGTAACAGTGTCTTAGAGTCACTTTCGCTGTGGTTAATTTTTACACAATAATATTTTTTCCAGATAGTGTAGAAGTGAGCCTGCCACTTAAATCGTATAGTCTGTTCAAATTTCCTTGTTCCTTGGAGAATCCTGTCATTCAACTGATAATCATTTATGATCGAGTATGTACCGGTAGCATTCGACTTCAAGTGCCTTTCTTATACAGTTATAATGGAATAAGCTGTAACTTGCTTTCGTCAGTCAGCAATAATTTAAATTTCAGTCTACTTGGCCAACAGCGGGTGGTATTCCAGTGGATATGTTTGTATTTTTTGAGAATCATCCAGTAATAATTACTATAACAAGTGAGAAAACTGGATTCAAATGATTGGGATACATTTCAGAACCGAGAAAACTTTACACTAGTACTTTCATTCATGTATATATAGAATAACCCTTCGTCACTGCACATAGCATTGACTTCACACATTATGATCATTGATTCCACCATTGCAAATTTACGCGTTCACTGTCTACAAAACTTTTAGTACCTAAGTGTGCTATGTCATGAGGCTTCTTTCTCTTGACTAAAGCATTTTCCATTATACTAACTGAAATGTAATGTTGAAACCTTGGTTAATATTTCCCCTTCATGATTGTTAGAGTCCGTCTGAATCATAGAAATATATCTTAAATTAAAATGAACGCAACCTGATCACTGTTTGTGAAAGATGCATGTTTGGAGAGGCGACAGGTTAAAATCTGCCCAACGAAATCTTTTAGACCCTCCGACCCATTGAAGTGGCGCTGCTTGAGCGCGCAAGGTGTGCGCGTGCTTGCAGCCAGCTGCTTTTGCTCACTGATTTCACCTTCACGTATTCCTTCTCACTCACATTCTCAACTTTGTTCCCTACACTAATACCAAGGTATACTATGATTACCATTCCTCGCGCGAGTATACATGATAGCTACGTAGGGACATTTTGTCCGACCTTTTGACCGCAGACGATTCGCCCATTACCTTGAATCTTCTTCACTAACCTTGGATTTTACTTGACCCGACCCGCTTTGACATTCATACCAGACCTCAGATTTGCGAGTTCGGCGAGGATAAAACGCAGGCAGATTTCTAACGAACTCCGAGTTGGGCCTAACTAAGCCTAGCCTACCACACGGACTCACACTGATGGTTACAAAAACACACACAGTAACTCGCTGTTTCACGCTGCGGCTGCCGCTCCTGCATTTGCATCCCTACCTACCCCCAAAACACTTAACCCAAGTTGCAATATTGTATTTGACATTATACCGAATCTGTGATTTCTAATTGTGTTCACTTAAAATATATTCATATTCACTTGAAAGGCCACAAAAGTGTCCATGATATTCATCTTATTGTTATTTATCCCATCAGCGTTTTGCAGAAATCGTGGTTGAAGAATCTTGCGACGATGCACACCACCGTCACACGTAAACTTTCAGTAATATTTGGGGTTATTATAGCACATTGCCCCATCGCCCTAATCTGATTATGTTCAAAGGTAATTCCGGCCTTGTTAGCACCAAGCATTGATCCATTTAGCTAACGTAAAGATCTGTTACCTGAAATTACTGGTGTAAAGTTGTGTGGCATTTGTAATGGCAACAATCAAACAACTATTACAAGTATTTTTAAAATTTCCTCTGGAATACCACCGCAGTAAGTACGTTAAAAAATCTACAACTTAGACCAAGATAACTAGATAAAATCTGGAAATTTCCAAAGAGTTCAGTCTGCATGTAATTTACAATAATCGCAGCTGGAGGAAAATCATAATTCCAATTATAATAAATGATTATATTGCTTACGTAAAGGAGTTCTCTGTGGTGGCGAACATGTTTACAAACTCTGTCAGACTTGCGGTCTTTTGCAGCCCGGAAGATTTGCAATAAGTCAGCAATCAGACACCAACACCTGGGCAAGTAACCGCATTCTAATGCCTTTCATGCAGCAAGTTTTCAGACAATGATGGGATTAACGGAACCCAAAGCCACGCTCACTGTTTTATTGGCACGCGAGAACATAATGTCACACGTGCCATACTCATTCTCATGCAAATTAACAGGGCCGGGGAAAAAACGTTGAGACGCATTCAGTGAAACGGACAACATGCGATTTCTTCTTCGCTAAGTATTAGTAAGGATGAAATGGCTACCCCCAAACCCTATCATTCCTTCCAGTTTAAAAGTAGAATTTAACCATTACTACGGTGTTTTTATTCAAATGTGTATATGTACTAGGCTTTAAGCATTCACAGTCGAGTCAAATAAAGTGACACAGGCTAACCGTAATCATTGTGTTTAAGCCCTAGGCTACATGATTGATGTCAAACACACTTCCATTCGTTTATTAACATTTCATTTCTGAAGTAAGGGAAATGATGGTTTACTCACCTCAGTTTCGAAGACTTACCTCAGCCAATTTTCTCCTTTTTTGCGAAGTTTGAGCAGCATGACTCCACAAAAGTTTACACAGGTCCACACAGTAATTCTAAAACACATTAGGCCTATCTGTCCTTTTGAGTTCTAGTTCACATTGGTTTGGCCAAAGCAGGAAAATGTTCAAATGTTCATTTTTTTCAAGTTCAGTTCATTTTCCCCCAAACATTATGAAACAGAAAGAGCTTGCGACCTGGTGACGCTCCACACGTCACGAAGGCACTTGAAGTTGAAATTTTCTTGTGTCGACACATCCAGCCCACCTCCGCGCATCCAGGGCGGTCATCACTGGGATGAAATTTGTGCTGATGCGGACAGCGAGTTGCAGTCAGGCCGTTGGACAGGAGAAAGTTTATCCCGGAGTCCATCCATCACTCTGGAGATGGAAGTTATTAGGCGGTTTATTAAAACAGCAGAGGTGAGCTCGGCCACGGCCTTGCAAATTGTATTGACTTTCCACAAATGAGACAAAAAAGTGCACGCGAGACGAGAGGAAATTTTCGGAGGTCCTCTCCCGGTGAAAGTAATTCTGCGGAATGACAAGGGAGTGAAAAAAACGAACCGGTTTATTTTCACACGAACGACGTTACATCTTGCATATTGCATTGACACTGGGTGTATCCCTCCGCTAAAACCATTTCAACGATTTCATCCTACAAAGTACTCATTTTCAGCATAGAAATAAGCAAATGAATAAAGTCATCCCTAAAAACCCTAAATACTTGAAATAAAGTTGTAATATTTACAAACAATATAGTTTTTGTCAAACTCGAGACACTACTTTTTAGGACAAACAATCAGACGACAGAAACAAAATCTGACGTTATCTTAATTGGCGTTTGTAATTGGTCACATGTGTGAGAGATGACTCCAGCTCGTCAATCTAATCAATTTGATTGGACTAAAACAGTTATTATTCATTTGAATAAATGGTGACGCCAACAAATGTACTTCAGTGGCGCTTTTGGCGGGATGGAAAGTTTGACTTCCATCAAACCGGTTCAAACCAGTTCCATAGACTCATTCAGTCGCACCATTATCCAGAAAACTGTCCAGGCTATAACATACATGTACTGTACATGTACTGTACTGTACATACTATATACATGTACACAATAACGAACAGACTGCTGTGTTGTTTTGTTTAAGCGTTTTGTTGTGGGAATATGCTGACCATAACAATATCAAAGTAAAAGAAAACCAAGTTATAAAATAAGATAAAAGAAAACGCACAAAGAGGGCAATATAAGGTTGCCTTATCACGTGGCTTGGATTTATGTGGGGTGCAATTTGAGAAGAAAGACCATGTTTAAAATGGGGGGGGGTGCCGAGACTCAATTTGAAACACACATAAATGAGGCCTTATCTCGTCTGACTTCTTTTCCTTCTACAATTTGGAGATCGTGTTTCTTATTTGGAGGGGCTTTCTCAGTTAGGGGGTAACAGACAGTTGCCGCCCCTTCTGTTTTATTTTCTCCATTACCCAAAAAATAAAAAATAGCACTTTTTACGGAGAGGGCATAAATTGCCCCAAAATAAATAAATAGATAATTTTTAAAATGACTTTGTGTGTGCAGATTCTTAAAAAATGAAAGTTGATACAGACCTAACCAAAATTTGAAAACAATAATAAAAAACCTTTGTGTACAATGAATATTCATTTTCACTGTCATCAACAGGTTCAAAGGTCAAATAAAATAAACACGCCACACAGCGATTGGTTTCCCGACTACTCTCAGTCTCACTATGGTTCACACTTATAGTCGGGAGATTCGATTCTAAATTGAAATACGTTTTCAGCCATAGTCCTATCCTATGTAAGATGTCAACTCGCTTTCCGTCATTGTTTCCTAAATTATCTGACCCCTTGTGGTTTGATATTGATAAACCCTTTGAGGATGAGAGCCAGTTAGCCGATGAAGAAAAGGAACACCAAAATTGGGTAACTAATTATTAGGCAACTCTCGATATAACAATTAGCATGGACATGATTAGGCTACCCTCAGAACTGTCACTGTGGGGTCCGACCATGCCGACGGACGTCGGACCCCACAGTTCTGGGAATAGGACATGATAGAGTTTTGTTTATCCTGTTTTCATGGTTTTCAGGTTTTAGCTCCTGAAAGTGAAACTTTCATTTCAAAGCCAAAACATGCAAACACTGTCCACGTATGTTCACTTAGCACTGCCGGTGTATCAATTTAGTTACGAAGTCATGGAAGTGGCTATCGTTACGGCAGTCATAACGCGTTTCTCATTTTCTATTGTTACGGTACTGAACTGCGCAAATGCGATGACTTAACTGATCATCATGACGGTTTATATTACGATATATTTTAAAATTATCACCGCATGCTTGTGACCGAGTGGTCAAGGTGGAAGGCTTGGAACCATTGGTGTGTGAGTTCAAATCCGCGTTTGGACCATTTTACTTTTTTCGCTTAAATTGCATGTTTTATACCATACCTAATTGTTTTTTACGTTGGTTTCTAATTATATAATCCGAAGCAGGAATCTTTTTTCTTTTCTCATCAGAGGCTTCGGAGGATTTTTTTTAATGGAAATAAAGTCTGAAATCTATGCTTAAGTTGGCGTGCTTGGCAGTTGCATTGCTGTAACGATAGAAAATGGGAGATGCGTTACGGCGGTTGTATGGGTCGGCGCATAACAGGGGTAGCCATAATCTGGTCCTGTCTCCTGCGGTATGGCTTTGAACGACTTTGGCCAGTGTTTGATACTTGTGCATGCTGTAGTCTCACATGGAGATGCCGCACCCGCATGTTACTAAAAAAGTGCAACATAAATCGTTGGAAATATTTCTTGTAGGCTTGGGGGTTTTCCTGAAGATATACCCCACATATATATTTGCAATGGACATTTGTAATGATACACATAATAACGCCAAAAAGTGCACAGGTTTTTTAAAAGAGACATTGAGCCATTTCATGCAATAGCGTCATTAGAAGTGAGTATTGTTCCTTGACATATCATAAACTGATTTTTAGCGTCACCATTAAACCCTACTAAATTCTACACTTTTCGAATATCAACTGGACTTTCGGTTAAGCAATGTATTGCCGTGACAGAATAAAATCACAGCGAACATGATTTTTAAGTTCGTGAATCTGGCTTTAGAAACTTTT
>NW_019091385.1:1616045-1704859 GCF_001949145.1 Acanthaster planci | reverse complement strand
GTTTGGCACAAAGACAGGGATAAACAAATTTTCACTGCTCGAAAAAGACTACTGCACATTTGACTACATAAGATCATTGACTCACAAAAGAATCCATCAAACGTCTTGTTTCCATCACAAAAGCTCACTAGCATTCCAGTGTACGACCCTGAACAATAAGCAAAACTAAGTTGAGGAAGGAAACACGTGTGTCAAAAGGCACTTCCTGTGTACATTGGGTTCATTACCTCAGCACCCTGTTCCTATAATAAGAGAAAAATTCTACTTTTTTAAAACAACTTATCTGAACAAGTTGTTGGTGATGTCCTTTTTCCTACCAGAAAGAAAAGAGAACAGGGCCTTAGTTTTGGTTTTTGAGTGAAATGTTTGGGTAAAACGGCAGTGTACATGACTTCCCCGAAGGTAATGAATACCATGTACATGACGGTGTAGCCTAGACTCGTGTGCCTTTTGTGGGTTTTGGTAGGGAGGCCAGTGGGTTAGGTTTTTCCAGCAACATCCACAAGTCTGGTACCGTTGGAAAGAGCAACTCCAGAGAAGTTCACTGGTGCATAATTACCTTCACAGCTTGTAATATAACATCCGTGGCCTAAGATCAGAAGATAGGGAGGCTCGTAAGTTTTTACTTTGAGAACTCGAAGTCACTACTTTATCATACACTATACTCCGTGTAACTTTGGAACCAAACTTGATAATTGAATGATTCACAGGTGGAACAAAGCTATTTGGTCAAATTTTTCCCTGACAGCAAACCTGAGTAATAATCAAAGCTCTTAAAAATGATGGGAACAAGGTTTAAGAGCATGTGATCGTGTATGTTTTGAAAAAAAAATGAGATTTTTACTCACCAATCTCTTGTTTCAACCTGCCAACTATTGCTCTGTTCATGCCGATTGTTTTTAATCAGATTGCACATGCGTTGAGCCCACCAACAGCCATGCTCGCTGTGTCTGTGTCTAGGTTCGACAATTTTCGGAGGTGGGGGATTTTGCAATATGTCATTGCTACACAGTGCAGCACGAGTCGCACATCGTGTGTCCCGATCGTGATGGCAGTTTACGCAATGAAAACAAGTAAGGTTTGTACCCCCCACCACCGGAAATGGTCGAACCAAGGTGCAGAGCAGGTGGAGGTGCCTTTTGGATTCCAGAAGTAATAACAAAGTTGTAGGAACCAGACAAATTACTTTGTTATAACATGTATAACCTGGACTTTCAAAAAGGAGTGGGAAACTAGAAAAATGATCATAAGAATTCAAGAAATTGGGTTTCACAGAATTTGCTCTTTAAGACAGTTAGTTTGGGTGGAGAATGTTCTTTATATCGGGAATTTTCCCACATTTTCTGACTGCTATTCTTGAACACAAAAAATGGACACTTTTACTTTAAGAAAAAAGTGCCTGCCCATCAGGCAATTTGTCCTTAATTATTACTTGTCCGAACTGAAAGAGGAATTTGTCTCAGGCAATCGGAAAACCGCGAATGTCGAGGCCTGTCATGGACGATGTTTTTCTCCTGCTACTATTCTCTGGTCATCTACTGCACATTAACAGCCTTACATTGTGAGTTAGAATGGGTCCCCAGGCACCACAGAGAAATCAGCATTTTATTTTGTACTCTCTTAGACGGGGAGAGGGGAGCCAGGAAAAAGAGTACATGTACGCTTTGTATGCTTGTGAAAATGATGACAAAAATGGATGACCCCTTAGTGGTCGGTATGATTATATCATACATGAATGATGAAATCTACTGTTGGCATGCCTTCTGTCAGCTTCACACTTGTCACGATGATCCCGTAAAAAAATTAAAATGGGAAATTAAATTCATGTCAATAGCAATGGCACTCCTAACAGAGCCAGGTTACAGCAGATGGAAATGTGACCTGTGCGTTTGTGCATAAATACCAACATTGACCATCGATTGTTTTTTAATTAATAGCTGAAAAGTATTGAAGAGAAGAACAAAGATGTCATTCCTGTGGGAAAGACAACAGCAGAGGTATGCATGTCTTGCTATTAACAGATTAATGGAATTCTTAAGTGTAATTTTGATACTGGATTGTGTGCATGGGCAGAGATTTCTTGTCACGTGGGGAAGATGATTTCTGAAAGGTCATCCAGTACTTGGTAAGATAGTGACACCGGAATCGGTGGTGCAGGTTACAGGTGTGCGTAAAGTCAGTGTATTGCAAAGTGGGGGGGGATTATACTTGCATTGGTAATCCCCCCACTTCAAAAAGTGGGGAATATATCCCTCCATCCCTATCCCCGGACAAGTAACTTTGCAAATCCATTAGCATATTTGAGTAGACACTAGGCACATGGAAAGAATTCTGTATTATGGACACCACTTGACACCTGCGCATTAACTCCATGAGACTGGTCGGAAAAATTCCAAGAGTTTTCTAAGTAAACACCTCAATACCTTCACTGGTAAATTTGGTTTTTCATGACATTATTGCTTTCAGATGGCTAATAGGTCACTGTAGGGAAACATTAGTGGCATCCATATATCGAAGACTTACCACACACAGGGCCAGTGGCTTTCCTTTGCCCCACCAGCGCCTTTATGTGTCACCAGGGAAAAGCTTGTGTGCAGAAAGAAATGGTCATGTTGCTTCAAATACACAAACCCCTCCAGATGGTGTATGTCTTCACTTTTTTAATTTCAATTGCAGCCCTATGGTGACTATGAAGAGGAGGAGGAAGAAGATGAAGATGAGATTGAGTCTGAGGAGGAATCAGATGAACCCGATGACCTGGAGGTGACAGACTATGACCAGGACTCACCAGATGATGTAAGTTAATAGATTGAAGACTGGGCACTAGAGCTCAAATGCTTGTGGTCCATCCATTCTGATCAGAGTTCTTTGGAGGCCAAACAACTTTCTGGTGGATGACTATTCACTGCCAAGCTAAGGCTCATCTGTAATGTTACACATTCAGAGGTCGTATAATTTAAATTAAAACTGACACACACTGATTTGGGTCTTCTCCCACAGAGTAAAAACAGCTGCAGTTTAAAAAAGTAAAACTTTCACTTCTTTTAATAATTCTAGATCCGTCTGTCCACTCTACATCTTTAGTGTAAAATCTAGGGAAAATTTAGAGCAGAGGAAGTGAATAAGACTAAGAAAAATTAAGCTACTGACAATATAAAATTTGAACTTAAGGCAGCAAACAGCACGGTAAGAATTTTGTAAGAATTACAACTACGATGGAGCACCAAAAGTGGACATTACAAATGTGTCATTTTATAATGATGGATATTCAGGTTCTTAAGAATCTGCATCTAGCACTGAAAAGATCATTTTTTTGTGAGCAGAAATGTGGATTTTACTTTGACAACTCTCATGGCACCCTAAAAGTAGTCAACTACTGTAGAAACTGAAGGAAAGCTGCATCCCGACGTTCAAATTGAACAGTCTTTGAACAATGAAAAAATTGGGTTGTCCACTTTCCACGCTCCACAGGCTATTTTGCATTCAGGTCCCTTTTTGTTTTCTTTCAATCAGGGATCATATCACATTTATCAAAACGGGATTTTAACCAGCAAATCAGCAACACACTTTCCAACATGTTAGGCATCTAAGTGCTTTCTGGCCCCCATGGTTTACCATAAATCAAAACCCCGCCCTCTTGCCTTGAAAGTGAATCGGCTGATCCAAATTTCGCTGGCTTAATTAGCCATCTTGATGTGCCATTAGCCCACTGTTTAGGTGAATTCAAAACATTTAACAGGGACTCTTACTCTTTATATAGGTAAGGGTCACTGAGCTCACCTTTCCAGGGTTGTGGTTGCTTATTGTAGGGTACTATAAGTTTACTCCCAACCTATGGGGCTTAGCTAACGCGCCAACTCAGTCGTTATCGTGACTTACTCCAGCCACAAATGGGTAAAACCTACATACCCTCAGTATAAAACCTTACCCTTCTGTGTCACCCAGCAGACTAGTATGCATAGCTGTTACATATTCCTTACTTTCTGGGCTAAACTAAAAATTTATGCACATTGATTGGCTAGGCTAATACACTCCCTACTCAGGTGTGCGATGTTTGGGAGGGGCAGACTGAACCAAAAGTAAAAGGCGGGGAGGGACCACTTGGTGAGGGGCTCCTTTATTACAGTGGGATATCAAAAGAGTATATATTGCTTGTAACAAAGAACTAAAAGTGTTGAAAGACTGAGGAAAGGATTTGAAAGGCTGATGAAAACTTTCTCACAACTGAAATAAGAATCAGTATGCTGCTTGTTACGTACTCAGATTCTCATCTTTCCCTTGTGGGAGTTTTTTGGAGATCTGTGCTGTGAAATGGCCCAGTTGTTGTATTTTCTGCATTCAAGGTCTCAGTCTGGGGTGAAGTCAGCGTTTCATTTATACGTCTCAATCCTATGGTGGTTTTCGCCGTCTTTTTGTATACTGTGTTTTTAATTGTTGTTCAGGTTGAGATGGATATTAACAATGACGTGGAGGCATCCAATTCACCACCGTGGATGATGTGATGAAGAAGTTTTGACTCCCCAAAAATTAAACTAAAGTGTGATTTGTGTACATATATTCCATCATGGTGCAGTTTCTGGTGACTCCAGAGAAATTGGACAAGACTAACAAAAAGTTCTACTGAGAGCAATACTAATTTGTTCCAAGCCTTAAAAGATACTTGAAGGAAAGTCAATGTTATGTTAACTGTTCCAATGTAAATTGTAAATAAGGTTGGTTTTATTTATGAAGTCTGTAATCCATCAAGAGTTTGAGAAAATTTGATAACATTTGGTGTTACATTTAAAACCCTGCATAACCACTTGACACCATGTGGTAAACACACACAAATTTCCTTATTTGTTCCACGGAGGCTGATTACTGGGGAGCAAAACCACACTTAGAGAAGAGATAAGGTTACAGAATCCCATCTAGCAACTCCTCTGTATCAAAATAATTTGCAAAAAAAACACACGTGGCCTCAGATGACACCTGTATACGCTATGGACTTTCTGTATGTGAACTGGTTGACGTGTGGACGCGTGCCACGATTTTTACCAGGGCAGTTGAAAAATGTCGAGAAGAATGAAAATACTGACGCCTGAACACAAGAGCTGTAACTCCCTTCATAATATATGGGCATCAAAAATAAATTGCAAGGTTGAAGAATTTGCAGGAGAGAACCCTGCCCCAGCAGCTTTTTCAGGTAAGAAAATCTGACATTAACTGGATCAAATAAACCAAACAAAAATGATTAGAATGAGATGGAAATATGACATTGAAATGGCAGCCTGGAAAAATATGAGTGTGTAGTTTGCACATAGACAATGGGAAGCTCTTAGATTGCCAATCCACATTGGGTAGCCTCATCTATGCCACTCCAATGTTTAAAAGCTGGCATTTTAGGGGATTATAAGTCTATGCCTGTAATACTGTGGGGAATGAAAAAAGGAGGAGACTAGCCATATTTTGGAATAATTTGAACTGGAAGACCCTAACGTTAAAGTTGGGCAGATGAGTTTATTTTACGGAGAAAAATGATGCAACTAAATGTGGTTTCAGCAGGTGTGTAATGGTCTTGTCCTATGCAAGCATAATAAAAGTTGTCCATTATTTCCTGAATGTTACGTTCTTGTGTTTATTTAAATTATGCATACATGTTAACTACATGTACTGAAAAAGATCAGAATCAGACAAAAAATGAAGTGATGTCCTCATACATATAACTTTGTAAAAGTTGTGTGTGAATTTCAGGGGCGGGCGTCAGTGGTGTAAATCAGTTAAGCTTTCCTTTGGAAACAGTGTTATGTTTTATGTGCATCAAATGTGGTAATGCAGAAAAATTTGCAGTGACTAGATTCCACTTGTTTTTATATTTTGGGTATTGTAGAGATCCCAGTTCATTTATATGAAGCAAACTATGGGACCGAGAGGACCCCCCCTGCCTTTGTGTTGGTCATTGTTATAAGGCTGGTATCTCAGGAATTCTTTTCACTATTTCAGACATCTAGAGGGGATATGTTGAGTGAAAATAGGCTGGAGTATTTATAGGGATTGAAACTGTTGGGGGGCACCCCTCTGTCCCATTTCGTGCCTGGCATAGTTCAGTTTTCTATATTTTGCCAACATATGGTCTGAAGACTATTAACAACTTGTCAACTGGGGGCGGTATACCTTTTCATTTAGTCTTGATGCCAGACCTGATGATTCTGACTACTCATGGAATCAAGGGTCCGGTATCACCTAATGTCCATGTGACCAAGACTGGAGGAATTCCTCCAGTTCTCCCGAAATTCTCCGAAGTCGTCCCATCTATATTCTGCATATTCGGATGGTACCATTAAAGTTGGGTTATTCCCGGCCGGGTAGTAGACAAGCTGTTGAACCATGGTTGAACGTAAACTCCCGTATCCTAAATAATGGGAGGCTAGAAAATTTGACTTAATTTACACACTGAAATCGACGGTCGCCTTGGCCAAAATCGATGCGAGGTGAAATGCCCTCAGAAAGAAGGTGCACCACTGCATTGAAATCGAAAATACTCGGCAGGGCTCTCAACTTGTGACCTCTGACCCTTGTGTCACATCTATATCCGTGGGTGATGCCTGACCTAAGGGTGTAGTCCACTAATTCAAGCCCCATGAAAACAGTGTAAAATCAACATTCTTAAGGCTCAATAACATGCAAGCCAACATCCCTGAGGTTTGTCAAACAAAATGGAATTACTCCGTGGTCCTTAAACTTTCAATTTCTTTTCAATTTTTAGGGGGGGTTAACCGATGATTTTTTTTATTCTTCACACACACAAAAAACAACCCCCAAAAGGAGAAGTTGTGAAGTCTGTGTTTAGCCATTTTTAGTGCCAACCCTCAACTTTCTCGGGCACCTAAGACAATTTCCAACCGTAGTTTTCAGCCACTCTGCTCAAAGATGGAAGCCCAAACCCCCATGAACTTGATTCTGCCAAACAATTTCCTTTTTCAAAAGAAACTGTGGGGGGGGCACATTTTAATGCTAGTGAGCGGGCCAGAAATTCTCGCTTCAATTAGCAGACTATACCGCTAAGATTTTTGATCAAGAGTTGCCAGAGAAGGTTTGGGCAGGGAACCAGACTACATTTCAACAATCGACAGATAGCTACCAGCAGAAAGAATGAGGGCGCTATACAGTTTTAACGGTGTATGGTTGACAAGAGCTCTCTTGCGCCCAACCACGGCAGTTGTCCCAATTACACTTGGATTGTCCCATCTCTAGTTGGAACGGTCCCAATTGAAGTGTAGAAAATGATTGATTTCATTTCAGTGGCATAAATTTGCGACGGGAACTGGAAGGATGGGGGGGGGGGTGACTGGCCTGGCTATGGAACATTGAAAAACTGACGGGGGGGAGAAGGGAAGTTCGGACACCATATTACATTTCTGGTAATGTTCACGATCATGTACATGTACTCCACTCCGCAGAACGTTACATCAAAAGAGTGTATTTATGACTCGAAAAATGCCCTCCTGTTATGAGTGACGAATACCTTTTTGTTGTTGGGATGTCCAAGAAATACTTCACAATCCACTTATTTTTTCTCACCGCAAAAAAGGAAGGGGGAATGAGCCAATTGCCAATTACGGCACATACCCCATTACTCCTATTCGCTTTAAAAGCAAAACAATACTAAACAAAACCAACGAACAAACAAATTAATAAATACTAACAAATCACTGAGAAATAAAAGCTCGTAGCCCAATTAACTAAATTAAGTTGAGCCTTCGACCCTTCCTCTGTAAAACTCACTCTTTCATTAGAGAATTTTCATTTAAAACTGGCCAGCAACCTCAATTGCGATTTCCTCACTCATCTGTCACAGTTGGGATGTCTCAACTCTTGTCGGGCCATGACCTAAGTTAGGAACATTTCCATAGTTGGGATGTAACAAAGGGCCGGTTCCATTTTCCATCTGCGCATTTTTCATATACCGTTAAAACTGTGTAGCGCCCTCAGTGAGCAAGTTGTGGAAAGCAAAACAAAAATGGCTGCACGTTGTGTGACTGAGAGATGTTCTCAGGTAAGATAGAAATGCTTTTATTATTATTTTTTAAGTTATGTTGGCCTAGAGAAAAAACAGGCATACTGTTCAAATCATGGTGTTCATATGCGTTGGCAGCATTTGCCAACATATGCTCCCCATTGGCGGAGGAGATGCGACATGCAGGTGTACTGAAGTTTCGTCTTCAATTGCTAGCCTGATACTATAGTAATACCAAGCCGGCTAGCGTTAGTAATTAGTGTTCCTCTTTTTCGATTTGGACTGGATCGGTCATACTAACGCTCCACTACATTGCATTTAGTGAAGTGACAGCGGTTCTCAAAAATCCAAAGATTCACCAAAAATAGGCCTATCTTTTTCACAACCTACTGGCTTTCTTAAATGCCAAAGGAAAACTATTGGTGCTTTAGTGATATTTATGACTTCAAAATCTGTCAAAATCGGACCATTTTCGCTTGATATACACGCACAACACTTAAACTCTTCGCCGCCTGCTCCATTCAAATATGCGGACCGAGATTTTGCGATCGCAATAACTCTATGGGTAAACATGGTCCTCCCAGAAACACGCATGAGTGGCCTATACGTGGTCTGGGCACAAGACTTGTTGATCGTGACGGTTGGGAGTGCTACCGACAACTGTTTCCTGGTCAATACATCTTGTGCCCCGACTACATATGTGCCGCTCCCGCAGTTTCTTTGTGGAGTGTTTGAAAAAGTGGAAACAGTTTGATGTTTTACAGACATAAAGTTGTTCACAAAAATGCATGGCTTGTGTGTCATCGAGTTCCACGATGCATCAGGAATGTTGAAACCTCAGCCTTTGCCTCTTACTACGTTCTTGTCCTCAGATGCTGACTCATGGGCCTCTCCACCTTCTCCCAGGCCTGCCTGGCCTCACCTTGGTGAGGACGCTGTGCTTGTCATCACTTCAGCTTGGTGCACGTCGGTACACGGGGCGGCCCACCTTAGCCGACCGCCCGGTGGTAAAAATGCCCCAGGGGGATGACAGACCGCACATGCTGCATGTTGTGTGGCGGATACGGTCAACCAAGAGGCGGCCATATTGGGAGAGGGATGTCATCAAGCAGCTGATGTTGGAACGGGTAAAGAACTCTTACCGTTCAAATTACATGTACTTTTGACAACTCCCTGCCCCCTTGTTTTCAGGCTTTGATTAGTGTCTGACCATTTTTTTTCACATTGATGGCATCAAATTAAGAATAACATCTTTACTTCAGGGCAAACGGGCCTTGTTTTTACCCCAGTTTGTAGCTCAAGTAATCCGCAAACATCCAGAAATAAGCCCAGAGAGAACTGTCCAATTCCAGCATGTTGAATAAAGTAACAGAAAACAGAAAAGTTAGTGTTAAGAGGGAAGTCTGTGGGCTTTTCACAAAGTAAATGTAGACATTGAATTCACAGAGCATGGCTCAGCAATAGAAAGCTGTAACCTTCAGCAAGAATCCTTGTTTATGTCAAGTGAATTGTGACGTTTACATCTCCTGCCACAAATGTTTTTTTCCTGCAGAATTTCTTTCCAGTTGTGCACAAGAACACAGAGTCAGTGAATGCGCTCCTGAGGCAAGTCCGTCACCTGGTGCGGATTAAGCCCCTGGTCCTGAAGCATGGCCTCCCCCATGGGGACTATGACTCCACCCTCCTCAAGTGGAATGGTGAGTTTGTCGTCCGCCGCAAGCTGAACAGCCTAGGGCAGGAAGTCGTGACGGACGGGGGAGAGGAGTTAAAGGGCCGGCAGGAAGCAGGGGCTGAGAAGGAGCCTGCCAGGGACCCCGAGTCCAGATGACGACGACCAGGTTTGCCCACAGTGTCAGCAATCCTGTTTAACACTAGAGAGACCTCATCAAAGTTGATCATCAGATTTCATGATATGGTCATGCCATGTCCACTTCTCAGAACTCAAAAGCCACTGCATTCTACTTTGCATGTGCGGCTTGGAATCTTGATGGATTTGAAAGTGTTGCTGCACTAGATAGTACAGGAAAAAACATGTAGAGAATTGGATGGCCAATTATTAGCCTTATATTTTACAATGTTACACCTCCCATATCATCATCATTCCCATCTTCAGGATTTTCTCCACTGATGTAGGACAGTTATTTTGATACCAGGATAGACATACTGTTCTTGCAAAATACCTAGTTTTCCAAGGCAGGTTTGCCAAAAGTGTGATACATTTCTCACTGACATGTTTTCAATGAATATACTGGCTGGCACACCAGAGAGCATGACGTATAAATGACAATGAGAGCAAAGCCCTATGTTGGATTGTACCGCAACCTCACAGATGAACATGTACTCAGTAATGGATATCTCCAAATGCACAGCAAGGCTGCCTGGGGCATTTCTGGAGGATAAATGGTGGTTGCAACCTTCCCCACTTTTTGCCAGTTTGGTCGGCAAGTTGTAGTTCCCATCAGCGGAAGTGGCCAGCTGTTGGAACAATGCCTCTTGCCTCTAATGTTGACGACATCCATTTTGTCTTCAGTTTCCCTTGATTTGGAAGATTGCATAGCATAGATACTCTCTGAGGCTTCCTCGCTTTTCTGAATATCACACAGTGAGCTCGTTGTGTATGGTTGAACAAGATGACTTGGAATTCAGAAGAGTAGTTGCTGCAGGAGAGTTGATTAAGAATTTTTTTATGTGGGGTTGGTTCTGGTCTGAGCCCCTACCCTCCCAAAACAAATCCAGAATACAACATTAGGATGGGGTGTTTTGGGGTTAGTAGGAAGAATCACAAGTAAATTTTGTCTGAGAAGTTTGGTTAGTCCAAGGATTCATAAATATTTTGTCAGTTGATTAAATGTTTGCTTGTACCTGGTTTTGCTTGAAGCTGATTTTAAAAAATAATGTTCCGTGTACTTTTAAAATCCATGTCACTATAAAAAAATGGAATCTTCCCCCGAATGGATTTCTCTGCTCAGTTTGTTTAATTTGTAAATTAAAAACAAGGAATTCTAGCAATATGCAAGAATAATGTGTTACTTGTGAATTCTTTTGAAAAGCTTTTTTAGTTTTATATAAAAGGCAAATTGTCCTTGGGGCAAAAATATGTTGCAGTTCTGCCCCCGATATTTTGGAAGCCCGCCCTCATTCGCTCTCGACCCGAACGCAGGAGGAGCGTGCGGTGGAATGCGTCCATATCGGACGAGTAGCCAGTCTAATCATGTTCACAGGTCTTTTTCTAAATCACGTGAATTTGATAATTCTCTAGAGCAAAATTGAGCTCTATCAAGGGTTTTCTGATCCTTAGCAGATAATGTCACTAATTTGAAGCCTATACAAGTACCGCCCGCTGAAGGTGAATCCGAGTTTTAAAATAAGCTCATTAACGCGGGCCGGCGGGCATGCAGCCGTTATTGCAAAACCACCAGAATGAGCGATTCCTGCAAGCAAAATCGAAGTCCAGTTTGGTGTCGCCACTGATCTCCATCAAAAAGACTATATAATGGAGATTAATGGGTGTTCATGCACAAAATTCTTGAGGAACGCGAGTAAATGACTTGACAAAAGTATCGATTCCATTGTAACAGATAAAACCGAATAATGAAAATCACTTACGAAATTTTAAGTGCAAACCATTACATAAGGTCAAAGTTCAAATCTTAGGTAATATACGAAGGGCGAATGACCTTGAATTTTGATGACTGAGAGCCCAGTGCCATCACAATCAGCGACGATGTGTTACGTACCGAACTTGCACTGGGAATATGTAACAACCAGACAACATATATCGTAAGTGTGACTTTTGAGTAATAACAATGTTAAAGTAGTGTTCGGGAGGGCAAGAATGAATTCGCCGTGGCCCAAACGACAGTGGATCACTTTAAAAGGGAGATTTGTGACGACTGACTTTGTTGGCCGTGCTGCACCGTGGTGGAAGAGAAAGAAAGACGCACATGTGCTTGCCAACCATGTCTGACGGGAGCGATTTGCATGATCATGTAATTTCGTAAGTTGCCTACATATCTACATGTGCCTGTACGGTCATCATTTAGGCCCAAGTATTTCCTTGCTCTATCATATCTATATCATGTCTATGGTGCAGTAGAGGTGAAGCCAAGATTTACAGAACTGTAAGTCACACACACACACACACTGACAGATTTGTGACTTGTACCATCATGACCGTGGCCACCACTGGGCCCACTGTTCCCAGATTTGTCGACATTCCACTATCAAGTATCATGACTACAAGTATCTTGTCTAATGTTTTAGTCTACTGCTTTGTGAAAAATCTAGGAAAACAGTGTGGCATTTTCAACGTTTAAATCAAAGGTATTGTAATTTTGTGTGGGATAGCCACATCAGGCGTTGGCACAGCAAGCTGCAGATGCAGATACAAATTTATCTTGTGTAAAATCTATGAATTACAGGGCATTCATAGCAATCGAACAACATCGATCCGCAAGGTCAAGGTGGTGGAAAACGGGCATGACAGGTTTTCATTCCCTTTAAAAGGAGCAGTTTTCAACAGGTCATGCTGTTAAGTGTCAACAAGCGTCAATAAGTTATTCAAGCAAATTTGGGTCATCTCGTACCCCGGGACAACTCGTACCCAGGTCAACTCGTACCCCAGTCAACTCGTACCTGAGTCAATTCATACTCGAGTCAATTCGTATGCTTGCATGTACATGTATTATTGTCATCTGTGGATAATCTTACCAGTGGCTGTTTTGCTTGTAAAGAATCAACTTTTTAATTAATTTCAATTGTTTAATTCAGTTCGGTTCAAAAGTGCAATAATCCAAAATTTTTGGTTTGGTTTGGCGGTTCAGCAGCAGCACTATTCTAACTCACAGAGTACAAGTTGTCCTGGGTACGAGTGGTCCTAGGTATTAGTTGACGTGGGTATGAGATGACCAGGTTACGAGTTGATTTGGGCGGGAGTTTGGGGATACGAGTTGACCTGGGTACGAGTTGTCTCGGGTTCGAGTTGACCTGATTCCATTCAAGCATACAAAGTGTTGATTAGGGTCCTACAGTATATATTAAATTCATTGTATTACATCAATCTGAAATGATATTTGAGTGTTGAAATTTGAGTGACAAAGTCAGGCCTGTTTGTGCAGTCCGACCAGCCGCCATCTTGCTTTCGCGTGGATGGCAGAGGAAAAAAAGATGGTGGCCCCCATATATCCCAACAAAATTTTCGTTTTCTGCAAGGAATATGGAAGCAAATTTGGTGTTTCTCTGACACAGTGGCAAGTGTTAGAGTTTCAAATATACAGTAAAGCCACTTTTAAATCTGTTTAGGGTATTTTTAAGTTGCTGACACGTTGTTGACGCCACTTTTGTGTGTTGACGCTAAAAAATAGCATGGCCGGTTTTCAACGGCTAGGATTAATCAATTAACATTGAAGAAATGCGCTCGTATACAATGTAGATGTAGCACTAGCATTGCAAAGTCACGAAAAAACTTTATCCAAGAATGCAGTTGACGTGTCTGTGACATTGAAACGAGTAGGTGTATGACATGTATGATAATGCACATGTGTGCGCACTGTCAATGACCACACTTTCATGTCTCTCTACACATCGATGAAGATCTAAAAACTCCATTCTTAGTTGATTCACTAATAATTATAAGCAAAGAAGAAATTATGTCCTGAAACATGTGAGGTTTAACATATGGAGTTGTACTTTTTGTTGAGGAAATCCCTTTCACCATTCCTCTCGGAAACAGCCACCATATTTAAATTATACCATTTTGCTCTGGGGGTGATTTTGAATCCTCTCCTTAAATTAATTTAAATTCACACTGATCCAATTTATTTCTTACTTAATACCTTACACTTACAAAAACCTTGCAGAACAAAATTTCTGTTTTCTTGAAAATTACAGCATTCTGGGTGGAAGGGTAGAAGCTTTTATTGTAATTTGAAATAGGACTGGGGGATTTACATGTACCGGTATGTAGGGCTGCACATAAGAGTATGGGTAAGTTGTCGTTTCTTCGAAGCAGCTTGTATGGATGTACACGTATGCTGCTTGTATTGCTGCACAAGGTAGTGTACAGATTCAGTCTGGTCAAATATGGATGGCACTGTACATTTTCTTAGATATTGAGGAAAAACATCCTATGTCCAAGCACTGGCTGTCAAAACATGGATCACTTTATCACTAGCATTACATGACTGTCCAGTATACAGGTACACACGTGTGGTCTGTATCATTCAGTTATTCCATCCATACTGGTTACTCAAGTGAGAACATGTACATGTAGTGTACACTTTTACGTTAAACTGCAACTGAACAGTTTCCACAACATGGAATGTTGCACAGTTTGTCCCTGCATTTGAAGAGGCATGGTAGTCAATGAATAAACACAGAACAAATGCACGTGCCTGGACAGGATGTACATGTAGACAAGCTAGGCTAAATTGCTTCAAAGGACGAGTTCTCATGGTGACCATGGTGCCTGGCATACATGGACGGGCAAGTTACGAGTACATTGAAGGTAGTATCCATAGAACATAACCGGTATGTTTAGGAGCAATCATGTTGGATAATACAAATTCCATGGTGGTCTGTATTTTTTTTCATTAACAGAGTATCAAGCCATGGATCTTGCCAAGCAAGCTTTTAGTTGCAATAATTGTGAACTTGCGACAGAGATTTTTGATCACCTTCTGCACACTCATGGACCCAACATGGATTGGCTGATTGGAAGGGGAGATACCTACGCCCAGCGGGGGCATATGAACGAGGCACTGGGGGACTACATGCACGCCTTCCGCCTGGGCGAAGTGGTACCTGACCGGCTGAAAGGACTGGTGAATGCTCTCATTGCGTCCGTGGCCAAGAAGGGCAATCTGGAGGCCTCCATTCAGCAGTTCAGGGCTAAGCTCAGAGAGCAACCAGTGGACCTGTTGTCCTGTCCCGCGTGCCAGGCTCTGTTGTATGAGCCCGTGACCCTCCCCTGCGGCCACACCGCCTGCCGGGACTGCCTGCTGCACTCTGCTGAGGCTAGAACTTGCACCAAGTGCAAAGTTAAACATCCCCAGCTGGTCGCTGGGCACACGCTGAGGGTCAACGTGGTGCTGGGGGGTCTCTTGGAGAAATACTTCCCCCAAGAGACCAAAGCTCGACAGTTGCGGGTGGAAGGGAACAAGTTGTATGCCAAAGGAAAACTTCAGGATGCTGTACAAAAATATAGTGATGCAACAAAATTAGGTAAGGAATCACAGTGTCTTATGCAACATTTGCATAGAACTGTTCTCTACTGGGTTGAAACTTGACAAGACATAAAAGTGAACAAAGCCATGCTCGCAAATGAGCTTTCTGTAATGTAGAGGGTCCATGTCAACGTATTTAAAGGACATCAGATGACTCCGAGATACACTGTACATGTAGTGTTATATGAGGTTATGTAAGTCGGCAGTTTAAGAATGAGCAGTTTTGAATTGTTGGTTTGTTTATATTCATCATGGTTGCTTATTTTTTTTTTTTTTTTTTTTAACATATAGTTTTCTTGTCATCACTATCCGGCTTTTTCCCCAGTCCTATCAAACAGTTGAGCTTCCCTTTGAATAAAGTAAATCGAAACATAAATTGGGTTATTTGAAAGAAGCAGCATGGTGCATGGTACATGTAGCATGCACATCTTAATCCTGCAACAAAAATTGGGGCATGTGATTTGGTTTCCTATATATTCCAGATCTAAGTTTTGGCCACGTACAGTACAGGTACAAGTATATGTATTGTATTCAAAATGTGAGAATCCTGGAAAACCAGTTAAAGGGATTGCTGTGAGGTGATCCAGGTTAATTTCTTAAAATGTGTAAAATTTGTATCTCAGAGATCCTGCACTTACTAGAACATGTACCCCCCCAACAGTTTCACAGGTGGGACATATCTTTCAACAATCAAGTGTTTCATAAGGGTTATACTGTGCAAGCTGTCCCAGGAGGCATGGCTTGCCTTGGTTGTGTAAGGTGCATGTGGTGGCAATGGTGGGGAGAGGGGGTTGTGGACATTATGTACTCATACAGGGGTGATTTGTAAGCAAGTGCATTAGTTTGTACACATACATGTACCAGTATATGGAGATGTACATGTAGGTCTATACATGTAGGTACTGTATGCTGGATGGTTGTGTAACAGATGCAATGACTCATGAGTGGTTACCTGTGTGTATTACCGTAGGGACATGACAGGTGATATGTATACACACATGTACCAGGCTACCAGCATACAATCTACATGTGCATGTACCAGCATGTGGCTCATGATCATGTGCATTTCATGTGTTATGCACATGTTGCAGGTTGTACATGAACATGCATGTAAAAAGCACAAGCTCAAGACAAATTGAGGCCATGTCTCTCAGTGAACCTTGCTCTGTGGTGAAACAGGCACAGGTGTCATGGCCGTAACATACAGTACATGTACAATGTGGATCCATGTACCAGGAACATGGACATGTGTACATATAACTATATGGTACATGCACAGAGTACAGTGTACATGTACATTACTTTGTATTTGGCATAATGCTGCTCTGAACGCTTGTCTCAGATATACAGTACTTGTTCATGTTGTGTACAATGTACATACACCATTACATGTACTGTGCAAGTCTTCTACAGTACTTTGAGATTGGGAAGAGAAGAAAGAAGGCATGAGAAGACCATTCAGTGTCCTCAACCTGGCCCAGTTTAGGGCTAAGTTAATTTGAATAATTCATTATTCGAATACTCGACCTTCAATTTGATCGAATATCCGAAGATTCGGTCATACCAAGCGGCAGATTGTTGATGAACAATTCATACAAAATCAGTTGAACATGTACATGAACATTGTTATCAATATCATAGCTTCTCACATAGCTTGTCAGAGATGAACAAGACATATGTAGCCCTGTCAAAAATCTCTATTCCTTTTAATGTAAATTGTTGTTACGAATAATTAACTTTTAAAATCCAGATTTCTGACGCTTTTCATTTGAATCTGCTTGAAACAAGCCACCATAATGCAGTGTTCTCATTGTTTCATTCAAATATTCAAACTCGAAAAATAATATTTGACAATCAATCAAATATTTGGTTATTCGGATATTCGGCACGGCCCTAGCCCAGTTGGGTTTGTCATGGAATCTGAGGCAATTCTATTATAACACACAAATCACCCATGTAAGCTACTGGGTATCAGATCCACCCACTTCCTCCCTTCCCATAATAAAATTACAACCTGCAGGTTTACATCTGTTCACCTCACCTGTGATGTGGCTAAAAGTGAATCCATCTGCTTATTTTCCGAAGGAGTGGGCAAAATGAACTTGGTAGACAGATAGAAGCGCCCTTTAGTTTCATCAGGATTGTAGATTGTCTTGCTAATAGATAAGGCAACAGTAAGATCATGATGTGATATTTTGAAACAATGCCAATGGTTATACTTATACATGTACCTGTATATGACGTTCGTGGATACATACATGTACATGACATTCATATTCGTAGATGTAAAAACTTTCCTTGAAGTTGAAGCAAAAAAGCATTATTGTGCCATTGGGGGGTTAATGCTGGGTTTGCATAGATTTTGCATGTTAGGAAAACATTCAAAGCCTTCTGTGTGATTCTTAAATGCAATTTTTTACAACACTCGATCCTATCTGGCTACTCCATTTTGAGTAAACATCACAAGATTCCCCTATATTCAGAATCTTTGACAAAAAACAGGACCTCTTCAATCTATAAATGGACTGAAGCCACAGAATTTTAACTGCAAATTGTCCAGGAATGGTTTCAGCCTCAGTTTCAAATGGAATATGGGGAGGCATTTCTAGCATGAAAAGTCTATGGAAGTTGAACCCCTACACTGTACATTTCTGGTGCCCAGTGAAATGTTACACAACCCTCACTTGGATGAGACCACAATGTGTGAATGGGGCCTGCTGTTACACAAGAGTGAAGTCAGTTGTTGTGAAAGGGCAAGGACCAGCAGCCAAGCACAAAGGCTGCTCTTATGTATGCACTACATTGACACTATGCGTACCATGTAGTTAATGTAACTAGGTCAGTTGTGTAACAGTCTAGGTACATGTATGCATTATGCGCTGTATGGTAGAACATGAACTGTACGTTATATGTAAATTCTCCCATGCTGATCTGACATAAATGCCCTGGATGGACTCTACATGTACATGTATGTCTGCACAGAGAGTTCTACTGTACTCTGTACATTAGTTTTCCTGAGTTGTCTTTTGTGTGGGGGTTTATATGTAATAGGGCCGTAATAGGACTTTGTATCATAGACAGCCCACTTTAATCAAGAGTCTGAGTGATACAACGTGTATGTTCAGGAGCAACCTGAATTGAATGACCTTACTATTGATTCATAGATAAAGTTTGCTTACATATATATGTAGGCTCAGGAAAAAAAATGAAGTTGATCAAAGTCATCCGTTATTCAACCAAAGAATTAACTGGGTCAGTTTGGCTGGCTGTTTATTTAAAGGTGCCCGTCATTTTTCCTGAAAAGATTTTTTTAATTATCGCTGGGATTGCTGATCACGAGCATGTTGAGTCCATTCATGTAGATAGGCCATTCCGTAAAGTTACCAGTAGGGTCCAATTTTCTTTGTGTCCCTGTCAAATCTGATGTATGATGTTATGTGTCTAAAAGACATGCTTTAATTTCCAAAAGCACTTACATGCATACATGTACATGTAACTGTTGCAGATTACTTGCCAAGTAAGTGAAAGTTGTTTGAAGTCATTTTCAGTGATATATGTACATGTAGTTCCATGTCAAATTACATTCCATGTCAAATTCATTTGGCAATGAAACTCTAAGTGACCCAAATCTGAATTAATACACTGAAATGTACATACAGTATGAGTAGTTATAATTTTGATAACGTAGCCTTTATCATTGAAGACATTAATTCCTCCTTATGATTTTTTATGTGTTGCTGTGAGATTTTTGCATTTCATGTAGAATAAGCCACTTACAAGTTAAATTTGAAAAAAATCTGGTACACTGTATTAACTGATTGCACAGAAATGTAGCAATTTGAATTCCCCAGACTAAAGACACTTTTGCTACATGTATACCTCATGATTCAGGGCAAGCTTTTGCATCGCGAGCACCATCTCTGGAATGGACTGGTTCCTTTGTACCATTCTTATCCATTGAGAACAGTGTATTGTTGCAAGGCATCTCTAGTCTTATTTATTTAAGCAAAGCTTGCCCCGAATCATGAGGTATGGCAACAGTGGTTTTTTAGTATGGAGAATTCAAGTTGTTATTTTAACGTGAATTTAAAGAATTCAGTGTACCAGATTTTATTCAAATTTAACTCGCAAATGGCTTCTTGTCATCTTTTTTCTGTTCTTCATATAATTTATGTCTTAATGGCTGCATTTTTGTTGACTTTCCCGGAAATTTTTTTGATAAGTTTTCAAATAAGTACCAGTTACTGGTATCTGCCCTGGGCAAGACCAAGAGAGGGCACAATTTTCCTAGCAACAGTGGTTGCTATGATGGGAATTGCACTCACTGGCTCACAAATGTATAGTTTTCTCATTCATTTATTGCACGTTATAGCACAGGATGTACAGAGACTGTTCCTGATTCCTTTTGAGATGCTCAAGCTGTTTATGGACAGTAATGAGGCAGAAACCAGGCTTCAGTAAAAGTTATCCAGTTGAGGATGTACATGATATGTACCTCGGTACATGTACAATGAAATCTTGGTAATTCGAAGTCAGTTAAGTTGAAAATTTTTTTCATCTCGTAGGCTGACTATTTATTGCCAAAAGAATAGGCTTGTGATGTGATGCCAAAAAAAACCACTGCCATAATCGCTTCAAAAATGAAAATCCGCCACGAGACCTTGTGCGAGTCACCACACTTGAACTGCTTGTGTTGCATGCATGCTGCAGCCGGCATGGCACACATGTACTGCAGCACCACCATGATCGTGCAAACCCTGTTGTCAGGCTAGCCTGACAGCTATCGCAGACCCATTCATGGACAGTCCAATCGCTGACTCTTTCCGATAACCATGTGACCACAGAAAGTGTTGTCATCAGAAAACCCAAGTGAAAAAAACCCCAAAATTCTGTGTTCTGGCCGGTGCATGCATAGTACTGTACCACATCCATGCATAGTCTTGTAGCTATAGTGTTTCTTTCGTATCGATCTTCACATTTCCTTCCTAATTTTGGCATTGTTAATCTTTCCCATTTATTTTTTGGTAGTGTGTGTGTTCGTTATTTTAAGACAAAATTTTTTACTTTTTTCAACACAAACATCTAACCTTCTTATAATGAGAATAAGTTTGGAATGATCATGCGACATACAGACATATTCTTTTTGACAAAAGTTTTAGAACCTAGCCGGAAAGTACAAACAATGGTAGGGGCCCAGGTGAAAAGTTGATTTTCAAGTAGGCGTGCCTGTTTTTGTATACCCGTATGTATACGTAGCATAATCATACATTTTAAGTTAAAACCCCAAGAATCTATTCAGAGTGAAGTTTTTCAAATTGAAATGAAAACCAAAGTGAAGGCTTATTAAGCTAGTTATATTTCATTGATGCACATCCAAACAATTTTGTACCATGGAGCAGATGCCCCTATCCTTTAATTTCATCCTGGCTAAACACCAAGTATAAGCCATGGCTTATATTCCGAAAATTACTGTATTTCCCTTGGCAGAAAACGTACATGTACAGATACATGTAGATGTTGATGTAGTTCCAGACAACAATCAGATGCAGCCGTTAAACAGTCCCCGCCAACAAGGGGATGCTTATTCCAAGGATGAAAATATTTTGAATGATAAAATAATGACTGAATTATATTTCATATTTTTCATTCAATATATTACATGTAGATATTAATTTGTATTTTAGCTGATGCTCTTTTGATACCTTTACCTGGGAAAGTGTAATCAATTTGGTGCAGTAAACCTGAATGAAGACATTCTAGTCAAGTACTTGTCCCTCCTAAAACTGTGTTCAAATAATGACACTACATGTACAATCCGGGCACTTCAAAGGGTGCCTCCATATGTTTGTAATAATGCCTTTTTACCCCACTCGCTGCGCAATCCTGCCCTCCCCCCACCCCCAGCAATCTGTTAATAAAATTACATTTAACTTGACATCTCAAGATGGATTTCTGCAGCTTTTCGGCACGTCATTCCAACAAGCCCTATCCATGTACATATGATACGATTGGTATATTACATGTGTGGAGTCAGTTATAAAAAAGGAGAAAAACCCTGGCAACCTTCCAAAATGAAAACATGTTAACCTGTACTTGTTGGTCAGGCTTAACTTCTAATTGAGTTATTGATCAGCTACATGTACATATAAATGTTGACTCAATTTTCTGTGTACATGTGTTCAATCACTACTGTTCACATGCATGTCTCATAAAACATGTAATGTGTGGAGACCATTCAAAGACAGTGTGGAAAGTACAGGTACAGTCGATCGGTAATACGTGCTCGGTTAAGACAAGACTCCGGTTTAGACGAGCATACATGTATTTTACTAGTCCTGACTCAATTGTGCATATTCCTATGAGGGAAAAACATGCACAATACAAGCTCTCCTGGTGTGATTTGCACACCAGCCGAGTGCAAATCTATTGTTATCTTTTTATTTAGTATGTGCTTGTTTAAAGGCAACTTGTCAATCAGCCAGTCCATTCCATTTTGAAAGGTGCTTCCATAATTTATTCATGTACAGTAGTCACTGTAGTACAGCGCTGCAGATTTTTCTCACTGGGTCAAGCTGTTTGGGTCCATTGCCGCAAGAGAGACGAAGAATGGGTGTTTTCGGTTCCCGCACCCAACATAGAAATGTTTTGTAGTGGCTCTTGTGCCACCTGAACACAAGTGTGTCACCAAAGCTCTACAATACTTAGGACATTGGTGATTCCCCAGCCCCCCAAAAATTCCCCAAGACCAAAGTCCCCTAGGAAACAAATGAAATTGTGTTCTGTAACCAAACACCCCACCAGAAAAAATGTCCACACCCACTGAAATATTGTTACCTGCTCTCCACTGTAACAAGAAATATATCGCCTCATCTGAGTTTTAAATTTCTGTAAATTTTTAGTTTAATTAAGAAAATCATGACTAAACCTTGGTTTTCAGTCCAAACATCCACAAATGTTAAACAAAAAGTGCATCCCTCGCTAATAATTTTTACCAAACCCACATGTCTTTTCAATTTGAAATCCGATATTCGCCCTCTACTGTGACACAGTTAGAAACAAGGCATGTCTGCTTGGGTCTGTGCCCTAGTTACTGGGAGTCCAGTGACTGTAATGTTGGGTCCTTATTGACGACTTTGTTCACCACAGAAAGTCAATAAAGAACAGCTTGAAGGAAAGTGTACCAGTATGCCTGGCCTTACTCTCAGTCATGCATATTAATCCACTCATTCAGCTGCCTTCCTTGTGAACCACTTTTAAATATTCATTCCTGAGTGAATAATTAAGTATTTCCCTTCTTTTAATACATTTCACTCTGAATTTTCAATTTTGAAAATAAATACTCAAATATTTGATAATTGATCTAATATTCACAACGTCCACACAACCCTGCATTGTGCTCGAATTTCATTTCTATGTTTTTTTTTTAGTACAGACTGTAAAGCTAAATGTACATGAATACCTGTATGACATTACATGTTGATAAACTTGACCAAGGACATTGTTGTGAAGAATTATCCGAAAGCTTCAGTATCATATTAATATAAATCTTAATGTGATGTGTATGAAGTACATGTGCATCTGAAATGACAAATGCCAACATTTACTTGCATAGAACATTATCTGTATTGCCCACATCTCTTCTTCCATTCCTTCTTAGTACCCCAGGACCATTATGTGTTGAGCAACAGGTCTCATGTGTACACGGGATTGAAGCAATATGAGGAAGCACTTAAGGATGCGGAGGCCGTGTGCGGACTCCGACCAGACTGGTCAAAGGTAGGAGAAATAATTGATGGCTTGCATTGAGCACCTGTGTAAACGAGGGCACCCAGGCCATTGCAAAGCTGTTAAAATATGTACATGGAACTCACATGTACATGTTGACAAAGTTCAGTAGCCTGTTATGGTTTATCAGACACAGTTATTTTTGTTTGTCTTGGCTCTTGAAGTTTAATAGGCTGAAACCTTGTCATATTCATGTAAAGGTTTGTCAATTTATGCTGTCTGAGGCTTATGCTGTGTATTTGGCCTGACACACATTTTATTCTCATAGTGAATTTTTACATTTGTTGTGTAAATTTGAAGAACTGTGTTCATACATGTAATAATCAACCTGGCTCATGAAAAGTAGCAAATTACTTGTGTATGAGCATGCGGGCCTGGACTAAAACCCTTTTTTTACTTGCCCACCGGGCAAGTTAACTTATCTGGTCACTAGCCTGTGGGAATTTTCACAAGCCCATTGGACATTGTTAAGCAAAACTAACTTCCATATGTGTATACTGGGTCTTTTCAACTTTATTTTTTGTTTACTTATTACTGTGGCGCCATGCTGTCAATTCTCAAACTTAAAATTGGAGGATTCAACGATGGGAAGAACTAGTTTTTTCCTTTCTCACCAAGAGTGGTCTCATTTCCAGGGTTATTATCGCAAGGGCATGGCCCTGACAGGTCTGCAGCAGCAGGAAGAAGCCATGGTGGCATTTCTACAGAGCTTAATTCTAGACCCTTATTCATCATCGTCAAGAAAAAGCCTGGAAAAGGTAATGATTCCCAGCCCCTTGCCCTTTTTGAATTATTTCTTCATTCTTGTCATCTCTAATGAAGATAAGCTCTGATCAGTGGACAGCACTGCGTTTCATGGAGGCCCTTATACTTACAAGGAATAGAAGGGTGCTTAGGGCAGCCGCTGGTCGGTCCACATCTGTAGAGAGATGTCAGTGAGAAGCAGTTACAGTTTTAGAGGTGGGACAAAAACCCCAGGAGAATTCTCTGGGTAAAACCCATGGAATTAGGTAGGGATTGAACCTAATCTACACATGAACTTAGCTGGGAATCAAACCCGGGCTGCAGAAGTGAAAGGCAAGGGAAAATGATTATGCCAACCTCACTCCCCTCCCATTTTGATGTTCCTTATTTCAATAGTTTGTTCAACCTCTCGGAAATGTGTCAACTAATGTCAGACTTCCACTGTCAAGGGAAAAGTTTCTTGACTTCTTAGTTTATTCACTTGCACCCAATAGTACTCCAATGGGTTTCCACCTGTTATCTCACTCATACAGGTTATAACCCTAACCCACGAGAGCCTGTTTGCTGGGGCACATTCTCAATCCTCCAAAATCCTCCGATTGCCTAACTTCAAAAACTGCATTTATCCGCAATCCTGCAAAAGCGGCAATTTTTTTTTTTGCAATTTTGCAAATCCTCAATCCTCAAAAAATCTTCCAACTCATAAAACCTTCTGGGGGAAGGGGGGAGGGGATGGCACATACTTTGAAATAACTGTACAACAGCCATATGTCCATATTGTGATAGAATGATCCACTTTCTTTGTAATAAACAAAGCAGACATGGGCCTTTGTTGTTACACATTGCAGTTGAGGGATTGTGTAACTTATGTCCAGCAGTAGCGAACAATGAACATACTCTCCTTGGATTCATGTATATTGTAAACAGTATAATATGTGACCATATGCACCACTACATGACTGATTTTTTGTACTTCATTCACCATTCATCCTCAATCGTCCAAACTCCTCCAGTGCTCAAATTATCATTCATCCTGAATTCTCCCAAATCCTCTGAAACTACCCAGAGGATTTGGAGGATTGAGGTGGGTTAGGGTTAAGCACCAACTATGAATAAACCATTGGTCAATATCTTCTTATTTGTGCAGTGCTGTTCCATGGGAATGATGCACTATCTAACTTGAATAATCTCAATGATCTAGTTGTTACCTTTGTCACTACTCTAACAGGTGGTGTCAGCTCACACAATTCTTCTCAGGAACCGCCCTGCATGTACTTTTACAAGTACTCAATTACTAATAACACGAACCAGCAGTGCAACAGTGCTGCGTGGTCTGGTTTCAGAGAGGGTTTGAATTGAATTGAAGTAGAACTGTGGTTGACTGTACTTGTACATGTACATGTAGTTGATTCTCCCAGTTCCAAGATACCGCTACAGTAGTCGGATTAAATTTGTAATCTTTCTAGACCACTCACTGTAGCCTTTAACAACATGGGACAAATGATGATTTTCGTTTACAGGTGTATGTATTACATACATGTTAGGTGCGAAACAATGCAGCGTGTACATGTTTACAAAATAGTAGGTTCATTATTACTTTTGTTAACGTGTGGGTCTTCTAACAAGTCTTGGTTCATAAATTTCACAAGGTTTTCTTGTAAAATGAATTTGACACCTGGCCTCTGAGAAAAATCAATTGATGAACTATAACAATCAGGCTTATTCTGTTTCCCATAAGGTCCTGCACGATCTCCTCTCCCCAGTGCAGCCAGCCACCATCAAGTGCCTGGAGCTGCAAAGGGGTTACCCAAGGCCTCTGCGATCAGGGGCCTCGGCAGGGCCGGGGCTGTTTGCCCGGGGGATCTCGGACCTAGCTGAGGAGGTGGCACTGGGGCTCAAGGCAGTCAATCAGCTGTTTGTTGATTGTCCGACCGAGGTATGGTGAAACCATTTTCTTTTTGCAGACATTAACTGATTGAATGTATCTCAATGGGGAAGCCAACACATTGCTGTAACATTTAAACAGTATAACACTGATAGCTTGTTGGTTTACCTAGAGGTAAATGTGTAGCGTGTCGGAGCCTGTTGGTCTTGTATTGGGGAAAGACTGTCTAGGGAACACAGTATGGTTTCCTTACATCTCTCCTCTGTTAGACCAAATGAATACTCCTCAGTGTGAGTAAGTCATGTACAGGATATCCTAAACAATAAAAAAAGCAGCATTTAGATAACCTTATGGAATAGAGCTGATCTTTCTACAGTGGCCTGATTAGCAGGGGTATTAATGATGTAGCATTAATTACATTTGATAGACGTGCTGACGTAAGTAATACACATTCATTATTTTGCATAGGAGTCAATGTCATGGCTAAAAACAATTTTGGTTGTCCTCAAACAGGAAACTAAAGAAAAGTTCCCAGATGGTGGAAAAAAAGATGCTGCAAGTATCAGTAAAATAGGAGGGGCTGGAACAGAGTCTAAGTTGAACACAAAAACTGGAGTCTGTACATCCGAGAATACACGTGCACCTTCTGCTGAAGTCACACCCACATTTGAAGCAGGGACCACTCCCACTTTGGAAGCCAAGCTGACACCTGGCTCCACATCTAAATCAGAAGCTGTGGCCTCACCTGGATCTCTGCATGCACCAAAAGGTGCGCCTACCTCAGGATCCACACTTGCTTCAGAAGCCACGTCCACTCTTGAATCCACGCCCCCATCTGTGGCCACGCCCCCACTGGATGTCTCCCCCACCCGGCAGTCTCCCTCTCATCGGAAACCAGGAGAGTCTGCGTGCTCTTGGAACAGAGGGGAAATGTCAGCGTCGGAGTTCCTGACAATGCGCAAACGCAAGCGATGCGTGTCCGGCAGTGACACCATCATGAGTCCCATCCGAAAAGTAGAATTCAAGTTTGCCCGTGAGTATGGTCTGAACCTCTCTGACTAGTGTCCGACGATGTAGAACCTAGGCAATAGAAAAAAAGGTTCCCATGTCTATTAAGATGCCATGGATGCAAGGAGTTCAAATTTTACTTTTCCCATCCAGTTTTGCACAGAGTCCTATGCAACTTTGCATCAACAGAATGTATATTACTTCTAGTCTGTAGCACCCCCCTTCTCCCAAAAGAGTTAATGTTACGGGGCCCAAAGTGATGAAAATGGGAACATCCCCAAGTCTGACTTGTAGAAACATACTCCTTGTGTCTGAATGCTCACAGTTCAGAATAATTAGCTCTAAGTGTGTTGCGTTTTATACATAACAAAATTAAGTATGCTGAAAGGATGTAGGTTGAGTCTATACCTTTTCCCTCTCAGAAAAAATTGTGAATGTTTTTTTGCTAATTTTTTTTTGTCAGGTGTGGACGTGGTACGACAAACAAGGGCAGTCCCCAAGGAAAAAATAGACAAGGAAGACTACGAGTGCAGCTTGTGTTTCAGGTGGGTCAAATGAGGAGAAAAGGAATGAACCTCCTAAGGATGGCATCTTTGCAAACAGTGTTATATGTTGCACCTGCACAGCCCTGTTTCCGCTGCATCAGTGCAACTATCTTCCTGTGTTGTATCTTGTAGCTCACTTTGTTGCGTCAGTGTTGATACTCTGTCTTATAACAACATTTTGTGGTGTCGGTGCAACCTAATGGAAATACACAGATTCGAAAATGTACATGCCTCCATGGACATGGTACGCTTCCTGAAATGCCTTTGCCCGTCATGTTACATCAGGTGAAAAACCTCTTTACATAAGACATGCTTGTTTTTGACCCTTTTTGTAGATTGTTTTTGGAGCCACTGACTACACCTTGCGGTCACACCTTCTGCAAGGTCTGCCTGAACCGTTCTCTGGACTACAACAACTTGTGCCCGCTATGCAAGGACTCCCTGGCAGAGGTGATTGCAGTGAACTGATATAAATCCTAAGTTGGCTGCCTGCACACCCTGGAATTGTTTAGGCTGCCTTGTGTTATACACATCAGGGCTACGTCATACAAAGCCTTTTTTAAATCTGAGCTGTGTTGGGACCAAGAATGTTAAGTCACAGAACCTGAGATGAGGAATATCCTTCTTGCATCACAGGCCGGCCATTGGTATGAGTGTCTTGATGAAAGTATGGTCATTTATTTGTCTCTTTGCAGTATCTGGCCCAACGTAACAACACCGTATGTGAGGTGGTGCTGCATCTCTTGCAGAAATACCTGGGGGAGGAGTATCAGGAGCGGGAAGAACAGCACACAAAGGAGATGGAGGCGATGGCAAGGTAGGTGAAGTCATTCCCACAGCTGCCGCCCTTCCCTCTCATTGTCAGTTTTCATCCAGCATTTGGAAATTCGAGGGAAGGCATGATATCTGTGTCTTAATAAGTGAATACATTTTTTAAACGTCTACTCTTTTAGGTTTCCTCTGAAATACTTGCATTAAATCTGTATATTTGCATACCTGCCAACTAGTACAATTTTGGCATATTTTGTATGAGAAATTGCTGAAAATACGACCGTACGTTTTTATTACCATAAAAAACGGATTTCGGTAATTTTGACACAGAAAAAAAGAGGGTGCTGTGTGAAATCTAAGCTAAAATAGCTAAAGCGGCTGCGAGCAAGACTAGCCACATGTCATGCGGTTTGTTACACGAACTTGTAAAGTAGAGCGTTGGTGATAGGTGTGCGCAGTGTACACATGCCCCTGGTAGCAGACACATCAACCAGTTGGAATGTCGCATACCAAACCGATTTGCATGCATTGCGGAGTGTACGGTCGTGTGCATGCAAAAAATTTTTCCCGACATAATCGTAAAACTGCGTGAATGAAGATGGCTTCAACTTCTAAAAAAGACACCAAAAAACAGAAGCGATCTTTCAAAAGGGAATATACAGAGAAATTTGAATTCGTATTACCTTCCCAGAGAGGTTAACATTACGCTCGTTGCACTTTGTGTAGTTCTGACTTCAGTATCGCGCATTGTGGGAATTATGATGTATCTCACTACATCAAAAGCAGTAAACACCGCGACATCGCTGAAAGGAAGAATGCGACCCACAGCATCAGAAAGTTCAAGTCTTCTGAAGATTTAAGCACCATCAGAGCCAAGACCCTTTGGACAGATTGCGAATCTGCCATTTGCGTTGTCGGATGATTTCACGGACATAGAAAAGACGATATTTCCAGACAGCAAAATTGCATCCCAGTTTCCTTGTCGTAGGACAAAAACTACCGCTAATTGCACAAACCATGCGTATTAAAGTTCAAATAGTATGTAGTCACACAAAAGTACTTGTAAGCTTGTCTTTCCTGTTTGTTTAGGAAAAAACACATTTTTATTGAAAAATACACATTTTGGAACCTCTGAATACCCTTTTGCCATTCCAAAGGTTGGCAGGTCTGTATTTGTTTCATGTATTGAATGACAAGATCAAACATAATTGTTCTGGAGTGTAAATAATTTCACCACCAAGATGTGATTGCTCACCGAGGAGAGCAGTGATGTATTGCTCACTTGAAAAGCCAACTTCCAAATCATTTCACTGGCAGGTACGTGAATGACCAAATGCAGTGCGAGGTTCCCATCTTTGTCTGCACATTGGCATTTCCCACAATTCCCTGCCCGCTGCACATCTTTGAGCCTCGCTATCGGCTGATGATTCGGCAGACGATGGATTCGGGAGCTCGACAATTTGGCATGTGCCTTCCTGATGACAGCAATCCAGAGGGGTAGGTTGCGTTGTCATCCGAAATCTTGTAAATAATAAGATCATACCTATAAGCAGCACACTAAATCTCCTTTTAGTTGCGAGACTTTTTTTTTTATCTCTCAAATGAAATGGGCAGTTGGCACATACGTTTACATGCAGTCATTTTTCGTTGTTGATGCGAAATCCCACTTGCATCCCTAATTAAGAAGCATCAAAGTTAATCTTCAATACCAGTGTGAATTTGACATCATGCTGCTTTCACAGTGAGTAGAAGAAATGCCCAAATCCACACTGAGTAGTATTTGTGAGGCATCTAGCCAGGCAAGAAATTCTAAACTCTAACCACTTTAGACTTTGTTCCTCGGACATTGGAAAAGGTATTTGATGGAGTGAGATTGACATAAAGTTGTTGTTCATTGTAGTTGTAATTTGAATTTAACATTTTGGAGGTAACTCTTTCAAACTGCTCAGGCATGAGGACATTGGCTGCATGCTGGAGATCCAGGATGTGGAGCATCTGCCCGACGGCAGGTCCATCATCAAGACCATCGGTGGTCGTCGCTTCAAGGTACTGTCCAGAGGAATGCGGGATGGCTACAACACAGCCATGGTGGAGTTCATCAAAGATGTGGAGGTGACAGGTAGGATGCTCTTCAGTGTTCGCTGTTGAGACCGTCACAGGACCAGTCACACGTAATTAGGCGAATAGTGACAAAGGGATCCCTCTGTTGCAGTTAACTTGAAAAGTTTGGTCATGTCAGGGTCTCTTGGGGTCAAGTCACAGGTCTTAAAGTGTCCGCAACGTCAAGTTTGATGCTGTTAGCATGATGGCTGAGTTTGAAGATGTGTACATTTTGAACTCGGTGGAAAGGAGTGTCAAGTAGTTGGGTTCGTTGTCACATGATGTTTTGGGAACTTGAAAATGGTCGTTAATCCATGACAAGCAGTGACGTAATTGTTCTTGATCAACCTACCCCAACCCCCATTACTTTGTTTTCAGGTGATGAGGTTGCCGTGGTGACAGCTCTTGAGATGGAAGTTTACCAGCAGGCCCAGTCCTGGTTCAATTCACTGCCAATCTTTCACCAGACCCGTATCATTGCCCACTTTGGCCCCACCCCAGCAAGAGAGGATAACCCTCTGGTAAGTGAAAAAAAATATATATAAAGGATTTTAGAGGTGTACAAGCTCTTTGCGGTGTAGTACTTTTTTTACTACAGCCCTCCAAAATACATTTTTGTTCTTTAACTTTATTTTCAATTTTGGTTTGCCATTTTAACAGGTATTTTACTGCTGCTATGGTTTTTATGCTAATGCTTATTGCCATTCATTAGCAAAAAGAAAGAAGGCCTCAAAAGGCAATAATCACATTATCAGAGCTAAATGTAAGAATGTGTATTTATCCCTCGGCTATTCAAAGCCCTGAAGGTCCCACAATGAGCCAGCATGCCCAAAATAAATCCTAGCTGAGGTCATTTGGATGTGTGTGTGTGCAAGGGCTGCCCTATCAACACAACCCTTCACACACTCACGAGTGTGCTTTGTACCTGTATGACTGTGCTGTTTTGAAATAGTGAACTGGGGTTTCATGATTACTTTTCAGCCCCAATCTGACCTTGTTTTTTGGATTTTAAGTGAAGACTCTCCTTTTTCACCATCCCCTTGACTCCCTCCTCTCCCCCTCTAGGCTTGTCCCCAGGGGCCGTCTTGGACCTGGTGGCTGTTAGCTATACTTCCCCTCAGCAAACGCATCCAGCTGACTATACTGGCCAAGCCCAGCCTCAAAGACCGTCTCAACGCCCTCCAACGGTGCCTTGTCCGCATATCCGGCTTCCAGTTCTGACTAGGGGACAGCGTCATTGTCAGCCTAGCCAGCAGCTCGGATGTCGGGTCCTGAATTCTTCTTGTGCTTTGTACTTGGAATGTAAATATTTTAGGATAACACTAACACTAAACCTAACTCGAGTGTCAAAAAAAGCTGTAAGACGTATATGAAACCAATTTTTTCTTTCAGTGGCAACCCAAATTTTAAGCCTCTTAAACCACCGTTTTTGTGGCATATCTGTCCTGGATTTTTGTGTGTATTTTGAGTGAACGTTATTCAAATTGATTCTCAATAAGTGTGATTTTGGGTCGTCAGAAAGGCAAAGAATGACAATTTTGTTGGTTTTTATGTTGATCAGTGATATTCAGTTCTCCAAAGAATTTTGAATTAACAAACCAGCCAGGAATGCCCTTTTTTCAATCTTGTGCTGTCTTTAAGTTAATATAAATCCAGTTGAGATGTTCTTTGATCTCTAGTATTAGTAATTGTGAGTTGAAAAATAATCAGTAACCATTATTACCTCATTTCTCAGTAGGTTACTGAGCATTAGACAGGAGGTTATCTATAGATATCACATTTAGAGTTCAATTAGAAAAATAAAACGATTGATGGATTGTAAATTGTAGTTTGTACGTAAGGTCTATTATGACAAAGTATTAACCCTAACTGTCCCAAATCTTCCTATTTCAATATTTTTTACATGCACCTTAGGAGGTTAGGGTTAAAGGTGGATACTTTAAACTGAAAAATCATCTGTTTTGGGTCTCTGGCATGAAGATCTTGCATACCGTTGTAACCAAACTTTGTAACAGTGGCCTAATTCTGGACTCAGTGGAGGCCTATTTTATCCAATTGTTGTAGGGGTATAAAAGCAAATTTAATTTCACTTTTGTTGTACCACTTGGTTACAGGAATTTCACTGTGCTGTATTTTTATTATTTATGAAATCAAACCAAATTACTGAAAATGTAGCATTACTGCACTAAAATTAAAAAATACATGTAATCAACATCCTCAACTATATTGAAGTTGCCTCGCTGCATCACATGTTTAAAAAGAATGAAAAGTAAACTTTATAGAAGGTTGCACATATTCATATCAGGTTTGATTTACATTTGAAAATGATTTACAATGAAATGAAATTTGGAATTAAACCCTTTTTTTAATCGTCAAATTTCTTGTAGATATGAGCAGGCACAGGTACATGTAGTTGTTTTGTGATACATTGTAATTTTTGTCTCAAACCTTTCTTCATTTTGTGTATTTTCTATTACTGTCAAAGCAATACATGTATAGTGTAATGTTTTAAGCTGACTTGGCCTTAAAAAGAAAAGGTAACATGGGGAGATAGGAGAGGAAGTGATTCCGTTGGAAAGGAAGTGATTCCGTTGGAAAGGAAGTGATTCCGTTGTTGTATCATAAGATCTGACCTAATTGCCTTTATTCTGAACTCATGATGTACAGCCGTAGTTAGCATTATAAGTGCATCAGAAAGGTGATCAATGAAAAACGGAAGAGCTAGGCCCACATGATTTTACAGAAATACATAAACTACTGTTGGCTGTCTGCCAACTTGTCAGATTGTCCCAGTCACTTTTCAGTAAATATAAACATGGGCGCAGATCCCATCACTTTGAAGAAGCAAAATTATTTCAATACACAGTTGTTTCCTTTTTCCCCGCCCACGTATTGTTAAATCCTCATTAACAACACATAAATGCAGGCCTCAAAGTTAAAGTGGGCGCGACCAAGATTAGTTCTTAGTCTAAATACCAGCTGCAGAGCAAGGAATGTGTTTCCAGTGAAATTGCTAAAAAAAAAAAATTCATCACGTTTATGTGTACATTATTTGCTTTTCTGGAGGTATTTGATGGGAAAGCTTGTGTTTGGGTATTTTGATGCATGCTCAGGCTAGTCACCATGAACAAAGCAATTTTCCCCTCTCAGAAGTTGGATGTAGAAACGAGTGTCATCTACGAGTGTATTTTGTATATACATGTTGATAGAGATGGATTTTTGTTTTCTTCCAGCTGGGAGAATTGCAAAACTTGATCCCCCACAGGATAAAAAAAGGCTACTTATGCGGAATAAATTCTGGTTTGAACAACACCTTTTAAACTTAAAGTGAATGTAGATGGTTTAGTTCATTGCACCAAAAAGGCTGCTGTCTAAGTTTTGTCTTCTAACAAAATCGGTTTGCTGTCGTGAAACGTACATTTCTTTTAGGAAATCCAAGCTTTCCAGTGAATTTGTCACATTGCAGACTCGAAAACAAACATCCAGACTTTCAATTCATGAACAGGCTGAATTACATTTTAAGGTATGACAAAAGGAGTCCACATTTTCACATTCAACAAATGTGATTATCAGTAAGATTTAAGTGATACAGCAGACTACACTGCAGCTGGAAGAAGCTTATTTGAATATACAGTTATCAGTTATAATGCAAAGCAGCTAAATGTGCAATGTACATGTAAATACATGTATGTAGCACAGAAGCTCCAACCTTCTACATGCACATGTATATTTGAATCTTGACCAGTTGTCCATTTGCCAGAACTAGTTCACTAATTTAAACATTCAAAAACATCCTTTTTAGAAGAAAATTGAAAATCATAAACAAACATTTCTCTTCCATTGCACATATCTTTTCATGACATTCTCACTTGTATTCATCAATGTACATGTACATATTTAAAGTGGCTTTGAACTCAGATAATTTTTTTGAAATCTCATTATCCACTTAATACTGCTGCAGTATTGTACAATCATTCCATTGGCAGTAGAGGGTTTAAAAATGGTTCTGAAAAAAATGAGGCACTAAACTAATATGGTTGACCAATTTAGCCCTGGGCAGCACGGTAACTTTGTTTTGTTACAGTTGACAATTGTTCAGAACTCAGAAGTGGTGTCTTCAAAATAATTGTCAAGGTGTCCATGAGGGGCAGTGTATGTTTGTGATCAAGTGAAATTGAATGCAAGTTTGTCTTGGGAAAAAAATGAAGTGCTGGTCAGTGAAGATGTATTTCAGGACAGCAACTTCAAGGAGTGGTTCAAATTAAGGGTATCACAGAAGGAATTGGTCTGGGTCATATTTATGATGGAACAAAAAGAATTAACACTCTATGTTGTGTACATTTGATGGGATGAACTTGCAAGTGACATCATATGGCAGATTATGATTTATTATGGAGATGCTCAGTGTCAGTAACTTGTACTTCCAGTTGTGAATGGTTTGGCCCATAGCAGTTTATATCCAGGGGAGAATTTGAAGAGTCTGAGATAACAAGGGATGTCTAAGGACCTCAAAGCCAGTTTTGAGCCAGTCAGGGGCATATATACCTATCATCAGAAAATGAGCTTTAAGTTGAAATTTTCGAAAATTGAGATACTGCTTTATTTGAATTAACAGAAGAAGAGCTTTCCAGTGGTATATACATGTAACACTTGAGGTAAAAGTAGGCTGACAATGTGACTTCATTCTAGTGGCGTTGGGTCTTTGTTTCTGTCTCCGTTTCAACATTTCTGACCAGGCAAGAGTAATGCTGTCATCAATATTGGTAAGAAAATGAGAATTTACATATCTGATCCTGCCAAAAATTTGCAATTAAAAGGCAAGACGGGTTGCTCTTTCCAAATATTACGAAACTCAAAAATTGATCTCCCCTTCAATTTCAAGAACCATACAACAGGAAACAGTGGAATGCGACTTACACCTTATTTATTGTGACAGGTCTCACATGGTGGTTAGCAAATTTGAGAATATGTAGACTGCTCAGTGAGGCTGTGAAGGATGACTGTCTGCCCCTTGGGTTTGTAGTTCCTGCCAAAGGAGCATGCTTTGTACTGTTACATAAAACTAGCTAGGCAGAAATCAACATGGTTTCCCTATGATCAGTTTATAACTCTGAATAAACTATTGCTTCCACAAAAATCAAAGTGTTATTGTCTGGACTCTATTCTGTTGTTTATTTTAGTTGTGTTCTATTCCAGTGTGTCAATGAAACTAAAATGTACTTTCCAAAAGGGACAAACTTCCATGCTGCAATAACTCCATCCCCACCCAACCCCCCCCCCCAAAAAAAAAGAAATCACATAAAACTCTCATTACAGCAGGAATTGAAGGACCAGCCAAATTATCTGAACTGTAGAATAAAAAGATGGAAGAAATAAGAATTCAAGAGTTCAGGACCCTCATATTTTCTTCTGGACTTATTTTTTTGCAACAACGGTCTGCTAACTCCCAAGAATTGATTTTTCATAGTAACAAATCATGGAACAGGATTTTGAGTTTCAAATGTTTTCGAGTTATTTTCCAGATATCGTGTACAAGTGGAGTATCACCAACTCACTGGTCATATATTGATGAGGGGCATAAAGTACAAAATTAATGAGGTGTGGTAATAAACATGACATCATACATGTTGACATAATTTTGCAGAGACGGGGAAAGAGGAATACAAGCCAAGAAATTATAAAAGGGACGGGATCAGGACAACGTCGCTTGCCAACTAACAAGGAAAAACTATAAGTCCCATTCTTTCCAACAATCAGTGATATATCCCCTATCCCTCTCAAATATTTCTATCAATAGCCCATAACATAATGTCAAACTGTTTGCATGTACCCTTTTTTACTACAGTGAGGTGGGGCACAATCCAATTATACAGTAAGTGTGTCCCCAAAGGAAAGTGGGCATGTAAACAATGTGGTTCAGGTCTACTTGTGCTTTTATTGATGGAACAATTTGGGCACTCAAAAACAATTGAGGTGGTCATATCCCCTTTTTCTTCATCAGTAAGTCTACCTATTGGTGACACTGTTTTTTTGTAATATGACCACTGCAACAGAAACTTTGCCACCTTGGCTTAGGACAAGTGAAAACGATTTAAAGTTCCATTCATGAAAAGTATAACTAGAGTTAACTTGTGTTCTAAAAACTACTGGATGCTATTGTGTAATTGAATTACTTTCAGCAAGGCTTCAAAGCAAATGAAGGTGCTGAGAGGAAGTGTCAGTGGGAACATACTAGGATGATACGCGCTTATCATGTAATGTCCTTGTAAAGAAATTGGGGGACTGGATGCCTTGCCTGAGAATCCTTGAACAAGATGTCCGCCTCTAATGAGCCCCAAGCTGAACTAAGAGAGGGTACAATGTTCCTAGCAATGGAGGCTCCTTTGGTCAGAAATGCATTTTGTCGGTTCACAAATGAATATGAAATGCAAGCGTCATGGTTGCATTGCTACCAGCAAAATGAACACTCCCGACCAACTTGGCTGTTTTTAACTGATAAGGGGGTGCTTCTGCTCAAGGCAGATAGGATCACCAGTTCAAAGCCAAGGAAGCAGATTTCATGTGATGATACCCGAGTCAACAAATTCCAATTTTACATGATAAATAAACAACTGTGTGTGAAGAATTGCGACAGGTTGTCTTTTGTGATTTTCCACACCTTTATTTAGAAAAAGTCGACTTCTTGAAGTGACCCCTTTATTTAGAAAAATGTCAACTTCTTGAAGTGACAATACAAAATACAGTATACATATAAATGTATGTATGTGAACAAGATCAAAATCCACAACAGGCTGATCCTGAGAAAATTACTACTAAATAAATATTAGTGAGGTGCCTGAATGACGCTATGGAAATCAACAAGAGAAAGAGTGGTCACAGCTCAGCAGGCCCATATTAGGGCAAGGTCAATCAACGATCAATTTTCAACCAATGGTCAATTTTGACTGGTAACCTATGCATACCGCACACCAGGCAAAACCAACCAGTGGTTGACAAACTGTCACTGATCCAACTTGCCTTGAGTGTTCTGTAGGCCCTAAACACCATTAACTAGTATACCCCAAATTTCCATGTAGACACCAGTGATCCACAGGCCATGGGCACCAGTACTGCAGATATAACAAGTCCTCATGTGCTCTACATGTAGGTTAGTGGCAGAGCCTTGCTCTTTTGTGTTTATGTTAAGCTGGAGTAAACTGTGAACCCGCTAGATTGAAGCTTTCCCCAAACGAAATATGTGGAAGTGTTCAAACTTTCCGTTTTTGTAGGAATATTGATGTTTATGTCTTAAGGTACACCTAGGGTATTCTCCGATGATTTTTGTATATGCTTCCCCTAGGAATTTTTCACAGGCCCACTGTCAACTTGGATGATCCTGCCCTAAGGCTCCAAATGACGGACATATGTACATGTACCTGGCCTTGCTCACTGATGAGCAAACTGGAAACTACAAGCCATCTCGTATCATAGTGTTGTAGAGGAGACAGCTTTTAGTGTTGGTTTTCAGAAGACAGGGGAATAATTATGACAACAAACAAAGTGTGATCAACTGCCTGGTAAAGCCTTCACTGTTGTGCTTGTGACATTCTAGCCACTGAACCCATGCATTTCAGCTTGCATCTTTGCATTTAGGTTGCCTTTTTTGACAAGCAGAGAATTCCACAAACTCACAAAAAGATGAAAGGTTAATTTTGCTTTCATCATTATTTTTTAGCTTTTTTCCCCTTTGTGAAACCTGTACATCAGTATCAGAATGGTTTAAGTGAAGAAAACAAAACAGTTGCAAAAAAAACCCTAAAGTTTTTGCCACAAAAATAAAAGCAAATGTTGGTACCAGTAGGTCAAATTATGGTTAAACAGATTAATCTTGGTAGTGTTAACCTGCATAGTTTTTCAGATGACGAATTACTCTTGTGGAACATTTTAGACATCACCAGACTAGATGGGAGAGAAAACAAATAGATATAATATGGAAAAGAACATAATATCAAATCAGCACTCTGAAATATGTGACAATCATATGGCAATCACATATTTCATAACACTGATTTGATATTATATTCTTGTCAATATTCTGATCACAGTGCTACGCCGCCCTTCCATATTTCTTAGAAATAATATGGTACAGTTTTTATGACTTCTAGGATTAAGACAAATAACACTAAGGACAAAAGAAAAATCTCCCTCCATGTGTGAAGAAAGTAGTTCTCTTTTGAAAACCTGTAAATATACAGAAGTATTTTACACTTGAAATTTGTCTTCACAGTGTAAGATTTAGGTTGAATTCGTAATCCTCTTCTGTGCACTGTGCTGAATGTAGCACAATCCAAGAACTTATACAACAGGCTGTGTGCATGAATAAGATTCGGCACTTTGGTTGCCTAGCAACAACTTTCCTTTGAGTCAACACCCCTGGCTGGCAGGATGATAACACGGCATAATTACTTAATGTGTGCATTAAATTGGTGTGGTGAAGGGGCTGCTCCTAAACCCCAGAAACAGTGCACCTTAAACCAATTCTGTAATTTTGCTCCTAAGGCAAAGAGCCAGGAAGAAAGGAAACAAATTACTGTAAATGTCAAGTTACTCTATCTTTAATATGCTTCGTTTCTCCAGTTCCTCCATGTCTTTCAGAACGTATGCCACACTGTACCGCAACTCGTGGAATTTAGACACAGGGACCTGCAAATGGTAGAAAATAGGATATTCAAAATGTGATGTGCAAGAGAGGATTTTCTAAAATTACCAGACCAGACCTGGACAAAGAAATATCAAACAAAGGACACCTGGTGTATTGAAGTTTACAAAAGCTGCATTTACCGGTAGATTGCCAATATTTCTTAGTTTTGCTTTACTTATGCTTGAATGTAACTTGATAGAGACAGTGTGTAGAAGCTGTATGAATAAACAAATTCTAATCCCCCCAGAAAAAAACTTCATGGATGTAGGGTCGGCGTTTCCTACTGGTATATTTCAAACAGTAGAGACTCTGATAATACTCAATACACTGAGTGTACTTTTTTTGTTATGAAATGAATAAAGTGCAAACACCAAGCAGACAAGTCATGTTACACAAACCGTACTTCAGATAGGACATGGAAATCAGTTACTTATAGGGACAAACTGCTGTATGTGCATGCTGCAGTACCAAAACTTATGCAAAATTTATTACATGATGTACAGGTACATGTGAATGGTCAGTGCAGTGTTTAAGAATCTAAGACAAAAATCTCAAAAACACGATCCCTCATGTACATGTAATGCTGTTATACAAATGCACTATATCCAGTCATGTAACATGACTCATGTTACTTAATGGATAACAACCTTGATAGTTCAGTTGACAGGCAACCTCTGAAGTGTAGATTGATTGTGCAGCAAATGTTTGAGTTAAGTCAAAACAGGTAGTCAGCTTTTGAAGGAAATTGGAAGCACACAAAGAGCATTATTCCTTTATGAATTTCGTGGCCATCACAGTGTTGACTGTATTTGTAATTATTTTTCAGAAATCCCATCACATCTGAGTGATCTTTAGCTTTATACATTAACCTTTTATGGCATGCAGAATGAGGGTCTAGGCTTGGGGAAATAAAACAATTGATGCCCAATACAATAGAGCGTTGGGGCTAAATGGGGCATCATTAACTACATCTGACACCCCCCATGGGGGCAGTGTGTAAAGGTTATACAGTGACGGACAACATTAAACTGCTTTTCTGTAATGTTGCCTCTTTTGTGGTTAAATTTGTCGACAATAACAGCACCTTGCTACAGTCACTACAAACAGGGATGCCCCCCTCCACAACACTTCAGGTCACTCAACATTCCAGTAGGGACATACCCCAGTATTGTGGGGTTTCTAATCTGCTGCACTCCCACAACTATGGGGGTCGCAGGAACCCACGTGCGCATGTCATGCTGAACACAAAATGATTACTCAACCGATACAAATGTGTGGAGTGTGGACACACATGAACATGAATTCATTATCTGCTACTTGGGAAACCACTACAAAAATCCACATGGATCACATTAAGAGAAAGAGAGAGAGATGGAAGGAGAGAGAAAGAGACTAACATGTTTGTCACAAGACAAACAGCTGTTTTGGCAATCTTTTTTTCAACGTTCGAATGAATGGAGACTTTAACGATGGTTTTTGTGCCTGCTATCTACCTTAGCTTTCGAGCCATATATAGGAACAGAACTAGCATGTCAGATGACATGACACCTGACATAAGGCTTCCTCATCATGATGTAACAATGTTAAAACCTTACAGACGTACACAAAACAAACACCATTTACGGAACAGAAAAGGTACGTGTACTGTGGGGTGTGAGTGCATACATGTGCAATTATGTGTTTTTTCCACATCTTCTAAATGGGTAAGGGAAGTAGGAATGTGACTTATGCAATAAATGTACAGAACATGGCCCATCTCTTTTCTAAAATTCTTGCTTGTCACCCTTCAGTTTATTTTGCCCTTTGAATTCTCAATGTTAAATAATACATATCATGCTGGTATCACTTTTAAAAACATATTTTATGCGGTTGGTTGTCGTGTGCATACACGTACATGTACACTGGTGTCAATCGTAAAGGATATTTGTGAACAAAATTTCCAAGTATTTGTATCGACAATTTTTTAATGCTTGGTTTTCCAGCTCCTTTACTCTGTCTTGAAGAAAAGAATGACACAAAACAGAACTATAACTCGTCCTGTGCCCGGCAGAAGGGCATAAGCGCTTACGCCTTTTTGCCGGGAAGCATGATCACTGCAAAAAAACTTTTCCTGGAAAAGGATGAAAGTATGCAACCATGTATTTTAATGAACTATGAAGATTTCTTGGGAAAAAGTAAAAAAAAAATACCCAAGTCCTTCAATGAATTGTTCAAAGTTTGCTTTTTGTACAGCCCAGTTTGATTTTGTAGTAAATTATATCCATTATTATTAATTAAAGAGAGTGTGTTTCTTACGCCCTTTTGCCGGGCATATTTTTCTGCTGTGATTATGCTTCCCGGCGAAAGGGCGTAAGTGCGCTTATGCCCTTCTGCCGGGCACCCGACGAACTGTACACGTGCAATGTAAATGCAACTCTGTACAGTGCACTGCATGCTTTTTACTTCAAAACCGTGGTGAACAAGGATCTTGATTTACTTAAGAAAAAGCAAACTTAAAAAAAAAAACAACTCAAGTGAATGGTATCCCTTTATCCAGTCCTTGCTACCCTCCAGGGTTTTGAGCCCTGTCCATCTAAGCTGACATTTTACAACTACACTTTCAAATTCAAACACTTCAATCAGTCACAGTTAAAATACAAATTCATGACTGTACTGACGTAACCTTTTTGCATGTACTGACGTACGTACGGGACTAGATTACATCACAAAGGCCATATGCTTGACATTTCTCCGGTTGTCAATGAATTGAGTAAGTGCCATTATGTACATACACGTACAATCCATTCGGGCGGGTGGATCACTTGTTTTTTTTTCCACACTATCAGAAATTGTGTAACTTGCACTTTGCTGGGAGCATTTTAGAAAGGGGCATGAAAACGAGTGAACTCATTGTGTGGTAAAGGGCAGGGGTTGTGGAAAGGTATAGGTAACTAAATATGAAACAAAAGCCTGCTGCTTAGGTTGTGCATGGCTTGTGTAACAAGTCATTTACATACATGTACATCTATATCTTGATGACAGGTTACACAATGCGCATGACATAAAATCAATGGTAAAGCCCATCAAAGAGGTTTTTTTTTTAATTTTCAGATTAATTTCAGTGCCTGTACACCTGTGAAACGCACAGGCTAATGTTGAGTTCTACAGCACAAAATCATGTACTGTATTATACATGCATGTCTGGAGACAACAATCAGCAACACTAATGGACTACTCTGTAGGAATCTTTGTTGTTCACTGTGTTTTTTAAACTTTGAGAGTATTTACATTTTGAATAAATTCAGCTATTCTACAATAATTTCAACTAACAGCTGGGCTAGAAAGTATAATTCTGACAGAAAACAGCGACACAGACATCAAAATAGCCCCATTTTCCAAGAGTTTTAGCCTAGTTTGTGGGAGAGCATTGTATTCTTGCATGACATCTTTTCTGAATATTTCACAGCTATCCAACACATATATGTATATGGCCACGAAACCAAATCACCCAATTATTTTTTCCTCTTTTCACTAACACCCTACATGCCCTATGCACTGGCTTCACCCACAAGATCATTGGTCCACATTAGCTGAACTCCATTCCAGATGACCTCAGGGCAATGCAGCCTGTGGGCCGAATCAAATCTTTACAAAAAATTTGTTCTCGTGCTTTTTTCAGCTACACATTTCAATTCAGAGGACACAACCTCTACAACATACATGTATATGCAGACAATGGCAAATCATGCTACTTGAGCAGTCACAAGTTCAAAGAATCAGGAAGACAAGTTAAATGAAGGCATTGTTGGTTGTGGGTAGAGGGGCAAGCCTTGTACTGATAACATCAACCCCCCCCACCTACCCAATACTTGGCCTTATTTCTGAACATGGGAATTACAAAATTTGGAGAAGCACTTTCTGACATGAAGCCAGTGAATCACGCTGGGGTCTGACATACACGTGTATGCAGGGTAGCAAGTGTGAGTTTAGAAACCTAAATTTGGCAATTCTCAACTCAATAAACACATTTAGGTTTCTACAGATACTGAAAAAAGTAGAAATTTGATTAAGAACAGCTAACTCCCAGGGTATTAAGTCTCAGTTAGGATACTTGCCAAAAAACCACCCCCTCCAAAAAAAAAACCAACAAAAAACATAATCTTTTCAAACCATATGCGCAAAATGAGATGACTCTGGAGAAAAAGTTTGAGAGTTTTCAAAGTAAAATTTAGACAATATACTTTCTGGGCTCTCTGCCCAATAATACTGTGTTTGTTTTAAGCTAATGACCTATTTATCCATCTCATGTGGAAAGTGTTACAAGGAACATCAACAGTTTCACACCATGGAATAAAGATTAAGTGAATGTGAGCTTACCTCCAAATTGTGAATGCTGCCATTACTGAGCGTTAACTCCATCAAGATGGTTGGTTCCAGAACTCGGTTCAACGCACTGAACAAAATATTCCATTCAAACGAACAGGTCAGTGCATCTGATTAATGTTGAAGACACTGATGAGACTCAAAATAACACCATCAAATATTTTGACACAATTTTGCTGCCCTTAAAGTGAAAATGACTGGCTTCTTCCGTCCCAGCCAGCCTAGTTTAGGCTGGCTTATTTATTTTGAAAATATTTTTGAACTTTGAGAGGCAAGGGTAAGGATGGGATGAGGTAGAATGAGAAAGGGAATCATTTGTTTAGGGACAAAGTAAATCAGGGAGACTACACAACAGTTTTGTAGTTTAATACCATTACCGTTTGGTGGTTAAGAGTGACACCTGGCATTATTACTCAGAAGCTTGGGCATACCCAAAATGTAAAAATGTACATGTACACACAGATTATAACAGGTTGCTTCAATATGAAGCATCAGGCTTCAAACTGAAGCAACCTGAATGAAGTGAACCATAGACAGACAGACTATCTCTGCTCTGTGCAAGAGATCACTTTGAAGCCTACCAATGAGAACACAGCTTAGCAGGACTGGTATCCTGTTCTGCTACTGTATTTAAGATTTCCAAATCGGGGAACCAATCAAGCAGTGAGAGTAGACTCACAGACTTTCCCGATGCGGATGCAATTGGGAGTCAGGTTGGTGCAGCGGTACTTTCCCAACTCCCATGTCTGCAGCCTGGGTTCCAATCCCACCCAGGCCGACGTGTGGATTGAGTTTTTTGGTCCCTACCTAATTATGTGGGTTTCCTGGAATTTTTGTGTGGGATTTTCCTCCCATTTCTAAAACTGAATGTGCCTTCATGACCTTTGCCCCGGGGGCCCCTAGAGAGAACAGTTTTATAACTGATAGGGCTTTTACCCTGGTTAAGGAATGACTAAATGTATAGAAAATAATAACAATTAATAACATTGAACATCAACAAGATACAAGGCATTGGCCCTAGATTGACAGGAATGCTTTTGTTTCTGAACCGGGGGTACACGTAAGAGGATTTTTGCTATGAGCCAGGCTCAAGTATTTGTCAAAAGTGGATCAACCTTTTTTTTTTTGGTTTTACCTTGTGGAAATGCCAACATCTAGCCTCCATCTTAATCTGTCCAGGGTTGGAAGCCTGCTGCGATTTGTGACTAGTGCTGTCTCCAAGGATGATCGCCTGAGTGTGGACAACATTAAGGCTTCTTGTCATTTTATACGTTCATATATTTGCCCAGATCCCAATTTTTTTTAAGCTGACAGACAGTGATCTCTTCATCCAACACGGCTCAAAACTCCTCAGACAGTTTGGCTAAATGCAGCATATGGGTCATTTGAGAAATTAGGTTTTGTCCAAATGTCTTCATCAGACAAGAACTACTTTGGTTCATGTTGGTTGCCAACATCACAATCACAAACGCAGATAACTTTTGCACACAATTTATGTACAAAGGTGCAATTTCAAAGTTTGTAGTAAATTATAATTGTATTGCATGGTCCCTTTAATTAAATGTTGTTGACTTTAGAGCTTCTAAACAAAAACTGCAAGTTTTCAATCAATTTCTGTCCCTAATTTGCTCTCAGGAACAGAAGATGTCAGAACCCTGCAGACAAAACTCTCACTTACTTTGCACCATAAACAGCACTGCTAAAATCTGCCACAAATTCTTTGGGAACTCTGAGAAAAAAAAGACAAAAAGCGTAAAAGGGAACTCACTGGTTTGTGGAAATGTCAGTTAATTAGTTTTGATCGATTAAATCATTAGTTCCCTTCAATTTCTGAATGCAAGCCAGTGCCTGACCAGGACTGAAAACAAGGCAGGCTTCTACTGACAATCTCTGGCATAAGGTTGTATTAGTCAGACTATCTGACAGCTTCTGCAGAGATACTCTGCCAATGAAATGTCTGCAACTGAGAGGCAGCTGCCTGCTGAGGTACACTCTGTTTGGGGATGGAACTATCTGTGCTCCATGGAAAGCTGTAAAAGACTACTCAAGGGCTGAAACAGTGACGACAAAGGGCCGAGCTTATACACCAGGGGCACAGCACCACAACCTCATGGGCTGATCTCAAACTTACACCGGTTGCACCTGTACACTTGTAACGGTAATATTAAGCACAGATCCCCAAAGCACAGCACAGAATAGGATACCCACACACATAGACTTACCTTAACTCCTTCAGGTCCTCCTTGAAGACCTACATGTAAGAGAGAGAAAACAGCACAATACCATTGCTATTTCTGTCTCCTTGAAACACGTGCTTTCCATGATTATCGTCTTGTTATATTCCTCCCCTAAGAGACACTCTTTATTATTTATAGGCCAACATGTACATATGTGACTTCTTTGTGGTTTCTCGTATTTGTACACTATTCGAAGCAAACAAACAAAAAATTCCCGGGGTGGGGTAAAAGAGGTCCCCATTCCTCCTGTAAAGGGTTAATGACTGAAATGTATCGTTGCTAACTATTGTTTATTGTGGTAATAATTCATGCTGAAGAACTACTCAACAAGACGAACACTGCAGAATATTTACAAGCAACATGTACAGCAGTTACTGCACTCAGCTGCACACAAGCAAATGAAAAGTTAAAGATTCAGATGATTAATACCCCCGGAGGCTTTAATGGGAATAGAAAGAGTCAAAATGCTTGTAAATTCTCTGTCACTTTCCACTCAACTGTTTACAGGTATGGGTATGTGTGTGTGTGGGTAATCTGCTGACTTCAGGGATATTTTGCCCACTAAGTCCACTCTAAGACCGACGATTCCAAGCAAATGTGACAGTTTTACTGCAAATGGGATTCCAATCACACATTCAAATCACTAGAATTTTGAATGTGACTGACTGCATGAAACAATATGCAAATGAGTGAGTTAGCTTCCCAGTAATGTCAAGCTCGTATGAGTCTGCAAGACTGCAGTCAGTGTAGTATACAACAGACTCCTAGCAATGGAGCTAGTACATGTACTCTCATATGGCAGACATGTACCTCTGGTTTTAACGATGTGACCGGTATCCTAAGGGCACATCTCAGGAGGGTACAGATGCCGGCAAATACCGTGTTGACCATTTCCAGGGAGAGGTTGTCCTTGGCAAGTGAGGAAAAAGTGCTTTCGGGAACATCGTTGCCCTCAATCAACGACACCGCAGCTGAGAAATAAAAAAAAACACCAAATTTTTGTGAATAAATTGTGATGCCAAACTTGGGAATTCTTTCACAAGGTGAAAATCTTCACATATACAAAGTTGAGATTGAGGTCCAGAGCTGATTACTTTTTCCACATATTCCAATAAAAAGCATTAGTTAAGAAGATCCTTCAATGAAATTTACACTAAAAAATGTGAAAAGAAAAAGAACGTAAATGGGCATGTTTTATTCTTCCAAAATCTGCTAGATGTGATAACTATATCACTATGTACAACAGGAAGATTTGTAAGAGTTCAGAATTTGTATTTAACACTGATAAACATTTTGAGATTTTTAGGGCCTAGCTAGTACACACTTCATAAAGTGGCTTGTCTGTGGATAAAGTGGCGAATCGGTGACGTGGTTGTGGGCAAAGTGTTAGATGGGTGATGGATGTGACTAGTTTTCTAAGGGTCTATCACGCCTGATCAATGGATCCATGCCATTGGTCACTTGTGCTTGGTGCCAATGATCAATTAAGCCATTCAGGCACTACGTCTCTTTACTGATTATGAAAATGAAAGTTTGACTGACGTGGCCATCTGCTCCTAATGTCACACGGTATGCTAGCCTATGTTCATGCTAAAGTCTTTTCCTTCCTAAATCACATCTATGAAGTATCTTTCAGTTTCAACTTTTCATTCATGTTTTTATGGTTTTCGGTAGCCACAGATGTGCTTTCTGAGAAATTACTGTGATTATGACAGCTACAACTTAGTTACAGTGTACACGTACATCCCTTTGTGGTCACTGACGATCGAGGACACGCCCCCTTTTCACGTCTCTGTATAGGGCCATAAAACACAAATAGCGCCCCCTACACAATGAACATCGAGTTGACAACTGATAACCCTAGCTACGTACGTGCGCATGCATGAAATTTGATGTCATCTCATCTTCGAGTTTTGTTACCTTTCAAAAGCTTTCTGAACGTGTCTTTTTCAACATTCTTGAGGCCTTTGACCATCATCTTCACCTCCATAGGCGTGCGCGGCCCGGTAAAGGGAATCCGATCGGATGATCCGATTATCTGTGATCCAGACATTTTGGCAATGCAAAGACAGTCCAGCTTCCCCCAAAGTACTACACTACAATTTAGCCTGCTCGCTAGCTGCCAGCTCTTTAGTCAGATGCTCCGCAACACTCCGTCAGTTAGCTGGAGCTACGTCTGGGACACGATCATATGTTGGCCAACGGTGTACATAAAACAGTCGTATACTAGTTGACACTTAAGCGCATTATAAACGACGGATGTTTGACAAATGAGCCAGTTACACATGCCAACAAGCAGCATGTGTACTGTGTACGCAGGCCTGCGTTTACGTACGTAAAGTGCTAAAGCTGAGTGGAGGGGACGTGTAGACCTTTTAACTTCATTTTTAGGTAAGAATAGATTCATTATTATGTTGGATTACCACTTACTGGACTTAGAACCCAGTTGTTTCTAATAACATGAATAAAAGAGCCTATCATGTTTCTCCCTGTGATGTGTTGGCATGGTTGGGTGGCCTGGCAGTTAGTTACATGCGTTCAGCCTCAGGTCTTGCTGTGCGGGTATAATTTTAATTATTCTTCTTTTATTCACGTGAACACTGTTGTTATCGCAGTTGTAGTAAATAGTATCAATATCAGACTCCATGCTATCCCGGCCCTAGACCTGTAAACGGGGCGCTACATGTACGCACACATGGCATACTCCGTCCTCACTGGACGAAGGAGTATACGTACGGGCATTGCTACCCTCAGGACTGTGGGGTCCGACTTCCGGCCTGCTGCATGCATGGTCATGGAGGCATGGAACATGAACAATATTGCCCATTTATTAAACTGGTTCTGCAAATAACCATGGAGGAGTAAGAATAACCAAAACTGCCCTGTTAGAACAACAAAACAAGTTTAGTTGAGTGGAACCAGTTTCATTTTAGACAGGCCTTGGCCGAGTTAGGTGGTGGAAATCTGTATTTAGTATTAAACAGGTACACTGTCAGTACCAATAGCCACTTATTCATGTTATTCCAACTTCTACTGAGTTCTAACATACATGTACATGCACATGACACTGTATAATTCGTATGTTGAGACCTAGGTAGTAAGAAAACGTACATTTATTTATACATGCACTCGCCTTCAGACTTGCATACATGTACATGTACATACTAAGTTGTCTAGCTTTGTACTTTATTTAGGTAAATACATTTATTAAAATAAATCCTTCAATAATTTCAGCTTACTGTAATTTGAATTATTCTCATACACTTACATGCTTACATGTCGTACAGCAGGGTTTCCCCTGGGGTACTGATGTGTGTCAGGTGGTTCAACAAATTTTGCCCAAATTCTAGTGCCTAAAATAAAAGCGAGTGTTTTTAAAAAAGCCTAGAATAATAAATTCTATAGGCCTAGTCCAGTTGTCCGATTACTCCAAATTTCTCATCTAAAATAAATTGATGTTGTATTCTGTGTCCTCCCTTATCATTCTGAAACATTTAAAACTGATTTTTTTTAAGTACATGTATTTTACTTATTTTGCTTTTTCCTCCCATCTTTGTCTATTTTAAATGTGAGGTAGTAAAATTCAACAGAAAAGCCTGAGATGATCACTAAAATCAGTGAGGTGGGCTGCCACACACTTGAATAGGCAAGGAAAACACTGTCATACAGTGTACCTGTATACTATTGTCACGCCTAATTGTAGCTTATGGATGGTTTGATTAATGCTTGTAGCATATATTTGCTTTTGAGTACAAACTTGTGCCAAATGACAGTTGCCAAACTGTTACAGGAGAATGTACGAAGCTTCAGATTACATGTATGTGATGTTGTGGTTCTGCTGGCTTTCAGTGACATGGGGATAAACAAAGACTAAAGAATCATTTCTAAATGTTTATTGTCAATAACAAAAGAATTAAAATACTCCATCACAGACTTGGCTTCAGTAGTGGCAGCATGATTTTCAAAGTGGGGGTTGTGTGGTTGTGAAACCATCAAGCATCAGCCATTAATAAACCAATCCACTAAGACCCACTCCTGCCAAAAGTCCAAAAACTAAGGGGGCCCATCCCTTTACCACTTGACATAAACAGGGTCTTTCTGTTTGATGGTTGCAAAGAGCCTTCACTGTGAGGGAATTGAATTTATAAATACATACATGTATTTACCATGGTACTTTCGGGGAATCGGATGCAAATTTTCCATTAAGCCTTCCAAAATGGTTTTTCTCCTCTGGCTGTAAATTTCGAGTTACTTTTCAGGTGTTATGGCCAAAATGCTACACGCACCATTAAAATAAAATGTGACAATTTCCCCAAATCTGCATTAATAGTTTTCCACATTCCCAGAATTTTATGCTGTAAAGAATTTCAATTTTCTTAAATTGTCTAAAATTTGGGTTCTGAGAAATATCATTTCTAAAATTCTGTCTCCATTCTTTAACAAAGGCTTGGATAGTCTGCCAATTAAATTAATAAGGTTTTTCTTCTCTGCTGTTGGTTTCTTTATACAAAGTAAAGGATTTTTAGAAGATCAGGGAGAGTTCTTTCCAAATACTGACAAGAATATAATATAAAATCAGTGCTCTGGAACATGTGATTGCCCAGCTTTTGGTAACTGAGTACCTTCTTCAGGGCAAGCAGTTGTTGAACCTGCTTGCCCTGAAGAAGGTACTCAGTTACCGAAAGCTCGGCAATCACATATTCCAGAGCACTGAATTTATATTATATTCTTATCAATATTCTGATCACAGTGCAATGCAGCCCTTCCATATTTCCCAGAGTTCTTTCCAATATTCCGATGGGGAGTTACAATGAATCAAGTGTGCAGGGTTTCATGCATAGGTATCCCTAACAGTCCCAAATCCTACTTTTTCAATATGATTTTACATATACCCTAGGGGTTAGGGGTAAAAACGTATGGGGTGAAAACTGCCCAAATGCAAATCTTCTCCAAACCAAAGTTCAAAGTCAGCAAGTGGGAAATGGGAAAGTTTTTGTGGACCTGTGCTTCTTGTTTTTAGATTTTGCTGGCACTGCACCTTTTCTGGTTTGAACCTGATATAACTTTGTGTCACCTGAGCTGTCCAGGAATGGACCTTATTATGAGATGACCTTATTGAAATTGAAAGCAAGGTTTGTTTTTAATTTTTTTTTAATCAAGGGCATCATTGGTAGAATAAAGTGGAATTACCTGGCAAATTATCACCTGTCCACTCTGATGAATAAATTAATTCACATTTGTGATGAAACGGACCTTAGTCTTTTATGCCAGGTTTTGAGAAAAAAATTCAAAGGAAAATTGGACAACAGGAATCCTAAGAATAGTCAGAGACCATTCCATCAATTAGTTGATATTTTGTAAAAAAAGAAAAAAAGATTCAAGGAACAAGATAAAACATGGCTTCCTTGGGAATACTGTCCGTTGATGAGTTTACCTCATAGAAGTGTACACACATGTGTGTATTTTTGTTGTGTTCTCCCCTGTCCTCTTGATCTGCTGGGTTTATTGGTTCATTTCATAGGAGGAAATCGCAGGCTGGGTGTCCGGTGCCAATCTGTTTGTGGAGGGGGGATTCCCCCAGTCTTGATCCCTTGGGAATTTCTTCCTGCTTGTTGTGGCTGTGTGGTGTTTACTTCCCTGCCATCCACTTGTTGGTCTCATGACCGTCTGTGTGGAGCCAATTTTCTCAAGGAAGCAGAGAGGCTTCCTTGTTTTTGACCAGCATCCAAAACACAGAGACAAGATTAACCCTAACTTCCTCAAAGACTGGCATTTTTGTCTACCGCTGTAGGAAAGTAGTGGTACATTCATTACACATTCATGTACACACACACTTACCTTACATACCTACTGTGGACATTCCTAGCTTTTCGTGCAGTTAAGAAAACTCAGTGAAAATACTCATTTTTCTTGAACTGGGAACACAATTTTCAGCTGGCTTTTTGTACAAGGTTTCCTTGACTATTCCTCTCCCTTTTACAACAGATGACCCCCTTCCCCCAAATGCCTCTAAACCTTTTTTCAGAGAAGGGGAAATGTCCTGTGGGCATGTGTGAGTCCACGGAACGTCTTCCTTTCCTGCGTCGTGTGGACATCTTTTGTTCACAAGTCCACAATAAGTATGTAGGGTTAGCACATCACAGATCACAAGTGAAGTATGGAGACTGAAAGAACATAAAACTGACTGCTGTATGCTGTGCTGTACTGGTGTTTTACAGGTCTCTGAGGCAGTGGAATATTGCAAAATATATGCCCTCAAGCTGCATCCACTGCTCGCCCTCATCGGTCTCTGGCTTCATGTATTAAAGTGTTAAAGAGAAAAATATCTTTGTCTTCAGTCATTTTTTAAAATTTATGATAATTCATGCTTTTCAGCATCCAGTGACCACATTTCAAGTTCTACTCCTCATCTAAACCCTGTTTGATTCAATTTACAGGTATTTGGCATTTCGTGGAAGTGAATGCTTGGTAGTGTTATAGATTAAAACGCAGTTAGGAGAATATGAATTTGGAAAAAAAGGGCAGTACACCACACACATATCTGTTTGGTATACATTGTGTAGTCCGGACATGGTATAGAAATGTATTTATAAAGTTATTTGTTCTAAAGTTTATTTACAATGTTGTTGCAATTTTTACATGAATAGATGAAGTGGCAAAAGTACCGGTACATGTACGCTACATGTAACATGTATGTCTATCTTTGCAGGGTGTGTAAGGCCAGACGTGTTGCATTACAATTGAAGCTTTTGTGTACAATGGTTTGGGTGGTGCCAGAATAAAAGTTCAATACGAAAGCTGGAACTACATGTACAGTCGCTGTTCAAAGAGCTGGAAAAAACCAGCCTTCATTGCATGCCTTGAATCACAAAATTCATTCTGCTGGGCCTCATGTGAAAATTTTGCTCAGCTGTAAAGCACAGCAGTGTGTAATGCAGAATCCCACATACAGCTAAATCTTGAACAGTTTTTCCAGCGTTCTGTGTGAGATTTTGAGCACTTTTAAGTATGGAGGTGGTGAAAAGGGACAAACTTCTATCACACATGTAATGCATGGAGAACCAATTACATATGTGTACATTCAGTACACGTCTGTGCAGCCAAATAGTTTAGATTTTAGCCATCAAAGAATTTCACGCCTGTGTGAGCACAGGGGTGTCAAAGGGCTTAATTCAGTTGTGTGTTTCATGCATGACTTCCCTGTCCTGTTTGCTCTGCAAAAAAGGCGTTTTCGCTTACCCACACTGGCAGAATTGATTTTTTTCCCCAAGATAAATTTTTCTGCATTTCAATTTGAAGCTGTGTGCACTTTGATCACAATGCTTATGATGTTTGAGTTGTTGGCTTGATTTGTGGCTTCCATGAAATTTAGAAATGAGAGCTTCCTTATCTATATTTAACCCGAGCTCTGAATTTCAAATTTTGTAATGCAACCTTCCTGAGTGCTCCAAAAGCTAAACGTACTTAATAAATTTGGGATGGGGAGCAATTCTAAAATTCTGAAGCCAACAAAATTGAGCAAAACTGGATACTAGATTTTGTTAGTAAATTTGAAAGGGTAAGCGTCCGAATCATGACGGCTAAGAAATAGCGTGGAGTGACTTTTACTTGTTTTTGAGATTTTGTGAAATTTATAGTAATGCTACTTGTGTTTTTTTTAATGGTCTGGAAAAGTTTTCCAATGAACCTTAAAAAAGTACCAGCTGAAATGGGCTTGCAAAGGCCTTGCTTGAAAATTATGGCTGTTTCTTTACATCACTGAAACATGGGCATGTTGAAGGCACTCTCTTGGAGCTACAACCAGTGTGCCTGCATGCTTAGGCTGATTTAAGGAAGCAAGTGGTTATGAGATGTACATGTACAATGTACATTGTAGGATGCATCATTATGGCAGGTATATTGTATTTGTTTACAAGGATTGAAATCAGCTTGGTATAATTACGTTAATTATCTCAGGAGACCAGAGATTGACCATATTATGCAGTCTTAATGTCATCCCATATGTCATTGAAAAATAACTCAAGTTTCCAACTTATTAGCAGTTTATCACCCATTGCACAGTTTGTCTCAGTTTAAGAATACCACAGAAAGCAGCTGTTTTCTGGGAAGCTGCAGTAATGGAGGGCGGTGACAGAATGCGGTATGTTTTTATGGTTGATTTTATGCACAAAGTAGAAAAGCATTCTGGGTATACATGTAGATACATGTACATACATGAACATGTATGTATGCATGTGAATGACTTTCCACAGCAATGGGATGGCACTTCACGTTGTTTCAACATTTCCTTGCCATGTTGAGGCATGATTGAAGGAACCATTACTGAATACCATCTGCAAGTGGTACCCCATAGGCACCAAATTGTCGGGGGGAGGACTAACTTGGATTTTTGTTGGGGGCAAAAATTTGGGAAGTATTTCATCTCTTCTTTGGTGGCCTTTCTGATGGGGTGATATACATGTATATATATACCCAGCAAGATATGGGACAAAACCAGTAGTAACGTACAGCACCCAATGCACTTCATATACATGTCTGTACATGTATACAAACAAGTGTAGAGCGCCATAATAATTGTACACTTTTCTGGCTGCCGATATGGGTAAAAACATACATACTGTATGTACATGTATAGCCTATTTAAATGTGACACCAAAAACTTTACCGTCATTCTTATGCAATCAGTTTTTGTGTGAAAAAGTGAATTGATACATGTACTGATATGATAATGGAAACAAGCTCACAACCCCCCCCCACACTGCCTTTCAGACCTGTTAGTACATAATAGATGGAGACTGAGACAAGTCTAGTTTTGCTGCCGCGCTTAATTATTATGTCATGGCTGGTGTCTTCCGTTCTACTGCTGTCACACTTGTCATGTTTGTCCTATATTTTTTGCTTTTTATATTCATATTTAAACTATTCATTTTGCTTTATTTAAAGTGCACCTCTAAGGAAAACATGTTTTCTGTGATTTATCTGTTCAAATAAATATGGAAAAATCCAAATCGAACACAGTGTCATTTGTCTTCAGAGCTCAACTATAACCAGCTAAAAAGGGCTTTTGTTCTGTACATGCCAAGATGCGAATTCTGAATGTAGATTGCATCATTCAGAGAAAACAGAGAAAATGAGGGGAACTTTCGCCCTGTGTTGGTAGTGGATAAACCTTTGTGCATACCAAACAATGGCTATATGCATTTATTTTTTTGAACAGATAAAATCAGAGAAAACCTGTTTTCCTAAGAGGTGCTTTTTAATACTTTTTATGAAACTACATTTGTAGTTTGGGTGGTTCCATGAATTGAAAATTCAAGTACATGTATTGTGTTGCCGTGCAACAATAAAAACTCTGCTAGAAACAGACACTCAAGGTATACTCGTTATAAAAACAAGTGACAACCATGCATAGTGCACTTTGCCTGGTTTATTCAGTCATCTATATGACAGTAGTATACATGTAGAAGTTTATTTTGGTTAGGAATTTATTTTTTTTCGACTGACCGACCTTCCCTCAAGTAAAAAAAATATGAGAACCAAAGAATTAAAAAAGGGTGCCCTGATTAAAAGAAAAATAGGCCCAGCTGCTATTTTTTGTTGGGGGGGGGGCATGTACCACCCCCAGCAGGTGCCTGCCCCCTCCTCCATTTGAAATATCTGAATAATATCTGTTGAAATGCAGCTTCAGCTTATTTTCTTGTGGTGCCTTTTGAAAAAATGTTTGCACCCCTGGGTGCCTCTCGGACGTTTAGCCCTAGTAACACCACTAATGGTATGGCCCCAGTTGCCCCCCTGGATCCGCCATGGCCAAAAGGATCCAGACTCAAAGATTCGAAGAGGATGGTGTGTTCAACCATTCCTCCATGGTTCAACAACCCAGCCCAGCCGTGGCATCATACCCAACAAAAGCGCAGTCTCAGCACAGTATCTTTGAGAAATTGTTCACGTTTCTAAGTTAATGCGGAACAGTTTCATATTTGGCCCTTACTGTATGGTTTTCTGCAGTAAAATTATCCCAAAGATTCATGGAAAACCAAGTGAGCTATATTTCTACCGCGCGGATATTCCGTTTTCGCTCACATAACGAGCGGTAAGCTAGCTCGGATCGAAGATACCGCGCGCAGTGAGACGGCGCGTTCTGTCCAATCAGCGTTCTCGTTGGATTCGACGTCATGGGTTGGCAAACATGGCGTCGTACTCAGACTCTTGCGGCGAGAACTTAATACTCGAAGTTCAGAAATACCCTCAGTTGTATGACAGATCGTTGGAAGCTTATAAAGATACACTCCAAAAACAAGATATTTGGGAGGCCGTTGGAGGGAGAGTGAACATGTCAGGTAAGAAGAAAACGAGGCATTTCCCCTTTTTAGGTATTTTACCGAGCGCCCGGTACGATGTTGCATGCTCATGCACCTCCGCTGTCCATGCGTAGGGGCCTAGGCTTTACCACTTACATGTACAGTAGGCCTACAGCAATGTACATGTACATGTACGTGTACCGTACGTGTCTGTACAAAATGTTAGGCTATGTTGAGCGCGATCGGTTGATGGGCCTATAAAATTCTAACATGCGCGATCGCCCAAATTTTGTGCGATCAGTCGATCTTATTGTGTGATTTGTCGGTAATAACGCCATCAGCCAATCACATTTTCTTAAGGTTTAGGCCTAAAGTTAAACTGTTGAGGAAGATTGCTTCCAAAACTGAAAAGGGGAAGTTGGAGATTGCATACAGGATGGACCAATCATGTAACTTGTTATGCTATCATGCTGAGAGATCGGGTGATCATGTCTAACCCTGTCAGACTTGTTCACGAGACTGCAATATTATTTTCATGTACTGACAAAGTTACACCTGTGTTAATTATCAAAATATTTTAATTATTTTTATTAATGGGGGCATGGATGGAAATCCCGGGGGGGGACAGGTCTTACTAATTTCCGTCAACACAGGATAGTAACGTCAACACAGTGTCAACATCTCAAAAATACAAGTTCAGTCTACAAGAGGCATAGTGTACATACTTGGGCTGACTGATAAGTGAAAGAGACTTTTCAATAGTTGGAGGTCACAAAACAATTTGCAAATGAAGTTGTTTTCACGCAAAAAATATGATATGAAGCAGCGTAGCTGTTCGCCACCATCTTGCCTCCTCATGGTGCTTGGACTGTACCATTTAGGTGTGGATACTTTGTAAATTAAAATACTTTTAAGAGAGTAGCAATCAATGTAGCAGAAACAACATAACTTTTATGTAACACAGCTATTGTCAAAATACAAAAAGGGACAATTGTTCAAGCTTAAGAAAAATAAAATGTGGTAACTTTAAAGGAAAAAAGCATTGTTTCTTTATCATATAATATCACCACCCTTTAGCATAATGGTATGGTCTTGGTTGCCCAGAGGCAACATGGCTGCTGACTTCTGATCTGGTTCGAAGGAGGTGATACAGCCAAAAGGTCCCAAAGCTCTCATATGTCACAGAGAACTGAATTATGAATGCATGATGGAATGCACATCGTGTGTGGAAAATCAACTGTTTAAATGCATGCAGTTATATAGTTATGACTATAACTACAGTACTTTTGATTTTGGTACATTTTGGCCTACCCATTTGTTTACATGTATTCACATGAACATTATAATGAAATGGCCCTAAAAAGACAGTTCTCTTAGGGGTAAAAGGGAAGGGATGTACAGGTAAGTTTTCAATACTGGGATGACAAGAATTTTTTTCTGTCTGTTGAAAAATTCAAGCATTCGTTTCTCTGCCAGTTAAGGTGCTATCTGACAGTTACCTGTGAAGTTCACCTGATCAAGAGACAAACTTTTTGAAGCTTTCACAAATCTCACTGGCTTATTTTGGAACACGGTTCACTCTGATGTATGAACTTGACAAAGTTCCTTCAACCACCGCTGGAACTTGTATTAGTGGCATTTTTTTCACACTTTTTTCACACCAGTCATACTATTCACACAATACACTTTTGAGTGTTGTCGTGTGTCAAAATTGTTGTCAATTTGGAAGTTCCATTTCACCTCCCAGTCTTAAGTGTTACTGAATCAGTTCTCCTTTGTTGCTGTTTTTTTTATATACATGTAGCTGCATGGCATCCCAGAGCACCTTGCAAGGTTAAAGCAGTACGGCCAACTCGTTTACTTGTACGAATCACCTGCTGCTAAGAAAGTGCGGGGAAATTGATGACATACTTAATTGAACAGGTAGTAATTTTTTGTTTGTATGTTTTAGGGCCACAGGCTGCCAAGAGATGGAAGGACATCCGGGATGCCTTTCTGAAGTCTAGAAAGAAGCAAGATACAAAGAATGTCAAGCCCTATAAATATGAACACGTTCTGGGATTCCTGCTTCCATACTTGAAAACAAGGTACACCTATGTACCTATAGGTAATTTCACTCTACACCAGCATGTTTGTATGGTCCATTCCACGTCATAATCTAACGTAAACTTACAAGATACACAGCACTGAATCATTCTGCGCATTTTTGCTTTGTGAATTGACAGAAGCAACATGGCTATGAATGACGACTCATTTGCTGACTGTGATAGCGATGGGCATTGCGATAGAGGAAGTGAAGGGGAGCTTGTTGAAACTCAATTGAACAATTCCAATAAACCCCCCATTCCAGTACCTGTGTATCTCATTGCGAGGAAACGGAAACGGGACGAGTCTCTCCAACTGGGAGATGGTATACTGAACTGTTGCAAAGAGGTGCAGAATGGGACAGTGGAGGATGAAGACGATGCATTCTTTCGGTCCATGGCCGCCATGTGCAAGAAGCTTCCACCGTCCGTCAAATCAAGAGTCAAATTTCAAATCCACAAGTTCCTCTTTGAGGCGGAGATGGAACACAGTGGTGAGAATAGCTAGTAAAATAGCAAATACGTGCAGTGCTTCAAGTTGTAAATAGTCAAATAAATCATTCCTTCTTTTTTAAAAACTACATGTAAATATTGTCTTTTGTTGCTTTATCCATGTACATTGTATACTGAAAGTTGTTTTTAAGGACATGTATAAATTTATTATAAAGATTGTTTAAATTGGCCTTCCATCTATAACTAGTGATTTTTTAAGAATGTTGAATAAGCATATTGATTAAGAACACTGGGGGTTTGAACTTGTTGGCTTTCTTTTAATGATTAAAATCCTTGTTTTAGAGAATGACACTTTGTGAAACAAACTTGTGCCTCTTTTTGGGAAAGAGTAGGTTTCATTTTGCCCATAAAACTTTTGACTTGGCATGTTAGGGTGAAATAGAGTAAATATTTTGACCCATAAAGTCAGCATTAAAAAAAAATCCAACCATACGTTTGTAGAATGGCACATTGAGAAAAATTGGCATCTTTTTCAGTGTCTTTCTGATATGAAAAAATCAGGTTACATTTGGCTTCTGAAGACTTTGTCCCAGATTGTGTACAATTTGAATAAATCCTAGGAAAAAACTACATTTAATGACTGTGTAACTAGTTGAAAAGGGTGTCATGTACATGTGTTGACTTTGGTATGAAATATATATTTTTCTCTTTCTCATCAGTTGTTAATAAAAGCAGTGTCTTTGTCAGGGAGAAAACCTTGATTGGCTCTTGTTTTCTGTGTTATTGCTTTGCTGTGATTTTGTTTCATCTAATAAGGCCGTTTGACTTGACAAATCCAAGGAAATGCCATTCCTGCAGTGCCATCGCACTCGCATACTTCTTGAATTGAGAACGCCCACGCACTTTTGCAAGTCACGACTCTTGGTCGGAGAGGATTGTAACATGCGTGTACCACCTATGTGTGAACAGTGTGGCCCTGCAGTAATGGCTTCTGTTTTCACCAGATTTATCTATAATTTGGGTTCATGGGTCAACAGTTTTTTTGGGTGAGAAGAGATAATGCTGCTCTTAGTGTACAATAATTGCCAAACGTTTTGCCGATGTTAAACAATGCTTGAAGGCCAGCATTGTAAGATTTTTAACAAATTCTTGGTATAGGAACTTCAGGAAGGCGGATGTTTCATAGTGTTGGGGGGGAAGTATGAATAGAAAGGATGAAGAGAATGATGTAACCCTTGTAGGACACCAGTCTGTATTACGTTACAACTTCTTAGGATGGCAAGGGATCCACCTGCACTGGATGCTGTCAAACTCATGCCGGGTCTTGTTCATGTACACATGTATATTTATTGATGGGACCGTAATTCTGCCCATAGCCTGTAATCTACCATTTGTAGCTAGTGATGTTACAACAAATATGTATCAAGAGCACACTGAGCCTTTCAGTGTGCTCATTGGGTTGCTCTATTGAGTTAGATCATACCAACGACTTAATTTTAGCAAACTGACTTAGTGACATTCTTTGTAGCTCTCTAACTTTTGTACTAATTTCTAAGGCTATGCCGAATATCTGAATATTCAATCAATCATCAAATATTTGAATAGTATTTTTCAAATTTGAATATTCGAATCGGAAATCAATGTAAAGGAAGGGAGAATTTTCTTTTATTTTAAATGAGAAAAATTGCACGATGGAAGCTTGTTCCAAGTAAATTTAAAAAGAGTCAAAAACCTTACAAGGACGTGAAAAGTATATTATTCATTAAAAAATTTAAAAAGAATATACATTTTCAACAGGAAAAGAATTATTGTTCGTCTCTTAAATCTTGGCGTGAAAAACTATTGTAGTAATTATAATGTACAATTGTGTCCATTATTGCAACTACTTTTGCATATTGTTTGTTCCTCAACAATCTGCTGGTTGGTACCACCGAATATTGGGATATTTGAGAGAATTGAAGGTCGAATATTTGAATAGTGAATTATTCGAATTGACTCAGCCCCTCTAATTTTTGTAATTTCTAACTGGTGTTCTTTTATGAAGAGTATGATGTCCTTACTCTTGATGACGTGCAATCTCTTTGTTGAGATCAGAAGTAACAGAGCTTCCCCAACTTGCATGTAATTTGCTTATTGATCGGGATGTCACCTCAGTGTAAAAGACACTATTGTGTGGCGTATTACTTTCAATTACATGTACTGCCCTCCATGGCTGTTCGTTTGTTTACATTGTAAAGGGGGCTGTTCTGTACTTAACTCTCAGCTCCCGTTAATTGTTTCAAGCAGCCTTAGACTGGACATAACGAGGACGGGCAGTTGCCTTTCAGTTTATGAGATTTCATTAGTCCCTCTGCACTTTGACTTTTGCCTCGTAGTTTGCTTGGCTTGGCACACCATGCAGTGGGCCCTTACACACCATGCAGTTCTGCACATATGCCAACTGTGTGTTGGTGTACATATTCAATGAAGCTTAGAGTTCATCAAGGCAAAAATTTCCTTGATGTGCATGGCAGCATGGGACAGCTACATGTAGAGTTGTGGAAACTTTGCAGTCCCTTTTCCACATTTACTGCCAACAGTCACATCATGATTCCCTGTTCTTTTGTGGTCAAACTGGCAGGTACTGGTATGATACTTACATACATTATTACCACACACTGTACTGTTGCACTCACTACTTTCAGGGTGTGCATGTACAAATCTGAAACGTAAACTTGCATATTTAATATACACATGTGTGCACTGAGGCATAAAGCTCTAAAGTTAGAAACCAGTTGCCGCAAAATGTGCACAACATGCGGTAGTCATATTGAGGGCAGCCAGCATTGCAGCTACACTGTGTATACTGATATGTGTTGAGCGGATGTTGGTATAAGTTGCCTCTGAAAAGTTTGGTTTCCCTTCGTATTTCAACCTAATTCTTACAGTAGAGGAAGTCCAACATATTCTTCTTTGATGGGTAGCTGTTTGAAACGGCTTTGCTGAGAGAGTGGGCTAGTCCGTAGGGGAAGAGTTGGTGTTGGACAGCTTGTCAGCATGGGCTATGTCAATGTGTACACCATGGGGGGCCTGGTGGCCTTTTTGGCCATCTCCTACCAGCTGGGCTTTGTCCAGGTCAGCAACCTGACTTCGGTGCTGGTGTACCTGGGAGTTACGGTGGTGGGGTTCCTGATGGGGTTCATCATGGTGATGTTCTCGGGCAAGAAGCGGAAGACATCCGTGCTGGCCAGCCCCTCGCCTGCTGCCAACATCCTGGTGACAAAAGTCATGGTGAGAGTCCTGTTCATACTGAGAATTCAGGATTTATAACCCAGCTATTGGGCCTGCCCTAGCCACAGTTCTGAATCTAGTAATATCCCGACTTTGGAAACTGGGAAGTACATGTATGTGTTGGATGCTGTTAGTTTCAGGACTCACGAAGCAGGGGTTTGATAGAATATTCTGAATGTTCTGAAAGCAAGACCTTTGTAGTTTGTACATACTGTAGATGGAAATGTTGAGAAACTCTGTGATATTCTAACTTGCATTGCTGAGAGCAGTAGAATAAACCTATTCAAAGTGTTTTTCCAACACGCTGTACACCAGTTGTTTGTTCAGTTACAAGTACATGTACATAGATCAGTTTCATTTTCTGCTCTTCAAGCGGCTGATTCAAAATATGTGCATACCAATCAATTGGAGTAATATTAAAATTAGTAAAAAGAAGTGTTTCCAAAATCTAGTTGCTATGTACACAAATGCATCTCAGGAAATTGTGGCCAATTGTTTTTTGTATTGGTCACAAGTTCATGACATAAAATTCTTGGTAGGCAGAAATTTTCATTTGATAAATGTGTATTCTGGCAATTTTGGCACTGAAAATCCTGAGTGGTAAGCTGTCTCTTGTAAAATAAATGCATCAGGGAATTAATTTTTTTTGTGTTTTGGGGTCTTTGAAACACATTGTTTGCTTGTTGGCCTTTGACAGGAAGTGTTATCACGCAGGCAGCGTAGGCCAAGGGGAACGGTAATCTCACGTAACCTGGACAAAGCAGTCAAGGAGGGTAAGTCTTTTCTGATCTGCCTGACAAATATAGATTCCTGCAGTGTGCACTCCTTGCATGAAGAAGAGAGGGGTCTTTAGACAATGCACCCGGCTCTCCTATCATAACCTATGAAAGACCTTGCCCCTTCTCAACTGCTAAAATGGTGCAAGTTTCATATGTTGTCTCTTGACAGCTTTCACACAATATTACGGCAAAGGACCATTGCCAGTGTAACAAACATAAAGCTATTTCAAAGGCCAATTTTTGAGTGACAAGTGTGCTATAAGAATTTTAATATTGACACAATCAAGTACAGTAACGAGGCACCTTTTAATGTTGACGAGAACTGCACACGTGTGCTATGTCAACACGACAAAAATACACCACACAAATGATGGGGACGTTATAAGCTACATATACCTTACAAATGACAAAAATGGCTAGCGCCAGTAGTTACGATTGCGCCCTCTTGTGTTGGTGACCCCTGACTTCGTTTCTCTCGCTTTTCGTTTTATTCAACTTCCATGTTTTGCCCATGTGCATTAAACCTCCTCTATATCCAACAAGGTGGTTTCACAGTTGCGGTTCTTGTGTGTCCAGGGAACCTCTTTCCTATCACTGGCGTAGGCTAATTCCTGAGTAGTGCATTCTAAATTTCTTAATAGTTTTGTTGGTTGGTCTGCTTGTTTTCATGTAGAGCTGCAGGGGTCACATGCTTCAAATCTGTACCTACATGTAACAACAGTTTGTAGGCTTTTTTGTGTAGTGGTTTTGAGCAAAGTTGTCAAGGTTGTTTGGTTTTTTTACCAAAGATCAGGCATAGACAAAGATGACTGGAGAAACTGAGTCGTCTTGTTTGTTCCAGTGACCCTGGAATTTATCCCAATGCCAAACACAGCAGTTTCTTAAGTAGGCTTTGTTTGGGGTGGGGGAGGGTTCATGGCAAGGCTGAATTTATGGCTTTCCTATTGGGCCAGATTGGGTTGATAGTCATTGAATACTATGCACAGTATTATGAGAGAGTAGAGCTCTTTTCTTGGAATGTGGATCAGGAAGCTCTGCAGGGATGTTGTGTTAACCAGCTTGACTAAGAAAAAGGTTTACCTTAGAAATACTTTCAAAAATTTCATTATTAATTTGTATACCATTGTGAGTTTATGCACTTTGCACGTACATCATTGGTACATACTCATGTAATGCAGATGTCTGAAATACAAAGAAATGTGTCTAATCATTTGCTTGATCATACATTAACATAATAATGTTTGTATAGTACATGTTTATGTTTAAGTGTGTATCGTATACGTACCTGACCTGTTTTATGAAATGCCCTCTTTTCTCAAAGACACTTCAGTCAGAAAAAAGTATCATAAAGTCCAAATATCGCTTACAACTTAATTGAGAAATCTCACCAAATCATTCTGAAACCATATACTTTCAAAAATCTCTGTGGTATTTTTCCGATTCATGTTTGTTTTGTCGACAGTTTTTGACATGGTCGTGAAGGATTTTGTGATGAGTTGGTACAGCAATCTGGGGCAGGATACCAGCGAGTTCACAGCTGCTCTAGAGTAAGTCCACTTAAGATGGCACAAACCTTTGAGGAATCGGTTGAGTAAGCAGCTCAGAGTTCAGAAGGTGGCTGTTGCATAATCATAAAGTTGCATAGTGTGTGTAAAGTGTACTGTCCTTGTGACAAAGGAAAGTGAATTCTGTTTGCAACCATCCACATGCTCTTTTCACCTTGTGACTGATCCATGCAAGTTTCCATGTTCAGCCGAGTGTGGAGACAGTGATTTGTGGTCATGGACTAGTCTGTAGTTCCTGATTTTGGCACAGCTTAACCGTCATTTTTCCCCATGCTTTGATTGAACTGTTTCAACCACACTACATGGATCTTGTTATTTTCTGCCCAGTCGTCATAATGTGGGAGATTGAAAATTGTTTGTTTCTGGAAAAGTCACAGAGAAAAAACCCCAGAGTGACGTAAAATTGCAAATGTAATTTCAAGTGGTTAATCCTGGCCACAGTACTTTGCTGTTCATTTTACCATCTAGTGGATATGTCAACTGCAGTTCATTTCATATTGCATGCACATGTATATGTTTAATGAACTTAATGTCACTGAATAGTTTGCCTGATCCCGCAGTCTTGTAAGCAGTTGAAAATCAGTACACCTGTATGAATATGTTCATGTAATCTTGGGCCGTTTTCCAGTACTCAACTTCGTCTCCATCTCAGGCTCCGTTCCCATAACCATTCCCTGATTGTGGGCCTGAAGCGTTTAAATTACATTGGGTTACTGTAATTTTTGGCTGTCTTGCATCTTATTTGATGTTTTGTGGCACTATTAGACTGATTACTGTGCTTACAGCTTCAAAGTCAGCTAGTAAAAAAAACAATTGAAGCCTGAGACGGAGCCAAAGTTAAGTATTGGAAAACGGCCATGACGTGACAATTGTCCATTAAATAATTTTTCCCTTTTTTTCCATTGCCTCACTGCAGAGAGGACATGTGGGAGTTTTTGGAAAACCTTTCAAAAAGATTAAAGAATATAGATGAGGTAAGTAGTTTTTGATATTCCATACAGCCCTAAGGTCATACAAATAGTGGAACTATTGCAGGCAATGCATTTGATACAAATAAACCTGTTACAAATACAGCAAACAGGCAGGTCTTTTAGCTACTGCAGGAAAAACAGGCTTGAATAGACAGCTGTCCTTGATGTAGCCTCGGCGACATACCGGTTGTGGGACAACATTGCATTCCAGTCCATCGGCTATAACCTTTGTTACCTGTTGTTGCTAAAAGCCGCATTTGCCTGTTAATTGAGCACCCTCTTTGAACTGTACAGCTATGGCTGTTCAACATGGATTGTGCCAAAAAATGTGTCCACAAAGATAATTGTAATAATTTTCACATGAGGAAACGGGAGCTTTCTGTGGGATTCCAGGAAAGGTAACAGTATGCCATGTCTTTGTTGAATAGGGATTTTTACTGGTGGACTGTGCCTGTAGAAATTGCTCTCTTTTCTTCTCATCTTATTTTTAGGTACGGTTCTTCACAAGCGATGTTGTTTATAAATTCTGTGATCACTTTGCTGAGCTGAGAGAGACCACTGTCAAGTGAGTACCAGTAAAAAAGTAGGCTATACCCTAAGCAATATTTGTGCTGGAAAAAATGAAACCAGGATTTATGGCAGTAGAAAAGGGCTCTGCTTGTGTTTCATTAGATTTTGCATAAGCTGAGGCTGTTGAGGACAAGTTTTGGCAGAGAACTACCGAGGCTTGAGATAGTTTGGATATTTGTCAGCAGGTAAACTTTTCCCACAGGAGATTGTTAGTTATCCCACAATTTCTATCAGCATTTCCTCACAAGTTGCCATCTTAACCAAGTGCAGGAGAACACAAGACACAATAATGAATTTGTCAATTTGGTCTTGTGTATTGAAAGTGAAAACATTACTGGATCCTATTAAACAAGTCTGTCCCTTTGCACATTAGATTTCATGTGCAAGAGAAAGATCTAGAATACAGAGCATTTGACTATTGTTTGCACCTACATGTACATGTACTAATAAAACTGCACAGCATTAATTCCTGTTGGGATTCCTGCAACCCTAGTAATACCAGAGCCATTTTGTTGTGTTGGGTCATGTGGCCAAACTTACAAATTGTGTGAAGGAATTTTATATGTTTGCTCCAAATTCTTTAGCAAAAATATTAGGGTAGGATGATGGCCAGTGATTTCTTTTTATATGCACATATGTGTTACAGTTCATATGCAACAGTATCTGATATGAACCCATAGATCCCTAAACAGTCCTGAATCCTCCAATTTTAAAGTGATGTTGCAAACCCTAAATCCTAGGGATTTAGGGTTTTAAAGAATGGGAGGGGGTGGACCACTGCAGTGCATTTTTTGAGGAGCTTAGCCTTTAGGAGTTTTAGAGTAACTCTTTGCAGTCATTTTGACACCAGTTTTTGAAAATCGAATTACCGTGCCAGATGTCTGAGTTCAAACTTCATATTTGTGATGACAAGGAGTGTCTTCACATGCATTCCAAGTTTTAAAAAAAGTTAACCGTGGCACAGCAGAGTTCTTGAGGGGGGAGGGGGATGAATTCCTCCCCCCTGGCTGTAAGATGGGCTAAAATAACCTGCCACTTTTTTTGATCAGTCTGACCACTTTATAACAATACAGAACAGTATGCACAAAACTGTTGCTCTGGTTTGCAGTAAGAAAGATGTAAGTCCTGCTTGATACTGTAGGTTAGTTCAGGCATGGTAAGCTAAAACACATTATTTCATTTAGTCCAAATAAAGCTAAAAAAGTCTTCTTACGTGGTGGATGTGTGTCTTTATGTGACCACAGATATTTGCTGTAAACTCATTCAGGGGGTGAAAACTTTCTTGTAACTGTAAGTTTGTTCTGGTACCCCTTTCCCGCCCCCTTTTATCCATCCTTGTCTCTCCCTCCCTCCTTCCAGAGATGCCCCCAACCCCAAGCCTTTCCTCCTCCACCCTTGCCTGATCAACGAGGAGGCCGAGAGGGAGTTCCTGAGGGAGACAGTGGAGGTGATGCTGGTCCTCATGCTGCCGGCCGGCATCGCTAACTCAGACACCGCCCGCCACCTGCTACGAGAGATCATCACCTGCGGAGGTGGGTCAGTCTTTTTTTAAACTCCTCCTCCCAATTGTGCAAGTGTGGAACAAGATTTGACAATAATTGTTAACTGCTTGATAAATGCAGGAGATAATTACACTCAAGTTTATAGAGGGGCATAGTTCCTGCAGTCTACAATGTAACTTTCATCTGTAAAGAAGGAACTTTTGTTTGAGCAAAAGTTGCAGCGCACCAAACTTCATAAAGCAGAGTACACTGTACATATGTACATGTGACTGCATCCTTGGGCCATTACATTTTGCCACTAAATCTGATCAACCGTTTTCTGTTCCTGCATTTTCTATTGTATGAGCAATTGACACGTGTGAGTTACATGCAAATTGTCAGATGTGAGGGAGATAATACATGCAATGTTTTGTGGCTAAACTTTTTATGAACCCCTCTCCCCTAAAATATTAAATCCAAGTGTTATGATTTTTTTGTTAATAAAATTAAACTTAACCCCAACATTCCCGAATCTGCTAATTTCAATATGATTTTGCACACACCCTAGGGGGTTAACATTGGCAGTACATGTCATTTTCAACCAATTCTATGAGATATAAAGAAATACTCAAATCAAACCTGTGTTAAGCTGTAATTTTTAAGTGTGATGTTTAATTATGATATTATTAAGTTACTGTTAAAGCATATGCTGAATACAAATGAACCAGGAAGGCGGACATCAACAGATTTTATCTAATGTTTTAGAGCAACATCAGAATTTCTTCAATACGAAAGCCCTTATTAAGTCAAACTTTGTTGTGTCCTACTGTAGCTCTGAAACCTGTGGTGGACCTGGTCTGTGACCCGTACTTTGTCAACAGCATGCTGGTGTCGTTCTTGGAGCATCGTCAGACACTGGCCGAGAACCACAAGCGCAAGTACGCTTACGCTGCATCCTATGAGGAATTCATCAAACTGATCAACATGTGCAGTGACATACAGGAACTGCAGCAGATCAGGTCAGTTAACTACTCCATCTGAGGGCACCTGAAAGAGCCTTTATTTTCATCTCGCAATTTTTGTTTTTTTTTAATTTCAACCATGCAAAGATAAATTAATGAAATGGACAGGTCAAAACCACTTAAAGCACAGTTTTCCTCATTATCAAAAACAGGTCACCAGCCAAACATTCATGTGATGGGAATGACCTGTGACTCGCTCAGCAGCATCTTGTAAACAGTAATCTTTTCCCAACAGGCGTCACTTCTGTCAAAAACAAAAGAATAATAACAGTTTTTAGAAATCTATATAAAATTTGTACTTTTTGCCCTTCTGGAAACTGTCTACAAAGTGATGATCAGGACGAGTTATGGTGACAGTGTGGTTTAGTGCATTATTATTTGTGACCGGCTCCACAAAATGGGTATTATGGAACATACACATTTAAATTGGTTTCCTTATAAGCTTTAACTCGGTGCAGGTTTGAACCCTGTGGCAATTTGCAAGCTGGAGATATATATGATTTTTGCATAATCATATCATACACAGCAACACAAGTACTTTCAGAGATAAAGCTTTTAAACACATGAAGTAGGAAAAAATCAGCCAAGAAGAAAGTCTTTTGAAGTTTATAGCAACAGTTAGGTTTCTTGTATGAATTGTGAAAGTATTAATATAATAAAAGCCAAAAAACCAAGAAGTAAAAATCACCTTGTCTACATAGAATAGCCCTTAGCATGAAATAGCACAGGGTCCCTTAATACCCTTTTTGGCAGAGCGGGTCACATTTAGTGTTGCTTAGTCTATTATTTTGAAATCTAAAACAAGTGACTTTTGAATAAAATTGCTCTTTTCTTGTCAGGTACCACATCATCACTGAAATAATGCATGCCACCATGATCCAAGACTTGAAGAAGGCTAGGGGTCCAGAGGCAGACAAGTCGGCCAAGAGCAGCGGCAAGGCCAACCTGCTCCGAGTCCGCAACCTCAAGAGATACATCAACCAGGCAAGAATCCAATTCAAGTGATTGGATATGAGTACACTGAGTCCAAGTAATCAAATCAGTTGGGAACAACTCTAATTTCCCTGCCGCAAAAGCAGGCTGTTCCCAGAAATTAGACAATGGGATTGGAAGAACTTTCCCTCAATGTCAAAATGTCAGATGTTCTCTTTTATCCATATTGATATTAATTTCTTAATTGAACTCTTTAACTTTAAACCTAGCCCTCCTTGATCATTCACAGTTGAAATAGGTTAGCAGAAATCTGCAGCATTCTGAAATATACATCCTTGGTTTTGCATAGGATGTCTTAGCTATTCATATGTTATTCTTATGTGACACTTTGTTTGCTTATATGACTTGATGTTCTTTGATTTAAAACTAATCTTCGCTTTCAGTGCAAAGTTGCCAAAGTCCAGTGCGAGCGACGCCTGGCTCTCCTTGGGGGACCGGAGTACCAGGCATACAGTCACTCCACACACTCTAAACCGCTGCACGATCTGAGGCCACAGAGGGTGCTGACGCTGGACGAGATCCTGTCGGACAAGGTGGCTAGAGCCTACCTGACCAACTTCCTGAAGAAGGAAGGCAAAGATGACTTGCTCAAGTAAGATTTCACAGTTAGTTTGATCGTGATCAAAGTATTTTTTGAGTTGCAAGGAGCCTTCGGCTTGTATCGTTACGGCAATAAGAAGTAAGAGCTTGTGCCCTCAAGCAAGGCACCTTACCCCAATCATTTCCCTTAACTGTGAAACATTTTGATGCTTACAGTGGAGACCTGGTCTCATCTACATGTGAGATGTGTATTTAGATATAAATTGGTCTTACATCAGAGATGATAATTTATTTACTGAAACAGTGTTCAGATTTATTAATGCCTGTTGGGGGAAGATGTGATGATTTGTAAGACTCAGTGTGATCTGGATTTGAACAACATCACACCAGGCCGTGTGTTCTTGAGCAAGACACCTTACTGGAATTGTTTCCATCTACTCATTCTAGGAAGCACGCAGATGAGGACAGCTGTGGTTCCGTTATTATGCTGTTTGAACCTCGTTGGGAAAGGAGGATTCTTAGCTATGATTGCCCCTTATCACCCAAGAGCGAATTACCCTCATGAGCTATGCATGTCCACAAAAAAATTGTAATTAAGGCCTGACACCACTTACTGAAAACATTGTACGCTTTGCTGCATGTATGTGTTCATAGATTTGCTATCTGTTTTGTTAAACAGCTTTTGGTTGGCAGTGGAGCAAATGAGGGAGAGTAAGAAGGTGAGGATGTTTTGTTTTAATTGGTGGATCCGTGTGTCTGTTCTCATGCTGGCACCTGTCACCAAACTTTATTGTTCACTCCTGGAAACTCTTCTACAGTGTTATTGGTGTTGAATATGTGAGTGTAGAATGTGGGTGTTCCAGAGTCATGCAGTTGAGCATAAACTTTCTGAATTACTAAATGAGAATGAATTGTCATATGCTAGGCCAAGAGTATTAACTGTTTGACTTTTGCCTTGAGTTCCGCCACCTTCAAAAGACAAAAGCCTGCCATCAGGACTGTACACTGTAGGTAGTCCAAATGGTTGCAGAAATCATTGACTTGCCCATCAGGGTCTGGAATGGTTTTTAGATGTACCTTTAGGCACTTTTCAAGGAGCCTTTGTAACTTTTTTCCCAGCCCAAGGACCAGCACATGTATGCCAATGAGATATACCAGACCTACCTGGCTACAGCCAGTGCAGTAAAGGTGGACAGAGGTCACATCAAGGGCATGACTGACTTCCTGGCAGCCAACAGGGTAATTCAATCAATTTATTCATGATCCCTGATTGTTATTGGATCTATGATGTTGATTCTTTCGTGCTGAAATTCAGACTTCCTTTTCTTGAAGTGCTATTTGTGTTTTACCTCCTTCCCCCGAGAGGAACTGAAATGAGCCAAGTGGCCTCTTTCTCCGTCTGACCGTGTTTGATGAGCTGTGAAGCTTTTCATGGCAAAGGTGGCAAGTTAATATAATGTAAAAGGGTTTGCTGTAAAGAGATATGCCTGCATTGTATTACCGCAGACCTTTTGCTTAACTGCGGTGTTTGTTTCCATGTTTGGCCTTGTGCAGGGTCCAGAGTCATTCCACAGTGCCCAGCACCAAATCTACCAGGAGCTGGATGAGACCTACTACCCTTCCTTCCTGGTAAGTGACAGCTACACCAAGCTGATGGCAGCGCTGGGCGATCCCAACGAGAAGGGAACCGGGGAAGATCTCAGCCCGGAAGTCCTGGAAAAGAAGGGATTCAACACAAAGGTAAACCTCTCCCTGAAAAAGAACTCCATTGTTTTGTCTTCACAAGTGTTCTGTTACCCTGTAGAAATGTCTTGGAAGTCCGAGAAAGTAATTGAATATTTTGAAACGTCACGGAATTTGTCATGGAAGAAGGAATGTCATGGATTGTCCTGGAGTTTAGATCGGTCATTGTTTTGGAATTCTTACGTGCAGTTGGCAGGCTTGGTTTGCAATGACATGCCAGCACAGGGAGATGTATGAACTCTTTGACATGCTTCAAATTGTTGACAGGTGAAGCCCCCTCAAGAGGAACTACAGACGGCCGAGACCAGCTTCGCAGAGCAGACCATGTCAGTCATGACCAAACTCCAGCAAGTGGAGGAGAGACTGAGCAACAAGCTGCAGGCGCTGAGTAACCTCAAGAGCGCTCACAGTGCTGACTCAAAGGTAGGACACTCAGTGTGAAATCTTTGCATTTGATGAGTACTCTAACCAGATTGAAGAAGCCCCAATGTAATAACTTTCAGGTGTTGAGCAACTTCAGGAGTGCCCACAGGGCAGAGCCAAGGGTAGAGTACTCAATGTTGAGTGTTTGCACTTGAGTAATTAACTATCCCGAAGAAAGCTCATTGTTAAGTTCTGTGCTTTGAGTAAACACAGGTGTGCTTGGATTGCTGACTCAGTATTCAGATAGTTTAGTCAGGTTTATGCATGGTTCAAAACTTAAGGAGGTTGCAGCTTTTAGTGACACCTATCTATGGAGGTCAAGCTCTTAGAAGATGGGTTTTGATTGACTCTCTTACTTGTTAAATGTAATCTACAGATGCAGCAAATGCTGGAAAAAGAAACTGAGCAACTCAAACTGGAGAAGAGTACCTTGGAGACCTACATCGAGAGGACAGACCTGTGGAGTGATCACATTGGCAAGTGGCGAGCAGATATATGCGCAGCACAGGTGAGTCAAATCGCAGGGACACTCCTTACATCACTACTAGAGACTTTTAATGAAGAAACCGTGACAGTCCAGAACCTGTCCATGTAAGTACAGAAAACTTCAGTTGCTTCAAAGCGCAAAGCAATTTGAACATACCCCATTACTGGTACCTTGGACTGTTATAAATGCTCCACTGACTGCTTAGCCAATGTGGCCCCATTTATATCCCATGAAATATTTTCTCTGTCCTTTAGGATCACATTTCTTGAATATCAGACAAATATAAAATATGGATCAGAGAGAGGTTTGAAATCACCTGAGCAGTTATACATTACCCGATGACTTTTGGTCTCTGCTCAATTAAGTAGTGATGTTTATGCCAGTTTATAGGCATGTAACTCTAATATGTCATCCCAAGAAAAGAAACAACTCTGTTGAGGTTAACCTAACAGATATGACGGCTATTCAGCACTCATTGCAAAAATTCTGAAATTTTTCTACGCCCAGATCTTGGAGGAAAGTGACAAGGTGGTCCCTTATTATGTGATAGTGGTACATCCCACTGACCCGGCCATATCAATACCAGGATGGGTAATCTCACGTCGCTTGGGGGATTTTCATGCCCTGCAGCATAGATTAAAAGAGGTAATTATATGACAAAACCATTCAAATGTCCACAGACTTTTCACATTTGTCTCTGGACTTTTCACATTTGTCTCTAGACTTTTCACATTTGTCTGTGGACTTTCCACATTTGTCTGTGGACTTTTCACATTTGTCTGTGGACTTTTCACATTTGTCTGTGGACTTTCCACATTTGTCTCTGGACTTTTCACATTAGTCTCTGGACTTTCCACTTTTGTCTCTGGACGTTTCACATTTGTCTCTGGACTTTTCACATTTGTCTCTGGACTTTTCACATTTGTCTCTGGACTTTTCACATCTGTCGCTGGATTTTTCACATCTATCTCTGGACTTTTCACAGCTGTCTCCGGATTTTTCACATTTGATTATGCAATACACAGGTGATGTGAATACTGCTCAATAACTTTGAAAAGTTATGATATAAAATTAACTATCAGGGAAACAGTCCCCTTTAAAAGTCCCCTTTGCTCAGAAAAATCTGACGGATATTTCCACAGAGAAAATTTGAAAGTACCACTCATTCAAGTTAGGACTAGAATGTCACAAAATGTTTGTCTGGGCTCGGTCGCTTATTGAATGTCCTGTTCACGTTGGCATCACACCATGCACACAGCACATTCCAAGGTAAGGTACTGGAGTGTCTCAAGGTTTGGTTTTGCGTGTACATTTGACAAACTGATCAGGAAGTGTTCTGATGTTTCTCCAACTTGTTTGTGTTGTTTGTTTGATGGTGCAGTGCAGTAAATGGGTTGGTAAGATGGAACTGCCACAATTCAGCAGGAGACCCTTCAAGATGATTCAGCACCAGGACTTCTTGAACAGCTCCCAAGATATGCTGCAGAAATATCTTTCGGTAAGCTCAAACATCAGTGACCATTTTTTTTTTTTTAAATGAATGTTAACATTATGCATGTTTCTACATTCCCTTGAGTTTGGTCATTGTTTGAGTTCAGTCTTTAGTGGCTTCTATTGGCAAGGAGAAGTAAAATTTCTCTTGGTTGTGCAAAATTGTTTAATTACAGTAAAAAAAAGATCTAGGATATTGTGGTCTGTGTTCATGGTATGTAAGTAACAGTAAAAGACAAACTGTGTGTGAAGTTCCATGTTGAAAGGTTAAACGTCAGTGAACCAGTCCAGTACTCCATGGCCCTAAAGTGAAGAGTGTACGAGGTCATTTTGAACAGCAATACATGCACCAGAAGTCTGCCCAATCAATGCACTGACTCACACACATGCGTTACAGTCATTTGCAAAATACCTTGAAATTTATTGGTATTTCTGTCACTGGGCCTGCATTATTTTATTTATTTAATTATTTACATGAATTTCATTTTGTGTTACCAGGGTAGCCCCCATCAGTTATCAAAGAACTGCTCTCCCCGGGGGCCCTAGATTAAGTTGTACAAAATAAAATGGACAGCAAAAGAAACTTGCCATGTCTGTCAAAGGCCACACACAAAAATTCACTCCAAAGAAATAAACAATTTTTGTACATAGGTATGCCTGCAATACCCCTTACTAATCATATGCCCAAAAGCAAGTGATTATCTTTATAACAAAGAAGAAATTGACATGCACAGCAACTTTGTTACTGAATCAAAAGTCACAGAATGTAACAGAATGAGTTTTACGCAGAAATCTATGTCACAGGACAAAATAAAGAAGTCACAATCATTACTTTTCAATAATGTGTATGCATAGTCAGTAAGGATGGCATCCCCATACGGAAACCACTCATGCCCATCAGTTTGACACAACAGGTGTTCACTTTGTCATTGGTTGTTTAAAATGTTGTCCATTCATGGGTCATCTGTGCTTGGTGGAGAGTGCTTTTGTGTATGACTTTTGATTCAGTGTAGTCGACACCAAAGTTAATGACAAAGACAATTACATTGTCTCATTGAACAATTATTTAACATGTTTTTACAGTAGTGCATAACATCAGTATAGTGTTATATACCCATTTGAATAAATTTTTGTGCAAAGGCAGGTCTTGTATGACATTTTGTCTGTAAGGCAACTTGGGAAAAAAAGCCAGTCTAAGCAATTAGAAATAAATGAGGGCACACTGAATATTAGACTGTTAACATTTCACATCATGGAAATATAGTCAAATAGCTGTTTAACCAAGATACTACGTTTACACATTGAAAATAAACATAAGTTGCCATGATTGATTGGTTTAAGTTTGGCTTTTCTTCAGGTCAGTGCATTTTGTGTGGGTTGTTGTCCTAAACTTTTGCAAATGACTGTATTCTTCAGTTACCCCTTGACTTTTTGAATTTCCAGACTGGCCCATTTTTTTGCTTAGAAGTTTTTTGCAGATGAATGGAAGGGACTATCACTACGGATGTGTCTGTTTGTTAAGATCTTCGCATTCCATAGTCGGACAGTGCACTGATGATGAAATTTCTTTTTTCTGTCTTAGTCGGTACTCCAAGATGAAACACTTAGACACAGTGAGGTTTTATACACCTTCCTGGTACCCACTCCTGAGTGCTTGAAAGCAACAGTGTAAGTATGAGGTGTAGCATAGTGGTGTAGATGTGAAGGAAACTGCAATGTGACTAATTAACTAGATGCTTTTCTAAATGTTTGGTGTTTGAAGATCTTATCAGTCTAGTTACAATTTATTACCGATGAAAATCCAAAATCATTCTGCTTCACATTGCATGCTGACAGTAAATTTTGACAGTAATGGAATGTCACATATTTTTAAATATAAAAACGTTAATGCTGAGTGAATTTCACATGTACAGGTTATGTCAAAACTCTTTGTTGTACCTTGTAGTAAAGGCTGAAAGTTTAAAAATTTGAAAAGGGAATCACATTATTTTAAGAAAAGCCTTCATCTAATACGATTGGTCACATTTTCTCGTCATATTCTAGATCATGTTAGTCTTGTGTAACCTTTTGTCGTCATCTTTCATCATTATCTGGCTGCAGCAAAGAAGAGAAGAAAGAGAAGAAGAGCATGTTCTCCATCGCGGGCATCTTCAAGTCGACGGCCGGGGACCAGGATGAGGAGCGAGGCGGGGAGGAGGCAGAGGGAGAGGAGGAGAGGTGGGGGCACTGGATGTTAATGGTATCTCCGTGGCAACAGTCTCTGTGACAATATGCACAGCTCAAAATATGGGGGGCCTGATATTTCGATCCTAGCAGAATCTTTCTCAAAGGCTATAAATTTGGAGGCAGTTCAGTATTTCTCAAGATCTATAAAGAAACATTTATAAATAATGTTTTATTTTTAGCTAGAAAAGCCTGTAGTTTTCTTGCTGAAACATGTTTTGTTGGAAAGGCAGTGAATGTGTGTAAACAAAGTCAATTCAGGTGTTGGAAGGTCTGTGTGCCTTTTCTGTTGGTCTGCATAATCAAAACAGCTTATTGAAAGTTAGTTGTGCGTAATTTTTCTTTGAGGCTTGGACATGTGACAATTATTTCAAGAGGTTCAATCAGGCTGTTGGGTATGTGACTGTTTTTAATCTCTCTTCCCCAGTAGTACTCAAGACAGATGGGACTCCACAGCCGAGCCCATTTATGCTTTGATCAGCGAGATCTTTGAGCTGCGTGGGATGTTCAAATGGCTACGCAAGAAACTCATATTCTTTGTGCAGTCAACTTTTGGTGGCACCATCAACAAGTACGTTTCCCCTCAAAATATTGCATCACTTTGTTATACAAAGATGAAATATGTGCCTCTGTGGGACCGACGAGTGTGTTTGGAGTTAACCGGCATTCAGACATGAAATGTATAATTATTCTCTCTAGATTAGCAATATTTTGAACATTGTACAGTGTTGTTTTTTATGATGTGGCGCTGCTGTGCTCTTAAAAGGAAAACAGACATGTCAAATGCTGAATTTGTGTTCATTGTTAAGCTGTCAGTGAGCTTTTAAAGTTAATAAAAATTGTTGAAGATAATTTCAGGAGAACAACTGCTCCAGGAAAGTACTGTATTTCAGCAATATCAAAATGTTGATTGTTTTGGACATAACCTGCAGAACATCATATCTCTCTGGAATTTGCTGATGTTGTCTTTCATTGATGTATTCACCATAAAGTGTCTTTGAGCCTTGTATAATTTCTCACTTGATGATATATGAACATCTCACTTGTGCCTGCACAGGCAGTTGAGAGAGACCGTGGAGTGGATTGTGTCAGAACCAATGATCATCTACTACATACGCACTCTTCAAGAGACCATCTGGCCCAAGGGCAAGCTGGCACCTGCCCAGCCGTTGCCCAGCAAGGAGGAATGCGACAAGATGAAGAAGAAAGCCCGGGAAAAATTCCTACAGTATGTCCCAGGTAATGAAACTTCATTTCTGGTAGATATGTCCAAATTACTTGGCTATGGCTAAAATTAACACATACCTTTATGAAAGCTATTTTTAGCTAGTGGCTTCATACTCTTCCCGTAGACACGTGTCCTGAGTAATTTTGGCATGACTTCGGTTTTTTGGCTTTGATGTTGTGGGTAGTGTACAGGAATAGCATGACAATGTGTGAACTCTCATGACAGCTACTGTGATGGGACTGCACAGACTGGTCTGCACACATTTGACACTACGGAAACAAATGTTATCTTTGGCACGGACACACCATCATCTATGACATTTTATGTGCTTACTTGTTGTCAGCATGACTTTAATATGAGATAAAGCTTTCCACTAAAATAGGGCTGTGTTGCGGTTGCAGGGTATCGATGTGTCTGTGTTTGTTATAATAATAACTTTGTTGTCATTTAACCACTCAGTGCCGGGGTTCCTGGTACTGGAGACACTGGCCAAATGGCCGGGTTGCCCAAAATCAGAACAGAAGAACTGGGCCTTGTAACAAAGACCGAGCTTGGAACAAAAGGCTTAGCTGCTAGGACTTGCCAATCAAGGTTCATATGTTGTCAGCACAGAGTGCTGGCATAAGTTGGAGGTATACCATTGCTTGCCGCGTTCAGTGCCCATGGATTATCAGTGGGAACAAAAGTGCTCCAGCACTCCAGAGATCAGAGATGAGCGATACAATATCGCTTCATGCTAATCTGGCTGCATTTGTAAAGACAACACCACCATCCATCAACGTACTGGGCCAATTTCCGGAACAAAGGAAATTATGGGACACCGCACAATGTGGGCTCTCTTTACTAGGTGGTAGGCCTGGCTGTAATATGCGGGCGTCAATGGAGGTTGCCTGTCAGATTCGAGTAGCCACCAGACAGTCATTCGTGTGGGTATAAGCATCCAGTAAATGAAGTTATGAACTTTTTAAACAATTTTGAAAACGAAAAATCATGAAATATTGCCTTGCAACGCGTCCTGCTTTTGCAAACTCTACCTGACAAGAAGTGGTTAATCCATAAACATAGATATGCCTTTTTCCGGGATTTGTTTTGCAGATAATTGGAGGGAATTGTGTTGAGATTGATCTTGAGGGCCTAGTAAGCAGCACACTTGCATTTCATGGAACCGGCTGTTATGCCCAAGCCCACCTTCACTCTGGAATAGCATATCCTGAAGATGTACTTTTTGAGTGAGCTTGTCCTTTCTGTCATTTAAGATTTTCTGCAGTCCCTCCTCGGGAAGACCAACAGCCGTCTGGGTGCCATCAAGGTGTTTGAAGCCTTCCAAGACACAAGAACAAACAAGCATCTGTTGTATGTGAGTAGAGGTTATCAGTCTTCTTACCTGCTTCACCAGGGGTACCCCATTTATGAGGCTGTGGAGTCCAGTGATGTACCTCATTTGTTCGTCGAAGCATCCACTTCCAGATTTGGATAAATATTTTGCTAAAAATCACTTACAAGACCACTTTTATTTTTTCTTTTGATCCTTAGCTAGGAAAGAGTGTTGGTTTCATGCTTGTGAGTGTATTATCTTGTTTGGAACTTTGCAAAGAGTTTATCTTTGAACATTTCATTGACAGAATCTCATTGAGTTGCTGCTGATTGAGGTCTGCCCGGAGCTAAAAGACCCAAGGCTACTTGAGCATCTGGAGGAGGAAGAGAGAAAACTCCAAGAGAAGAAGATGAAAGAAGGGGAGGCAGTTGCCAAGCAACAGAGGGAGGAGGATAATGAGGAGGAAGAAGATGAAAAGACCGACAAATTGCAGGAGGCAGGGACAAGAAATGAAAAAGACCGGGAGGAAGAGAGGGGAATCATGGGGGATGAGGTTGAAGAGGATGAAGATGATGTGGCTGATGGGGATGATAATGATGAGAATGACAATGATGATGATAATGGAGCCACAGATGATGGCAGGGAAGATGACTTGGACGACATTGGAGTGAATCCACAAGAGGACGGTAGCCCAGGTGGTACTAGGACTGAAGCGGTTGGCCAGGAAACGCTGACAGTGGAAGACTTGGGTACCAGAGATGATGACATTGATGGAGTAGACCAGTAACATGTGCAGCGGAAATATATGATTAATTTTACTGAATCAACAAACAAATAAATCCAATATCGAGAGTGGCATATTCAGATGATAACCAGGTTGCCATGTAGTGACAGGTATTTGCCAAAGTGTTTATGCAATTCTTTCATATGCATGTAATGCATTCTTCTGACTATGCACACTGACTTTTGAGGAGACACTGAATTGTACTTGTAGTTTTGTAATAGTGCTGATACAGAGGCTGTAGATGCATGAATTGGGATAGTCAGGTTTGAAGTTACCTCGTTGCTTTCCTTCGCATGTCACAACTCTGTTGCCAATTCCAGGTGCGTTTGTTGATTGCTTAAGTGGCCAAGAAGCCTGCTCTAGTTTGCAGAAGGTTGTGGGTTCGAGTCCTGGTTGAATAAACCTTTAAAGGCTTCCCTGTAAAGCTCTGGTTAAAGCCCTGAGCATGGCGTGCTCAGAACATTGTGCTGGTGGTGGGCAAAATCTTGGGTTGAAGTGCTGCGCAAGTCTGTTAGCTTGTCTTCTGAACCTATTGCTTGCTTAACCTACCTTAGAGGACTGGTGATATCATTTGCAATTTAGTTTTTGTGGATTGATTCTGTGGATCTTAAAAAACCAGTACAGTGTAGTTTACCACAGGTCAGGATGCCCTAGCTTCAGAGGTGCATTGCACACATTACCTTAGGCCCTATTGGAATTCTTCCTGTACCATTCCTTAGGTTTTTTTCTAAATGTCTTGGATGTATCAAGGGCTTCTTGTTCTTAAGTCAATGAGCACGGCCTGAGTTTTGAAAATTGTGGATAAGCTCAAAGAATTTATCACTAATAATTTAATCACATGTACCTGGTAGGGGCGATTATAACCACTGCTAAGCGAATTAGACAACTTGCAGGAGCTTCAGAGGGAGGACTGGGGGGCATGACACTCTCCTAGCTAGTGATTGTTCTCATCATTAGTACAGCAGTCTTGTCAGCAAATCATGTGTCTGAAGGTTAGGGCTGTGACTGCAGAAGTCATTGGCATGAGGTCCCAGTCACTCCCCTCACAGCCTACTGCACACCGCAATTGAGGGGTCAACCTGGGAATGAGAACTCCTTGTCACACTTTTTCGCTTCACGGGGGTTGGGAAAACATTTTCACACCTTTTCACACAAGTGGAAAAACATTCTCACACCTTGTGAAATGTGAATTTAATGAGGAACTCTTGTCACATAACATTCCTATCCCATTCACAAGTGTTAACTTTCAATTACGCTGCACAGTATGTTGGCAGGAAAAAACTTGCATGAACAGCCCTATCTGCACCGAGTATGTCCAGTCAACCCCTGTGTCCACGTTGAATAGTGCCCTCTGCTTGCATATAATGTCAAAAGCCTATCCTCTCTGCATTGCTTTTCAAATCTCCAGCAGGCGATGAAGTTTTTAAGAGAAAAGTTCCTACATGTACCTTTGTTACTGTACATCTAGATCCACCTGTTTGTTTATTGCCCTCCAAAGGCCAGTAGGGCTCACAGGTCAGAATGCTGCTTTAACCAGTCTAACTCAGAACCACCCAAATATTGATGTAGCAAAGAGCTTGCTTGGTTAGTACTTTATTTTGTTCTCTTCTTACTGCGTGTTTGTCCATTGAAATTTGTGGTGAAAGGCTGACTTTCTGTTTGTTTTTTCTTCTTAGTAAGATATTAGCATCATTCTTTCTTAACTGAGTTGATATTTAAAACTACCTACAAAACAGAAAATTTCAATCTATATTTTTGTAGGTTTTGTACATTTGTATCAACAGATCCAGAGTGGGAACCAGTATATTTTGAATCATATGACCTATCTGGAGCATTTGTATATACTTCTGGTGGCAACTGAATAGAATTTTTGTAATTTAATCCCAGATTCTTTCTTCCAGCACTGTTGTACTTTTTGCGAAAGTTTTGTCATGTTGAATACTGTTTTGACAAGTGTTTATGTGCATCACCATCATTAAATACAGTTGTACTAACTTTAATGCGGTCATTAACAGGATGACCCCCAATAAATCTCAAAGCACAAATCAAGTAGCCCCTGTGGTTTTGCGGTCAGATGACAGAACCGACCAGAGCAAGGGCAGTGCATGTAGACCTGCCCCATGCCATAAAGTAAGTGGTGACTCAAGTGAGTTAACCAATGAAAACATAGGTGCTTCTCATTCATATGCAGTGGTTTTATAAATCTCCAATAATCAATGCTGATTGGTCAGTCTCAAAGCAACATCAGTTTGAGAGGATTCTATGCATATGATACTTTGTCCATTCATCGTGTGTGTTATTTAGTTGCTCATACCCCACCAGTATTTGTCTCTTGGTCTGCCTAGATACAAAACCCATAGCTTTAGTCAAATTTGGAATCACCATCCAATTTGGTGTATTGGTGTCGAAAATTGAACCAACACATGGATTATCTGCAGGTGTGCAATGGTACGATTTTTGGAAATAAAATTGAAACATCAGTCCACGTTTCATCAGTAATTGTGGCTTATCACTTCTGTCCTATCTCCATGAAAGTACTGAAAGATTCAATTGGGGATTTTTACCTTAAAAGATGAAGGACGCACTGAACATTTTCTTGAGTATCCTCAACCACCATTTTTTTCATACCAACAATACAAGAAAGACATCAGTTTTTTCCACTGACGTGCGGTCAATTATGATGATATGAAGTATGGTTATATGAAATGTTACCATTAGAGGACCCTTAGCATGCTTTGTTGGATTGAACTGAAACACCACACATATACTCATTATGGATGTTCTTACATGTATGCCAAGTTCCATTAATTAAGATTAATACTGGGACACGGGAGATTTCCCCCATTAAAGAAAATGCTGTTTTATAAAAGGTTAACATTGGACAATGGACACTACATCAAAACAAAACTTATTAATTCAGATCACAACACAACATCTTTATTGTGCAAATCACCTTTTGACATGATAAATACCATCACCCTGTGAAAGCATCTCTGGCTGAACTAATCCATGATCACCATTAAGTAGCTGACACTGAAATAAGTTAGTCACAGTTCTGGTTTTATGCAAATTGTGTATTATTAAAGGCTGATTTTAATTATTCAAAAATGGAAAAGTGTACAAGTTTTTGTAAGTTATTTGATTACTTATGTAAGCTTGGAATTGAGGAATAAATGGAACTGGAAATTGGCTCCACATAGCGCATATTCCAAGCTTTTGAAGTACACATTTGTATATTTTGATCTTTGACTGGTGCTTGAGCATGACCACATGTACTTTTAATTCCCACTTAGCCTTGGGCACAGCTGGCCCATTTCACATGGTTAGTATGCAAACAAGGTACATGTATTGTTCAGTTATTACCTATACATGTAAAATCTTGAACACAAGATAACTGGAAGCTTTTGTTTTGTGGAAAGTTGAAAACAAAAAGTGATTTTATGCAAACTACACGGAGGAAGCGAAATAGCAACTGTGCTACCATGAACATGCACATTAGGCACACTACAAGCTGGAACATGATCCATAATCTTTCACCTTACAAAATAATGTGTAACTATTGCACACAACAACTGAACTGTTCCACTTTTTCCAATGTTATGCTGTACCTAGACTATGATGGCCCCCCTAAGGACTTAGTGATGCATACATGTTTGTCAAATTATTGTCAAATTGTAACCTTTTAAATAAGTTCAACTGGCGTGACATGAAGGTGCAACATTTGGGGTACTTGTATCTCGTATAACATGCATTTACATACACTTGTGTGAGAAGGGTACATGTGCTAAATTGTAATAATCTGACACTAAAAGATGGACATTAACAGGATGAGGTTTGATTATGACTATGACTTTGTGATTCCACAGATAACATGCCCAATCAGATGGCTAGGTTTGACCTGAACATCTAATCAAAATGCTACAAATGACTGTAAAGACCCAATGCTAACCTGAATTAGTCACAGACCCTGACTCACTAGTAAAAATGCTGAGTTGGAGAGAATTTTGGAACCACGCTGATTTCTCTATCACACAAAGTGACAATCCTATCTTTCAAAACTGCAAAGCTGTAAAAACTCCTATTTGGTACCGAGGGCAATTTACATCAATGCTCTCTGAATGCCACTCATGCTACACTTATTCATAGACAAAGCTGTAGGCAGCAGGGGTCCAGTCAACCAACTCCTCCTCCTTGAACCACAAAGCTATCTCCTTCTTGGCCGTCTCCACGGAGTCTGAGCCGTGGATGATGTTGCGGCCAATGTCGATACAGAAGTCGCCGCGGATGGAACCTGGCTTGGAATTGGCCTGGTTATAAAGAACAAAATACAGTCATGATAAATGACAGGTAAGAACAGGCAATGAAAGTGTCTTTTGACAAAGCATGTATGAATGTATGTTCTCGCAGAGAACTGGATACATGTATTAAATATTTCTCAGGCAACTTGAGTAGAAGTCAGAGCAGAACCAAGACGTCCACCATTTAAGTTACCAGACCTCATGTTGGCAGACCCAGAACATGCCAGTGCTTTTGAATAAGGTTACTGTTGTAAAGTGTACTGCTGAAGAACACAAATGCTATTATTTCCCTTCCTGATTCATTGCCACACAGGATAGCCTAAAAACTGCCGTGTCTTCCATTTTCTGCACAAGTGTTTGTCACAAATATTGGGGCTTAACCAAACTTTGAAGCCAAAGGCACCCTGAACCCTGTATATCCTACAGATCTGCTAAACTCCATTTTAAAAGTGCATGAGTACCCTGTACCAGGCACACACCAACAAGAAAGTGCATGCGATGAATTGTCTCAGGAAACTGTTGCTTGTTATAAAAATTCAAAAATTCCCTTCTCCTGTCAATTCCCTAGCTTACTGCCTAGAACCCTGATCTAATAAGTTGCATTAGTTCCCTACATCCACATTTCTGCACAAGTAAGGGGCCTCTTTAAAGGAACCGATACGTAGTTGGATGGCTATTTCCCATGTTCAAGGATTGGAACTCACAGGGTCTGTTTCCCCCAGAAAGGAACTGATACGTAGTTGGATGGCTATTTCCTAAGTTCAAGGATTGAAACTCACAGGGTCTGTTTCCCCCAGCATGGTACGGCCGGTAGCCACCACGCCTTTGCCCTCCCACACCATGGGGAAGACTGGACCACTGGACATGAAGGCACACAGTCCCTTGTAGAACTTCTTCTCCCTGAGGTCGTAGTAGTGCTGCTGGACAAGCTCCGGCGAGGCCTGCAGCAAGGATGACAACATTCCAGTAATTATGAATCTCTAATTTCACTTGTTTTATGATTGGCAGCTGGCATGTCATTCCCTGAATGAACCCTGAATGCTATGTTCAAAGTTGGAAAGGTTGCCATTTGGGGGGGATGATGACTTGGTTGATAAATGAGTGATAGCAAGAAAAGTTTTCTCTGCCACAGTTTGGCCAGCTTTAATCAAGGATATGAGAGCACATCCCTGATCCCATTTACTTCATCTTTGATCATGTTGATAATTTTTCTTTGATAATTGGGAATCAGAGATAGGCTCATATGGAAATGTCAGTGAGCAGTCACACTGTCTACTCATAATTTATGAATAAAAACTTTCTCTCTATAGAGAGATGATGCATACAAAGGCTTCTGCAGGAAAAACTCAAAAGAAAAAAATATAGTTCTGTAAATAAAAATATCAAAATATAAAAATGTGACTTACTTGTGCAATGAACATCTACATGTATCTTTTCTGTTATACTACAAAGATCCTTTTTGGAGTGTACGTATAAAAACACATACTAAGAAATTGACTTTGGACTTTGTCACTGCAAGGAATCATCTTGGTTAGTTGTTGGTCTTTGATGGATGTTAGAGTTTTCATACAATACACGGGTGCATGCACTTGACCTACAGTACACTCCTGCTGTTAAGATTTTGTACTCCCTTTCAGTTCCTGTCTGCATTTATATTCCCAGGGTTAATTTTAGTATCACATTTTTCCCTTTCAACTTCTTCCAACTGTTCATCCTTCACGGCTCATAGCCTCATGCTGGGTTCCCCCCAGAATGACTGCTGGATCTGGGTCCTCCAAGTCATGAACAAAACAACTTTCAGCTTTTGAAATCTTTTGGAAAAACATCTTTTTCTGTTGAAATTCTGTGGGGAACATGCACCAGGAATTACCTGCAGAAGGATTAGTGTTAAAGAGACTGTGGAAATCTTCACAATAAATGTACATGATTTGTGGACAGCCATAATTTGCGTGTGCTGATCAATTTATACATGTATAATGAAGCAGTACAATACTCAGGCGTGTTCGTGTGCCTACAACATCACATGTACACGAGAGCAAAGGCCATACTTCTCATTAAAAAAAAAGAAAACCCTCTGCTTAAGGGTTTATTCTTAGTCAGCCTTGAATTAATGAATTAATAAAATGGCAGCACTGATTGGACGTGTATGGCTACTCATTAATTATTAATTTTGTTTGATGGTTCGGGAAGCCACCTATTGTAGGTTGGCCCTTGTGGACAGAAATTCACTTAGTCAGCAATTCTGCATGCTCTGAATTATTGAAGACTCAATGAAATGAGATCTTCGGCAAAAGACATTAAAAATGGAAACATGCCCGACAGAAAACTTGTACAGGTGCATGCCTTTCTGGACACGCATGTACCATACTTATGAAGGAAAAAATATGTTTCATTCTTTCAAGTGCTATCTCTACATATATTCTGTTCTAAATAAACTTTTTAAGGTGAAAAAAATACAGAATCGTGGATGTGTATGCACGTTCGGACAATGGATTCCATGTAAGTGCACATGGAAAGTTTTTATTTGTTCTGTATGAATTTTTATTTGTATTCTAGAATTCTTAAAGATGATTTCAACTCTATAAACCTACTTTCAAAAAGCCACAGGACTACTGAACAGCCATTTAAATAGTTCACTCGGTTGATTTCTTTTCTTATAAAAAGGCCACACTGCAATGCTAATGTATTCAGGTAAATATTTACTACAGCACAGATTGCCAGTCTGTGCCACACTATGTGCCAAAATCATTTCATTCATATGAATAACTTGTGCCTGCAGAAATGAGATACTTATAGACTTGCTGGCCATAGTTGGGGCAGCCCAACTGTAGCACTGTAGTTGGGACTGTCTCTACAGGGTGCTACATGTATAGGTGGGGCATAACAGTCACAACTCCATATACGGATGCCGCTTGACACCCTGTGCAGAAACCCTATGAGACTGGTCTGACAATTTTTAAGTGTTTTCTAAGGAAACAACTTGGTTTTTTCCCTCCTAAATTGAACTGTTCTGGACATACTTTAGCTTTAAGATGACTAATTGGTCACTGTAGGGAATAACTACTGGTGTCCATATTTGGAACTCTTCCCAAGCTGATGAAACACGATGCCAAATCATAGTAGCCTAACAAAGTTAAATGTAACTTTGTGAGCAAGGGCAAGTAACACCATGGAGGAAGGAAAAGCACTGAATGCTAGACAAAATTATAAAATACTAGGGGCCTAGCTTTTCTGAAACAAGAATTGGTCCGTTAGAAAACTGAGACCTTGCATGATGCATCAAATTTTCCCACTACCCCCTAGACCTGAACAAGTCAGGATCCCCTGCAATGTTGATCTGCGTAAACATTTATGCTTTGGATATAGAGGTTTTTTAACACTGCGCAGAGTTACTTGCTTCTTGCCCTCTTGTGTCCACTTATTACTGTGAGTTGAGAAATTCTGACTTGACGACTCTACCAACCATTTGTACGCAGTGAATGGGCTCATCTACATGTACCAAAAGTGTAGCAGCAATCACACTGCCAGACTTGTTTTTACATCGTTCATACCTGCATAATAATGAACAAGTCTACAAGTCTACTTTGATTGGAGGAAATTCTGTATACATTATGAAAGATCACGTTGTTCATATGCAATTATGAATAACTACATATCACCGCAGGGGGTCTGATAGGTTTATCCATCAAGTCAGACTTACTAACTGGTGACGTATGACATACATTGTACAAGAAAGGCTATTAAATTAGGGTGCCTTATAACTTAGGGTTATGCAAGCTGCTGAGTGCAACAACTAGGTACTTTGCACAGGTCAAAGGGATGACAGACTGGGAAGAGCAACGTAAGTCTGACTTGATTAAAGTCTTCCTACCCCAAGAACTGTGGGATCTGTCGTCCATCCCGCTCCCACGAACAGTTGTGGGATAACTTTCCTACCACCTCCTGAGTGTCGTAATCACTGAAACAAATCCTCTCACCCTGCCAATGCCCCCCACCTTCCCTGAACGCATCCTCTTTCAATGTCTTTGCCACGCCTACCCCCAGACATGCCAGAATGGGGTCCGAAGTCATGGGAGCAGGGCGGACCACACAGTTCTGGGGGGGTTATGCCGCGCTGGCGTGCAGTCATACTTGTAAAAAAGCAACACTCACGCTAGCCCAGGTTGGACGACATCTACATTGCATGCGACTAATGTCCAGAGTATGAAAGTCCTCGAGGCCTCCTACTAAGTACTAGGCCTATGCGAAATTTTTTTCAACAGTTTTTTTCTCACATTTTTACCTGACGAAGACAGCTCAAGTGCCTTGTATCATGAATTCTATAAATGCTGTGTTGAAATTATACTCCCGCGGACGACGTATTTTGCTAGCTCTACTGAGTGGAGCGTTAGTCATGTTTTAATAGGACATAGTAGAGCTAGCACGGTGCACTAACGCAGCAGGCCTACCTTTACGAGTTTGGCAGCCACCAATGTGAAGCCCTTCTGCTCAAATCGCTTGATGATCTCAGCAATCAGGCCCCGCGACACGCCATCGGGCTTAACCATGATAAAGCTGCGCTCCTTCTTCGCGTCTGTCATCTTGGTGCGGTAAATAAACGAGAAAAAAGCGAGGACAGTGGCGATCATGTGGACGACCGGCAGCCGGCAACTTGCAAGAGAACTTCCTTAGTCTAAGCTCCGTCTCAGTAGCCCATTTGTTTTTCACGCATGTTATTCGAGTCGGAAACCAGACATTTAAAAATCCTTTTTATCTGATCACGTGGTGATTATGTTCACACATAAAATGGAGTAACAGCAAACACAAGGTACAGTTTGGGCAAAAGAGATCTATTTGGGATAATAGAGTGCTTTATTTATATGCGTATGTTAAATAGAAAAATATACACAGCCTGGACTGGTTTGGCTCTCTGTGCACATAAGCGACTGCAAGACATGTGCAAAACAGCCGTCGATGGTTTACTTGAAACCATTCGCCGTTGGCGGCGCTCTTATATGATGGACATGTGGCGGCCGTACTGTGTTGTTTGGTTGTTCAGCGGTACACTAATGAGCTGTCTTAAGACGCAGAGTTATTAGTGCTAAGTACATGTATTGTGTTTATTGTTGGCTTTGAAAGAATTGTATGAAATGCTTCGAAGGGCAAAGAAACGATCAGTGCCTTCAGAAGACAGAGACATCTCAAGCTTGACCACCAACTCCCAGGCAAAGCATGTTGAATTGCGTGAATCTGTCGAGGACAAACCATGGAAGGTTAACATGGTCAACGCTCACCGGCATGCGCATGACCACGATGAGAAGATAATTCTTGGGATGCCCTCCCAGAAACAGGATTCAGAAGAGGCCTTCCTGGAGAAGTTCGTTCTGGGAGGCCAGGAGTCCTTTGTTGAGAATTTGGAGAGGGGAGAAAAGAAGGTATGGGCTTAATGAAGAGACGAATACACTATCTGACTGTGACTGT